>CM046857.1:4166707-4355622 GCA_025617745.1 Heliocidaris erythrogramma
TACTACATTCACTCTCGTATATCTTATGACTATTGTATTTGTGATAATCAAATGGAAAACTAATAAGAAGAGGCCTGCTTATTAACTATGCTTCCAAATTGAAGTAATTCTAAACCATCCCAGCACTCAAATATGTCAAGAAGAAAAACAAAAAGAAAAAGATTGATCTATATTTAACGGAAGAATTTGTATTTTTGTGTTTTTTCTTTGACAATGAAATTTTGAAATAACTGAAAGATTGTATTAGTGTAAGAAGTTTTTTATGAATGAAATTTTAATGTTAATTTCTGTTTTTTTGTGTGTCTATTAAATGCAACTTTAGTGAATGACTCTGTTTATAATAAATGGAATAAACAATAGGGGACAATGCAAGGTTTATACATGTACATGTACCAGATGGAAAACTCTGTCATTGTCATGCTTTATCATTTTTTTTTTAATGCTGCTGTACTCGATAGCATAATTGGGTAGTAGAAGTAGGCACAGATTTTGTTGTGTATAAATGTTTTTTGAGTAGAGAGAATGAATGGCTCTGGGGAGGTGAACCAACTTGTAGCAATGTACCTGCAAACCCAATATGGAAATGGAGTGCACCAAACTTGCCAATACTTACTGATTGCTTGCTGACTTAACAACTTGTATACATAACATTGTGATAACCAAATTCAGAGAAATATAAGGGATAATATAACATTTAAGAATTTAGATACTTTGATAATGGGTATGTAAAGAATAAAAAAGACACTTTATTTAAGTCTTGTCAAATCTTGCTGTGAAATCAATTTGATGTGCCTGGTACAAGCAACTTTAACCTAAACATGTAGTCAACCATTTATTTTAATGTCTTCGCATATTCTGTAAAAGTCACATTAATTTTGTAATTACTGTTTGATACTCTTGTGGGCTTAATGTGTTTGTATGAATGTTCAGGATATGTTGGAACAGTGGTGATATGAACGACAGAGTATTTGATGGATAAAGTTAACCCTGCCAGTATGATTACAATACATGTAAAATGACTGTAATTTTTTGATTGAAGTACTTAAATATAGAGTGGTACTGATAAAATATTTTTTTTCTGTAATGTATTAATTGTTCTATACCCTTTGTGCCTGAATATAAAAGGACAATATATTGGAGATAGCCATCAAACCATGGACCATGTCATATTAAGCCTTTCAAACTAACGTCTTCATCCTCTTTTCATTTCATGAAGTATCCTCCCCCAGACATGCTCTCGTACCATTCACTTGTGTCGAGGTTTAAGACGACGTCATTGTCTATATTTAGCCTACGCAAAGGATGAATGATTGGTAGAAAATGAAGTATTACATTTGCACTTCCTAGCTCAAGCATATGCCTTTTATAAGCAGTACATATTGTATGAGAGGATTAACTTTTAATATCACTTAACCTGAACGGTTTCTGAGAGTGTTCGTACATATTGGTATGTATTGCAATATACACCATTCCTTTTAATAGCAAGAACCAGACAATCAAAACTAAAAACTGTGATATAAAGTCAAATTTTACTTTTTGGAGATGTAATAAACCAATTCTTTTCATATTTCATAGATTTTTCTATAAAATTCACATGAAAAATAATATATATATATACTTTAATTATTTGCAACAACTGCATAGAATTATACAGGTAATGATTGTAAAACTAGTGTACTTGTTCTGTCCCATTTTATGTCTCAATTAATCAGTACAAATTGGCAATGTTGCAATTCAAACAGTAATATCTTTAGCTTATCTGACTATAATACATGTTATCAGTGCTATTTTTGCATAATGCATAATTTCGCCCATATTTCTTTTTTTTCTTGCATTAGTAACAAGCTTTATAAATTACTTTATTCAAGGAAGATGATACAGCTGTTGCTCTTTATTTGGTACATATATTTTCAAGATATACTTAAAGTAAGAATATAAAGGATTTAAAAACCTAATTAAACAATAACAAAAATTCTATCAGTACTGGCTTGAATACTACTCAATAGATCGCCAATTGGTAGTTTTTTGTCTAACATTTTCATAAATGTTTCAAATTGAATATCTCCAAAGCTTCATCAAAATAATTGGAAATAATTTTGTCAGTGCATTAAAACCATGTGGTACTTGTTGCCCTGTTATTTTACATCTGAAAATGATAAAAATATTCATCTACTTTAATCAGGATACTGATTTGGGTCATATTAGCTATTAACGAACAAAAATAATATGAATAAAGTCTTAGAAAAAATGTTAACAGTCGCTGTGTATGATGTATTGCAATCCTAGTTTGAAAATTAATAGACTGCTTCGGTAATGTATGCAAATTTTATGCGTACCTTTCAAAGAAAGTTTGTTCTTGACAACCTGAAAGCTTGCCGGACATAGCTACAAATAATGTATGCAAACTGGATTCCAAGCATCGAGGATCATTTATAAAAAGCAGGTTCATGGAATAGCTCGTCACTAGGCGCTCAATGAATATATGTGCATAAATTTGTGTGCATAAATTTGTATACATTACAGAAGCAGTCTATTGGGAGTATGATATAGACCATTGTTTCTGAAATTTGACTCATTTTATCTGTCAGAAAACTGGCAGTCCTTCAAAGCATACAATACAGGCATGATAGCATCCTCCTTAGTACTTGTAGTTTATGTCATACAGATTTACTAAGAATAATGGTTTAGGAGCATACATCATTTCGGGGAAGATAATGCTTGAAAGTACAATAATGTGAGATATGATGGAATAATGATTATATTAATATTTCTTGGCACATTTTGATGCCATCTTGTGGACATGTGCTGCCCATATCGCCTTCTGATACATTTCAGGCTGTTTAAAGCTATATATATTCAATTCATTGAGTACTGGCCAGATCTTTCCAACCAATTCTCTCTCATCAACCCAAATTGTGCTTCCATAGTTGGAAAAAAAAAGGAGTAGTATGTTATTACAAAACAAGAATTGTCAAAGTATAGAAATAGCATTGTTTTTTTGTTTTTCCTGCAAAGTTGATAGCAATGTGAAACTTATGTATATTTGCAGTAGGATTGTGTGTGTTACAGTGTCTAAGAAAGGCAGATGAAAAGGAAGAATGTTTTAAGGAAATGAAGATTTGACAAAATCTGTTTGGTTGTTACAGTAGGAGTGAATTTCAATATGTCAAAACAATACGAGACAGTGTATGTATAGATGAAACTTAATACGCATATTTTTTTTTCTTTTTTGGTGTGTGCTCAAAATAGACCTTGTTGGAATGACCAATAATACAATCGTTTCCATGACAATGTGTTTTATTTCATGAGTGTTCAGTCTCATTTGGGTTGTGTGGTATGTATGAGGTTTGAAACAATCACCAATGTGAAGCAGAGCCAAATTTATTCCGATTTTATTATAATTTTTACTAAGGAACAAAGACAATTAAAAACAGAATTTAGAAAAGGAGTTGGCAGAGTTGGGGATGTGTAAATTGTGTGAAAGACAAATACATATTGGAGGAGAGGTGCATGAAAGATGAATTAGAGATATTTGAAGGGAGAGGGGGAGAAAACATCTGTGGTAAGAATAGAATGAGCAAAAATGTGAAAAGAATATGAGGGAGGGAAGGAAGGAGTGATATGAGGCTATACTATGAAATGAAAAAAAAATGTGCTTGAAAAGGAGGTGTATGAGACTAATGAGAGATAGAGGGAGACTAATGAGAGATACAGGGAGACTATAATGAGAGATAAGGGAGTAAAAGATATAATTTTTTCTCAGAAAAAACTTTGAAGGATGGAGAGAGAAAAATAAAGGGTAGAAATCATATGAACAAGAAGAGTATTATATTGATACTGTGTGAAGGCAAATATGAAAGAGGGAGTGACAAGTTGGGGTAGAAGTGAATCCTTTGAACAAAAACAAACCAGGCTAAATCTGTCAAAGAAGAGAGGGGAGGGTATAAATTTTATGAACCGTTAAACAAGAAGCAAAGGAAGAAACTAGGGTAACTTTTTTTTATGAAGGAAATGGGAATATGAAAGAGGGGGAGGTAAAAGTTGTAAAGGAACAAAAACGTGAACTAAAGAGCATAATTGTGCCAAAGAAAAGAGGCCACATGAACGCGAACTGGCGAAAGCGTGAAACATGGAGTTCGTTAAGGTGATGAAGAACTGTTTCTTCAAGAACCGAATGAGGCAACAAAGATGTAAGAGGAGCAAGTCCAAATTATTGGCAGCTTCGTGTCCCATACATTTCCAAGTAAATTTAGGCCTATATATGAACTTAACTGCCATCAAAATGATAATTTTCCCGGGCATAACCTTCGGTATTTCATCTCATCCTTGATACAATCGGATGTCCAGTATGAATGAAGAGACTGGTATCCTTTCTCAAATCAAAGGTTTGTGGACATAAATGTGTAATTGCAGCGCGTCGGAGTCCAGAAGCTATTCCATGTCAACATATTTTCTCGGATCGTTCAGCTTTGTGTTGTCAGGGATACATTTTCACATTCGTTTCCAGAATGCCAGTTACTTTAAGAGCAAAATGTCTCATAGTGGGCGAGTAACATAGATTGATGATTATTATTTTATATCATAGATCAATGGTAGCTTTCGTACTGTGTAGAGACTAGTGTTTAGTTTTATGTTCGTTTCGAAAGAAATATGCATGGACGTGGTCCCGAATACTTATTTCTGTGATGTGTAGGCTAGTAATTGTGAGGAATTCGTATGCCAATTTGTTTGGTATTTGTTTTGTTAATGTTACTCAATGTTAGATTTTAATGTTTTGTCTCGATATTCAGATATTACGTATTCGTTCTAATATATGATTATTCAAATGTTAATTGATCAGCATTAGAATACACATTTATTAAAACCAAAGTAGGACTAGGCCTAGGCCTAGGAGAAAGAGGAGGAGAGGAGGATGAAAAGGAAGAAGAAGAGGAGGAGAACATTGAGGAGAGGAAAGAAAAAGAAATTGAAGGAGGACAAGCAAAAAGCTTGTATGATAATGAAGGTGGATCAGAGAATAGAATGTAGATCTAGCAAGCATAATAAAACAAAATGAATTAGGAGGTGAAAGAAGTTGGAAAACCAAGACTATGAAGACAGACCTGGAGAAAAAAGTAGAAGGAAAGGAGAAAAGAAACAATTATTTGGAAAAAAAACTCCATAGAATGGTAGATTTTTATTGGTCTACATGTAAGATTAAAGTATGGAGTTGATGTTTAAATTAAAATGGATGGGTATAGATAACAGGAAATATTTTGTTTGCATTAATGAATCTATCAATCCATTGATCATAGTTTCAGTGTTTGCTTTCTAAAATTCTTTTAGGTTATTGTTTTTCCTAATGCCACAAAGAGAAGTCTTGATTCTATCTGTTTGGTCTTCTCAAAGGCACTGCTCCTTTCCATCCTCTAGGGGTGACCTTCTCTCCTGCTCTTATCATTTCTTTACTTTATTCTACTCCATCCCTTTTAAGTTATCAAAAGATTTTAGGAAGTCAAATTTTAATGCAAAGATTTTAACATTTATTTTCCAGGCGATTCAGCTGTCGGCAAGAGTGCTTTGACCCAGGTCTTTCACAGTGATGGGGCACATTTTCCAAAGGGTTATTCAATGGTAATTCAACTTGCTTTACTATTGGCTGTCTCCCCGAATGTCTCTATTTCATTGTAGTTCGTCCAGTTTAATTTTCATTAGGAGTCAAGAGAATTGTAACACTACAGTCATTAATGTATTTTTATTGAAACTTTATGTAGAGTACATGTATGTCATAACTCTTCATGGTTTGCATGGCATATTAGCTCCATACACAGGCCTTAATAAATCAGTTCGCTGTCATTTTAAAAATCTGCCCTTTCTAGACTTTCAAACAGTGTTATGTACATAATGTTTTTTTGTCTAGTGCAGATCATTATGTAATTGTTATGTTTAAGTGTACTTGTTATGATTAAGTGTACACTTGTAAACATTGCTGGAATTTGACCAACAAATAACTCTTAAACTGAGAAAAACATTTAAATTGATCCTCACCTTGTTATAGAACAATGTCTCGTTCTAGATTAATTTACATCTAATCAACATATAAATGATAAAAAGTTTAACAGGTACAATAGATTTGTTGAGTCATAGTATTCATTTGAATTATATTCATTGTCAAATGCAGAAAGATTTTCCCTCCATTATTAATGTGGGCACTATTCATGTACTCATGAATTTTACATAATTTTTACATAGTTTTCTTTCTGTTTATTTTCTTATATTCATTCTTTGTCTTGATCTGTGATTAAAGACTGTTGGAGTTGAACTATGTGTCAAGAATATCAGCATCCCAGACACAAATGATACAGTGGTATGTATGAAACTATCTTAGACATTGTTACTGGTATTAACTAAAATGATTCAGAATTCAGATTGTTAAAAATATGAACAAATGATTTGATGAAATCGTCGTTTCACACTTTGTATGAAAATGAACAGATGTATGCAAAGAGTTAGCTCATAACTTCTTGGTATATGAACTAATAGATGAATAAAAGCTCTGGTTATTGGTAATGGATAATGTACCAACATGGAGGTGTTGTGGTATAGCGGTTCATTCACTTGATTCTTAATCCAAGGGTTGGGGGTTCGAATCTCAGCCCAACACTAATGTCTTTTGGCAAGACATTACTCCATGTTTAAAGCCACTCTCCACCCAGGTGTTAAATGGGTACCTTGACAGGATTTATTCTTTGAAATGCACTGTGCGCTGATAACGGCTGCTGGAGCTAAAGCCAGGGTAATAATATCCAAACCCTTTGGAAGTGCAAAGAGACGTGATATCATAACGTGATATGCGCTTACAAGAATGGTTTATTATTATTGTAAGATATAAAGGCCTTACAAGATTATTTGATTATTTAATGATGACATGTTTCAATTCCAGTCTTCGTAAACAAAAATTGCCTAAATTTTATGACGCCCATAAGTTATTTTTTTGCTGACAGATTGTTCAGAAATGCCCTTTCAACAATGATCATAAGAAAATATGTAGTATATTGACATAAGAGATTGTGCATGGTCTGCATATCAAGATTTATCCCAAAAATCAATCTTTCATTCAAAAGAGGCACAGTAAGTTGTCAGTTGTTTTAACTTGGTAGACATGACTTTTATCCTTTAATTGTATCCCCCGGCAGTATGCCGGAGGATACTTTGGATTCAGCAGCGTTTCGCCGCCGCCGCCGCCGCCGCCGCCGCGTCACATTCTTGTGTGCGCTCTAGCGGTCACATTTCTCGACGAATTTTTTTCAAACTTCCTGTGGACGTGTATCTTGGTAAAATCTGGACCCCTATAGTTTCTGGTGATGCTGCCCCCAGTGTTCCGTCTTTTATAGGGTAAAAGGCCATATTTTTGGGGATAGTTTGTGTGCGCTCTAGCGGTCACATTTCTCAACGGATTTTGTTCAAATTTTGCATGAAGGTGTCTCTTGGTGTAATTTAAAAACCTATAGTGTTTGGTGATGCTGCCACCAGTGTTCCGTCTTTTATAGGGTCAAAGGTCATACTTCAGGGCATGGCGTGAGTGCACTCTGCAGGCCACATTTCTCAACGGATTTTGTTCAAATTTTGTATGGAGATGTATCTTGGTATAATCTACACATGTTTAATTTTTGGTGATGCTGCCCTCATTGTTCCGTCCTTTATAGGGTCAAAGGTCATTTTTCCATTTCTTGCACTCTTACTTCTGCATTTCTCGACGGATTTCGTTCAGATTTTGCATGAAAGTGTCCCTTGGTGTAATCTAAAAATCTGTACTTTTTGGTGATGCTGCCACCAGTGTCCCGTCTTTTATAGGGTCAAAGGTCATACTTCAAGGGATGGCATGAGTTCACTCTGCAGGCCACATTTCTTGATGGATTTCTTTCCAATTTTGTATGGAGATGTATCTTGGTATAATCTACACATCTTTACTGTTTGGTGATGCTGCCCTCATTGTTCCGTCCTTTATAGGGTCAAAGCTCATTTGTCCCTTTTGTGCACTCTTACTTCTGCATTTCTTGACGGATTTTATTCAAATTTTGTATGGAGATGTATCTTGGTATAATCTACACATATTTAATTTATGGTGATGCTGCCCTCATTGTTCCGTCCTTTATACGGTCAGAGGTCATTTTTCCATTTCTTGACGGATTTCGTTCAAATTTTGCATGAAGGTGTCTCTTGGTGTAATCTAAAAACCTATAGTTTTTGGTGATGCTGCCACCAGTGTTCCGTCTTTTATAGGGTCAAAGGTCATACTTCAGGGCATGGCGTGAGTGCACTCTGCAGGCCACATTTCTTGATGGATTTCTTTCAAATTTTGTATGGAGATGTATCTTGGTATATCTCTCAACACATTTCTTTCAAATTTTATATGAAGATGTGTCTTAGTGAAACCTACACATCTAATTTCTACACCATCCTTTTGTTTGAGGGAGGGGATGGGGGAGGGTCTTTGTCCCTCCTTCAAATCGCTGCCAGTGCCGGGGGATACATTTAGCATTGCGCGGCCCCAGCAATGCACATTTCTAGTTTCATGTATTTTTATTTGCCATGTCTCTGATTATTGTTTATCAGTATTTTGTTTAATTTTCTTATTGATTAGGAGCTGTACATCTACGACACAGCGGGAAAAGAAATGTTCTTTGATTATGCGCAACAAGCAGTAAGTGCTTGTAGAATTGAATTGTAGTTTTAAAGAAAACAATAGCACCACCCGGTGCTTTCTCTATTTAAAAGAATTATAGTACCACAAGTGATCATAATGAGAATGCAGCCATGAATAAAATTCGCTGGCATTTCCGATTGCCGCCAATCAGAAATGAGCAGGCTGTGAATCGGATCCCTTTGTAGGCAATGAATAACCTCCACTGGGCAGTGTTCTAGTCATTCTCCTGATGACAATGAGAGCATACTGATCGAAACGTCGAGAACAGCAGAGCTCTTAGCGGAGCTCACCGGCCATTTTCAGGGCTCTTATTTTTTCAAAGAATACATGGTGTAACCCTGAAAAACTAAAACTACGATTCAGTTTCTCCACCATGAAAAGTATTGCTGATACTTCACCAAATCTGGCAAATTGTCGTAAACATTCTTTGTAGTGCAAGATTTTAAAATTGTTCCCATTACATCTCTCACTCAGAAGGATTCAAAACATTCATTGGAACCATTCTGATATCTTTTGAATTCTTATCTACATTGATCTTCTTCTGCACAAAGAAAAACCCAATACCATTCTAAACTTTGATACTGTTATTAAAATCAAACAATATTATTCATGCCTAAAAAAGGCATTCTGTTGTAAGTTGTAACACTACTGTTATTTTGTGTCTTTTAATGCGTAAGTCTAATAAGAGGATCGGCTTGTGATTATTGATACTTTGTACTTTCTTTTTCATGTTTCATACCTATCAAGAATATTTTGATACTATTACATGTCTGTTTGTATTTTAAAGTGAGCTATAAATTAAAAACAACTGAATTGACTTATCTCTTTTAAAGCTGCACATATATTTGAATTTTTAGTATATATGCATAACAAAAACTTATTCAACAAACCTGATGATGCTTTCTCTCTCTCTATCTCTCTCTCTCTATATACATGTATCTTCTCTTGCTTTTCTCTGTCTGTTTCTCTCTCTCCCTCTCTCTCTCTCTCTTTCTATCTTACACTCTTTGTCTCCTTTAAAGTGGGAACAGCCCTCTGTTATGATGGTGGTGATGGATGTGACAAATGAGAATAGCTTCACGGCCTGTAATCGCTGGGTAGAACGCATCAAGGCCAAAGCTGGACAACACATTCCAGGTAGGACATGGGACTTTGAACCCATCAGCACCTGCAGATTATGCATAGTCTTGCCATTGACTCAATGGAAGACAAGTAAATTGCATGCCTCTCTGCATTGTTTCTGACAAATTGAAATAGTTTTCCTCACCGACACACTGTTTTCAATTTTAGAGAACAAACCGGGGAACAAAAAAAAAATTTCACATGCAAGATCTCGCTGCACAGAACATAATTTTTTGGCTGTTAGTAATAATCAGTGGTGTATGTATTTTGGGATACAAAGAAAGATACATATCGTCTGTTGAGAGCCAGAAGGGGTTTAACTGTGTGTGGAAAGTATATGAGTTAACGCCCTTCTGGCACCAAACAGACGATATATTCCAGCTGCATATATACATGTTTCATTCTAGTTTTTCCTCTGCAGCTTCATGTGGCCCATAACCGATGAGTGATACATATCTGTTTTTGTTTCTACACATGAACAGGTGTGTTTGTAGCCAACAAGACGGATCTTGAAGGTCGAAGGATCGTGGAGAGGAACAAGGCTGAAGAGTTTGCCAAGGGCAAAGGATTGGAATACTTTGAATGTTCTGCTGTGAGTATCAACCATGTTCCTGAATCATAAATGCTGTGCTTGAATTCATTGTGGCCATGTGAAATTTAGTGCAGGTATGATGAGAACCTGCATGGATGAGAAAGTGTTCGGCCTCGGGTTTTAATAGCTGGGGAAGACCAGCTTAACTCATGATTAGCTGTGTTCCTTCACTGTTTTTCCAAGTTTTTATGTCAATATTGATTATTGCTAAAGGGCAGACATCATGGGAAGGAACTGAGTTGAATAAGTACTCTCTACATATGTTGTCACATACATATTTTGCTTTCAAAAACACTTTACCAAAACAGAGTTACTGTAATCCTAATTGCACTTCTTGTAACAGTTTCTTGTGTGCTCCTTTGAACACTTAATGTATGGAATTAAGTTTTACACTTTTCATCGATAATATAAGGCCGTTCAAACATATTTTGTGCTTTATTAAGAGCTTAATTCTTTCTAATTGAATGTCTTTTCTACTCATTCTTCTTGGTCTACAGAAGGAACAAGACAGCACAGATGCACCATTCTATTACCTGGCCAATGCTTTCTACAAGTTATATCATGAGAGAGTAGAAGTGATGAAGACAATAGCATCATGATACAGCATCATATAACAGCATCATAATACAGCACCATGATACAGCACCATGATACAGCACCATGATACAGCACCATGATACAGCACCATGATACAGCACCATGATACAGCACCATGATACAGCACCATGATACAGCATCATATAACAGCATCATATAACAGCACCATGATACAGCACCATGATACAGCACCATGATACAGCACCATGATACAGCACCATGATACAGCACCATGATACAGCATCATATAACAGCATCATACATTCTCAACAAACTTGGAACTTAAAAGGGTGCCAATCACCAACAAATATTTTGCTCTGTATGTTAGAGGTTCCATATCATTGTACTCTACAGGTATTCAAAGCATGGGCTTCAAACATTACCGCTATAAAGAGATATTGCAAGTTTAATGTCATATAAATACATTATTTGTAAATATTGAGACTGAGATTCATGTTGAATAACATATTTGTGCATTTCTTATGGTACTGTTACTCAGATATTTTTCAGTCATTATGACTGAACACGACCCACATTCTGTGGATGGGTTGTAGAGATGCTGTAATAATTAAGTATGGTATTTTCATTATCACTTAAATGGAGATAGAAAGTGTGCAGGTTTACCATGACTATTATTTCTTTCTGCAAGACATTTATTACCAATTGCCACTTATCCCAGATGTAGTAAATGGCTATCTGGTGGGATTTATTCCTTGTAAATGAACTGCATATATATGATGTGTACGAGTTAACTTCTGTACCATACAATATGTTACCAAAAAGTGTACTCTGTGGAACCTTGTTATAAAGAACAGTTATAGCAAACTCTCATTATAACAAGGTAATTTCGCCGATCCCACTTCTTTGTATTCTATTGTTTGTAAGCCTTGATATAGCAAGGTTTCGATGTAAAGAGGTTATTCCCTTGGTCCCAAGGAGTTTGTTATAACCAGGTTCCACTGTATATACAGGAACCTCTTCCTTATCCCAAATCCATGCACACTTTAGATGCAGCCTTTACGCAAGAGAGCATAGCAACGATACTTTGTCTACATAACTTCTCAGCTTGAAGGATATAACTTGATTAAATTTTGTCATGTCCAGGTAAAATTATTGTTCAGTACTATATACAGCATCAAGCTCCTTAGACTTTAGGCAAATTTTTGAGTGAGTCAGCGTTGAATTGTGATATTTCTACTGCCATACCTTTATCGTAGAAAGAGGCCTTTCCAATTCTGACATTGTTAAGAATAAGCCAGTTTGTAATTGTTACATGTTTCAAATGACACTGAAATGACCCCAATTTGTACACGTACACACATCTGTTTTGGTGGACGCACTACTTGTTTAAAGGGAGTGGCAAGTCGTAATCCATGGGCCTGACCAGTTGGCCTGACTCAGGGAAATTCGGATACAGTCAGGTCCAGTCGTGCGCTACCGAAGGAATGTTATTGCCGAATTCCTCGCATGATCGTTAACTCGAATCCCTACATATGTAACCGACTAATGAGATTCAAATACTGGAATAAAGAACGCACGATCTTGTTTACTCAAATTTGGGTCAATGTGCGAACTTTTATTAGCTGCGCGCGATAAATTGAAGTCGCTTTGAACTTTGATCCAGAGAAAGGAGCCTCCAACTGTAAAACCGCCCATAGATTGCGACTTGTCGCTCCCTTTTACACTAAAAGCATACTGGTGCGCACACCGACGGCGTATAAAGGTCAATTGTACTTGGTACAAATGACCTTTATCTGTACATGCGCAAATTATGAACTGGCTTATATTTCAGATGTTCAGGGAGTAAATGATTGTAGATTGAGGTCTAAATTTGTTGTTACACAAAATTTGAGTTTCTAAAGACTATTATCACACTTATTGGGATATAATGAATGTCATTTCTCCCCTAGCCGCTACTGTTTTCAAAATTGCAAGTCTGTATTCTTTGATTGGTACTCGATGCCTCTTACAGTGGAACCTCTTTATAAAGAACACCGTTATAAGAAACTCGTTATAACTTGATTCTAAATTGCTTGTTGTCCCGAAACTAAGAAATCATGGGAGGGGGATCGGTCATTTGCTCATGCTGGACCTTACCTGTGGAATCAATTGCCACAGGATATCCATTATATGTCAGGTGTAGATTGCTTTAAAATGCCCTCAAATCTCATTTGTTCAAACGGCTTTCCAGTACCGGTAGATTTACTTTCACACTGCCGTTGTTCCATTTCTGTGTATTTTTGCGTACTTTTTCCTCTCCATTGCGCCTTGAGCACATTAGTCATGTGGAGTTGGCGCATTACAAATACTCTATAATTATTATTATAACAAGGTGATTTTGCCAGTCCCACTTCTTTGTATTCTATTGATTTTTAGCCCTGATATAACAATATTTTGATTGGTTCCAAGGAGATTGTTAGGAGGTTCCACTGTACCTTGCACATTTCTGCTTGTATAGAATATGATTTCTTATCTATATGAATGTAGATAATGGTAGTATGTGTGTGAATATTATATAAATGGTATCACTGTACAATAAAAGTTAATTCTTCTTACCGAAAATAAATGAATGAATGTGTACTTTTTATAAGGTCAAGAACACGTTTGTTTTCCAGTATTTGTGGATATTACTCCAAAATTCAAACCAACTTATTGTCAAGCTGTGATATTTCAAAAAGAGAAACTGGTTTCTGTCATTTTTAATTATTTATCACATGGAAGATGGGTGCATACCAACAGAATCTAGCTGGAAATAACATGGAAAGCACTAAAAAAACACATAACACACCTTTTCACATGTGGGATCACATGATCTAGTGATTGACATATGATCAGGGGGGTGTTTCATAAAGCTGTTCATAAAGTTATGAATGACTTTACAAACAACTGGAACATGTTCTTAGGTGCTATACTAATCAGATTCTCAATCATTTAGCAAAAGAACTGATCACCAGTCGCGCGTAAAGTCGGGCATAACTTACAAACAGCTATATGAAACACCCCCAGGGCAACTAACTCAATTTCATTGCTTTTTTTTCATTTAATTACTTGGCTTTTATATATTTTCCACAATATATTTTTGCAGTCTTAAAAATGTAGTGTTGCGTTTTGTTTGATTCAGTGAAATCTTTATTTCTGTCACTACCAGAACTGATGATTACCTATAAGCTGGTTTATGGAATCAATGTAAAAGCAACAACGTTCAAGAATACACCATTTGGATTCAAGGGTATAAGCATTACAGCAGAAACAGTATCAGAATTTCATGTCACTTTATATTTATGTACAGTGGTTTTTACAATGTTACCATATCCATAAAACCTGCAAAAGCTTTTTTTTACATCAATTACATTGACAATCTAATTTAATTCATAGAAATGTTAAGGTTTACACTGTCTACAGTGCAGTAATATGTCAATGTCAATCTAATATTTTGTCAAATTGGCAAAAGCATCACTTTCAGCTGTTTGAAATCCAAAGTAAATGTTTCACACATTATTGGTCTCTTAAAGAGTATTTTTAATTTTGACTAAATCATATTCTTTATAAGATCAGACAAATAAATTGCACAATTCACAAATACATGTATCAATGTTTCTAAAATATCCAGATGAACTTTTGGGCATACATACTTGATCATACGGATACGTAGGAATAGCACAAAGATCATAAATATGTGCAATATTTTCAAATCAGGAAAAGAAGTCTGGGAATCACTGAAATATGCCGCTGAACTTTCATATATATTACTGTACACAGCTTTTTTGTGTTTCATGATTACATATTTCACATCAAATTAAAAAACAAACAAAACAAATGGAATAGAACAGGCAGCAAATCAATCTACTTTTGTTCCATTTTTATACTTGGATCTGAACGATTCTTTCAAATAATCTTGTGTATCACACTGATTATTCTAATAAGCTTGAATGTACTGTTCAGCAATATTGCATCACAAACATTTGAAATAGCATCACAACATGAACAGTGTTGTATTTTGAAGTTAAAACATGCCTATATGTGACCCGCCGCCTCAAAACCTACAATAAGTCGCACGGACCACAACGTAGCAAACATCCCGAAATAGTAAATTTGCTTGGATCAGTCGATTTTCTGTTTTTGATAGAAATGGGTAGTTTCATTATCATTCTATCATGTCTCAAATTTGTGAGTCGTAATTCGACTTAGAAATATGTTTTGGGGGCATTTTAAAATGACTCCTTTTTTCACCTGTCGAGCTCAAAAAACGAAATCGCCGAAATTTGTAATACTTTCATTCAATGCCAAATTACTTCTTTACCTCTAAAAAGGTATTAGATTGAATTTTGGAGTGAGTAATGAATAGGTCCTCCTGGAGCAGCTTGCCAAAATTCAGCCTAATCTGATAATCCCTTCACACCGGTTGCTATGGCCATTTGAATACCCAGATTTACTTGGGCTCACACAGAGAACGAAGGTTTAGCACTCTTTTGTTCCGAACTTAAATGGCCATTTTCTCTGAATAGGAGTTATTGATTGCTGGTTACATACTGATCCTAAATGTGATATTTAAAGGTGTTATCATTGAGTAAACTATGCAAGTGATATACCATAGGAAAGCTGAGAATCTCTACTTTCAGAAAATGTATAAAACAAAAAAATAATTGAGGCGACTTATTGTAGGTTTTGAGGCGTCGGGTCACATATAGTTGGTGTATTGAATGATAGAAAACCAAATGCTTTCAGTGTATGGCTAGAGTGCCCAAGTCTGCGCACACACGTAACTGCGCGATTCTAATAAAACAAAACATGCAATGAACACAACCTTTTCATCTTTATCATAGCGATAGGTATTCATGCAAAAAACGAGTCAAAATAATGAAAAAATTTCAGACATTTTATTCACAATGTTGTCTTTCAACGCAGACATAGGCACCACTGTTTTTTCAATGTTGAAATGACACGGCCACCGTTTCTTGTGAAAATGGCATTGTTCTTGCTCTAATTTTTATGAGATTTTGTTCAAACTTACTCTTTAGAATATCAGGAATAATACAAAATAAAGCTTTAAAGGAATATTAAAGAAATTCTTGTTCATTTTCAGGTCAAAACCTTAGGTGCGCAGACATAGGGCTCCCCATCATACTTAGGAGTGGTAGTGTAGTGATGAACAATCTAATATATGACCCCGTTTACACAGAGACTGAACTCGACTTTAGTCGAATTTGAACTCGAGTTCATTTGTGTGTAAACAGGGTAGTCGCAATTAGAACTCGAGTTCAAAACTCGAATTCGAATGACGACCCAGAGCAACATTTATCGAATTCAAACTCGACTTTTATCGAATTTAAATTCGCTATTTGCTGTGTGAATATCCAGCCAGTGACCCCGTAATACGTCACTTCCGGTATTGCTAAGCAACGCGTCAGTAAATAAGCGTCTTCCAACAAGTGAACCACAATGCACGAACGATCCTACAAAACCCGCCGAAGTCACCAGGACAATTCAGACAATACATCCAAATCAATAGAAAAAGCTGGCTATTTGAGCAATTTAGCTACAAGCAAATCTTTATCCATTACGGCAGGTTTGTGGGAGCGGGTCACATATCGATTCTGACCCATGTACAAAAGGTAAATGTGTGAAAAACTGACATGGAGGCTTAACAGAATTGTCAAGTTTATAGGTTTATTCAGGCAAAGATATTGGAAAATTACACTATGAATGAAGCATTGCGTTGCATAGCTCAAACTATTTTAATGTTAAACAATATTTAACCAGTAAATCACTGAAGTATCTTGTAAATTCTACCTTTTGCAGTCTTTCGCCCCCCCTCCCCCCCCCCCAAAAAAAGAAGCGGCTGGATTGAAGAAAAACATGTTCCCGCCATCTTCTTAAACGGTCTGCTCGACGAGCAGATCTGACACGTTGCTGTCGCATATAATTATTGATCAGGATATTCCTATTCCGACGTAAAATCATACGAAACCAGATCAAAATGACTGCGCTTACAATACTCGCTACCGCCATTTTGAACTCACTCGCGGTGTTTTCACAAATTTAACCCGGAAGTTGATAATCACGATATTCCCACCAAGCGAGGGTGTAATCAAGTCGAATTCACTTTCCTTCTGAATTCGAGTTCGTCCAACGCTTGGTGTAAACAGCCCACCGAAAAATAATTTATGCTAATCCAAGGTCGCAGTTGAATTCGCTGTCGAATTTGAACTCGACTTCACTCTGTGTAAACGTGGTCTAAGACTTGCATGGTTTCAGATTGACTTCATCAGTGTAGTTCTAGTTTCACCGCATATATGTATACAGAAGTGGCATGCACAAGATATTAATGATCTGAATCAATTGCAACTAAATTGCAGAGCTCACTTTGATGTGATATGTTTCTTTAAACAAAGGGTACGACGAATTAACTATTGTCAGAGAGACTTACCTCTTCAAAAGAAAAACCTTCATTCTTTTTTTTTACTGTTTGTATGCTATAAACACAACAGTGTTTAGTGTAAAGCCCGGCTTATTAAACAGAACAAGCAAAAACGTTGAGGTAAAAACAGGATTTTTAAAAATGTTATCTATGCTTGTCATTCAGACCACCAAACAGTCCACATCATGGCGATACTGCTATATGAAGGGAACATCATCCAAGAGCTGTCCAGATTCGTTGCACCCTTGTATGAGATACCATGTTAGCTTGTTTGTTGACTACAGCATTCTCTTATCCCCCTAGACTTAATACAAGAACCATCCTGAATAGGGGTAAGAATGATCACCAAGTCAACGGATTCCAGTAATGCAGAAGGTCACAAATTTTTCACAAATTTCAGAGAATCTTCAACTTTTGATGGTATCTCTTCACAGTACATGAGCATGTTGCCCTATCAACAACAACGAGGCAAGTTATGTTGAGTCTATGGAGTGATGTTATCACAGAAAGCTAGTGAGGTAATGGCCTTTTGATGTCCGTTGAATTCTCGTTTAACCTCTCCCTCTGCTATGCTCCATAACCTGGCTGTCCTGTCAGATGAAGCTGAAATGAGATAGCATGGTAAATTATTATCTACAATAATATCACACTTATGTCTTTATTGAGGTTATTATTGCTCATATAATCTACCATTTAATACATTGAAACCAGCACAAACTCCTATATGGAGTTAGTCTTTCCATCAGCATGTGAGCTCTGTCCGCATAGAGAGAACAGTAGTAGTAGTGGACAATGGCTTTCTTGTTGAACAAGGACCCCATTTACATCCAAAGTATGAAACAGCAATTTTAATAAAATCTTTTCCCTAACACTGTATGCAAATTGTTTTTAATTTAAAAAAAAAAAATGAAATAATATACACACTTATCACAAGAATTAACAGATTCTATTCATTTATGATTTGAAGCCTACTTAAGATGCAATGGAGTAGCAAATACCTTAAGTTGGCAAAACTACATCATATCTTATTTCAAAGAGAGGTGGGATTCCCATACAAACATGTAGCATAAAACTCACCTGTGACTACATATTGAGAATCAGATGAGAATGCACAATCCCACACCCACTGTTGCATGTCTACACTCAAAGTCTGCATGATAGAGAAGTCTGCCGTCTTCCAAATACGCACTGATTTATCTCCTGATGTGGTCGCTAGTAACCTTTTGAGGAAAAATATCATATAAAGGCTAATTTACTTTTGTGAATAAGTCAAGATTTCAAGCTTCTAGGGTGGTATTCTGAGATTTATTTTATCTTGATTTTAGTCATAACAAATTTTAAATTGCAACATTTCATTGGTGTTTGCGCAGATGAATTCTGCGTACGCAGCAACTTTTGCGCAGTCATTAACCAATGATGCGTCATAAGCGTACATTTTGTTATGACAATTAAAATTATTTCACTAAAATCAGGATACAATAAATCTCAGAATACCACCCCAGGTAAATAACCAAAGTAATCTGCAAATTGTGATCAGCAAAATACTTCTTCGACAGTCCTTGATGAAGTAGCGAATTAATCACTCATTCTTCCAGGTTGGAATATCTCAAAGATAATCATCTCCCGGGATCATAGCTCATTTCCTTAAACAACAAATTTAAAGACAAATTTAACTACAGTCAGGGTTCAACTTACGTGCAGTCTGGGCTAAACTTGCATTTCAGGGCATACTTCTTGTGCGCAGGGATCTTGGTCTTAGGATGGAGCTGCGAGAGGGCGCCATCCCCCTGACCTTGAGTAATCCTCCAGACATAGCAGTTACCTTTGTTGTTGACTGCTGCCATATGGGTTGCCTCAGGGTCTATAGCTATTGACTGGATGGAGGAATTCTGCTCTGGAACCTGCATAAATCATAGTCAGAACATACTTTAGAGTATACTGAAAGGTAAGAAGACCAGAATAATGAAATAACTGCAGCTATTCAAGCCTACATGTAGTGAGCATTTCCATTCCCTGTACATAGGAGTGCATGCTGTGTAACTCCTAGCTTCTTCTTTTTTTGAGACTTGATTTCAACATGAGAAAAATTATGGTACATATAGGGTGTTGCAAGAAAATCCCCCATTTGCAATCAATTGCAAATATGATACATGTATTTTAAATGGAACTTGCAATCAATTGCAAGACACCCCCTTAGTGTAGTAATTGCTAAGGCTTATGTATACAAAGGTCATGTGTCAAGTTAGATCAAATCAACTTTTCCATAGAAGGAATCAACAATAACATATTTTTCTCTCTCTTACCAGCTGTTCATTATGGCAGCTCCGTAAATCCCATATGTGAACGGTCCCACTCTGGTCACCAACAATTAGCTCTCCCTGATGATGAAATATAATAAATACATGTTAGCAAACTATGTCAACGTGAAATGTCACTTTGGTAAGAGGAAAACTATTATGTAAGAATTGAAAACCTCTTATCCAAATTGTTTGCAAATGCTGCCTGGATGATAAGCTTGTCAAGAAATTATTTTGAAAAAAAAAACTTAAAAAATTAAATAAACTGACCCAGTATTGGTTTGAATAAATTTGAAATCTGCTGTTCCTTTCACTTGTATCCAAGAGTTCATGAATTTCAGATATCAAAATATATAAACACCTAACGGGTACATTAGGAGGACAGTTTTTGTTCTTTTTTCTTTGTTCAACTGTCGACCTAATGTACCAACTGTCGACCTAATGTAGGGGTCGCTATTATGACGAAATAAACTGTATTGTTAGGTGTCGACTTAATGTACCCGTTAGTCAAATACTCTTTTATATATATATATATATGTGTGTGTGTACACATTAGAAAACCTAAATACTTTTAAATGGAGAGAAATAGAGCACTAATCACAATTATATTCATAAAATGTGAAATAAAAAGGATGCTTTATACTCACTTGATTTGGATGTAAACATGCACAGTTTACAGGAGCATTGACTTGAAAGATCTTCTGGCAATGTAAGTTATGAGCCCTGCAGAAAGAAAAAGAGTAGAGACAAAATAATATTTCCTTCTTTTAGAGCCATGAGATTTCACACAAATGAGACACTCCAGATTTCCTTGGCATGTGACTTTCTATCTTCAACATGGATTTCATAATTCAAAAACTTTCTTATAATCTTAAAAGATATTTCTCAAACTTTCACTGATAAGTATTTCACTTTTTTCTGCATTTTATTAAAATCGATTTGATGACAGTGTGCACAGTGGACATTCAGTTCTGGGCCCGGTTTCATAAAACTTGTTATCAATAACAACTGCCACAAATCTATAACAAATTTGCTCTCAGCCAATCAGATGCAAGTATTTCAGTAGCTTATAACTGTTATTGATAACAAGTTTTATGAAAGTCATGTCAGGATCAGCGGTCTGGCATCTGCCTGTGCTACATTTGCACCACACTTTTTTGTCTCAGATATCTATAGGGTTAAGGTTAGAGGTGCAATTACATGTATGTTGTAGGTTAGGATTAGGATTAGGATTAGGATTAGAACAGTACTGAGTCCAGGGTTGAAGGTAAGAATTCAGTTGAATACATGAGAGAAAGAAGGGCCCAACTTCATCATAATTTCTGAGGGATCAAGAAAAACTTGATATCTTTTATAAGTTTAAGACACAGAATATTTTCAAATGTATCAAATAATATATGTTCATGCATCAGTGGCTCCATAATGGGCAAAACATTTTTTCTTTTTAGCTTATCACAAAAATTAAAGTTTTTTCTTCATAACTAAAAAAAAACTATTTGATGTAGCTATGCCCCTCTACATCTCATGAATTTAATTTATGTACTGTAGGCAACTAATTAAGGAGAAATTTGTCAGTTGAGTGATAAAACCTCGTAACTCTTTCATGATTAAAACAATAAGTGCACTGACAACCTTCCTTTTACAGATTGTTTGTGGCATTATATTTCAGATATGCACTACACAGATTTATCCAAACATCAAACTAATCCTTAGCTACAAAATTAAAACTAATCATCCCACTGCTACTGGAGCATGCTTATGGAACCTGGAGATCTAACTCACCTGAGATCCCATATCCTTGCAGTACAGTCCTCTCCTCCAGTAAACATCCATTTACCTTCCTCCTGAAACCCAACCGATGTCACATTCTTAGGGATACCCTCATAGTTGATGATTGGTGTGGTGTCTCCAGAGTTGATATCGTACATGCGAATATGTTGGTAGCCTGACAAAAAGTGAACATACATGTAATACAAACAGGAGCACTCTTTAACGCTAAAAGGGCCAGGGGGTGGAATCCACCCCCCCCCCCCCCCCCCGGACGTTTGCCGTGATATGTTCGAGGATAATTTTTTTTTGCTTTCAGGACTTTATTGCCTACAGTCTTACGCATCCTTTGATACCAAATTTATAAAATTTTGACCAACAAATACAGCGCAGCATCAAAAGTCCAAAATGATAATTTCTCCATGTGTATTGTACACAATGCAGAATTTTCAATTCGCGAATATGTAAATAATCAGTTCGAGATATAGATATGAAACTTAACAGGGTTATTCTTTATAAGATACTCTGTGTGCCAAGGTGCAGAAAATTTCATCACTCCACGGCCGAGATCACAGGGGGTGGGGGGTGGATTCCATCCCCTCCCCCCCCCTTTATGAAAAACTATAGTGCAATTGCTCAGCGCACTTCGCACCGCATCTTATAACTAAGCCTGAGTCGAATCGATTGGTTAGCCGGTGTTCGATCGAAGACATCGAATCCCGAATTCGTTTTGGCAAATCCGGTGCATCGATTTGTAGTCCGCCAGATTTTTGACTACCGTAGCCACCATGAAAAGAGCAAATAAAAAAAGAAACTCTGTAACGTACAGCATATACTAGCAGAGAACGTGAAGGCGACTTCAAACTGTTGGCTAACTTTCGCTAATTCGCTCGCGGAGGACGTCGCGCTTTACCTGTGCTTTCTCTATGGAAAAATCGTTTTGTCGTTACGAACTGAAGTTTACGATAATATTCTTGCACTCTCTCTGCATTGTCAATTTGACAATTGTATAATTGAACATGATAAATACGGGCATGAGTACGAGTGTTCCTACTTAATTCGCAATAACTAATATCACACTCTCATCAAATTGGCAATTACTTCTGAATGATCTGAAGCTGAATGCATGAAGTCGAGTCTTATTGAGCGACGAAAAGTTTATTTCGTATTGTTTTTTTTTTTGCATCGAACAAACGTGTTCCATTCAGCTCTCCAAAGACAAAGTAAGATTATTAATTCTTTGAATTTGAATCATTGTCGGGTGTGTCGACAATGAGCATCGCTTCGTGCGACACTAGAGTGATATTTTGGCTAGCCATACGGACTAGAAACTTAAGATTTTGGCTCATCCGCTGTGATTTTTACTAGCCATTGGCTAGCGGGCTATCGTTAATGTCGAGCAGCGAGAGCCCATACATATGCCCGCGATGCCAGCGGACCGGTCACCGGTGCATGGTGCATGCACTGCGTGCAACTGTGTGCAACTCTGTTTTCACCGCCCATCATTTATCGATGCACCGGTATTCGATCGAATCAAAGCCGTCGAATCCCGGATTATGAAATATTCGATATGACTCAGGCTTACTTATAACACGGGAAAACTTGCCTCAGTTTGTGACACTATCCATGAAATCACACGATTGCTTTAAAACAAAATGATATTTGACATCATTTCGCCCGGATAAATAACCTTCACACTTTTTCCTATTATGTAGTGTTAATAACCAGTAGATTACTTGTGAGGAAACTACTGCACATTTTGGTTTAAAACAAGAGTTTAACGTTCAAATCAGACCTTTCTCTATGGCAGTGAGAGCATTTTCCCCTACTTTGACCTTACATTGCCTCATTCAATCGAGTGGGAATTCCAAACAAGATGATTTATTGAACCATTTCGCATACCAAATTGTGGCTAATGACATCCTCTAACTAGTGATCTAAAAATAATTCTGATTGGTGGACGGGAATTTGGTGCCTTTTGCCTGTTCATTCACAAATGGCCTCTTATTTGTTGTCACATTATTCACGCACTGTCTAACGTCTATTGGAATGTGCCATTCTATCATGGGGTAACTCGATTTGTATACAGTGAAAAATAATTTGTCTAACAACAATGATAGATTGTGAGATGCGTGTAGGCCTATACAAGTAAGAGAGAAAAGAGAATGATATAAGAAACGAATGAAAATGTCAAGAGCCGTGATGGACTATATTGTGTAGTTGTTCATTTTGAAGTGGTAACTACAACGCCACTTAAAGTGCAAATAAACGCCCCGTTTATAAAATGAACGCGCCCGATGACTCATGTGCATGACGGAGATCACTGGGTGTCAAGGGAGGTCAGGGATTGTCCGATCGAGAAGTATATGCGGCGAATCTGAGGAAAGTAGTTCATATGCCCCCCCCCCCCCCCAAGCTGAAAGAGCGCCAAAACAAAGATGGTCTTGGAATTGAATAAAATATCCATTTCAAGCTGTGCAGAAGTGAAACATACCGCAATTATCTCCTAAAATCATAAAGAAATTATTATATAGGCCTACACTGATTTATTATTTTTCTTCAAGATATGTGAAATATTACCCCCTCCCCCCAAAAAAAAAGAAAAAAAGAAAAAAAAAGAAGAACCCTTAATTCTTCACGGATGGAAAATTCTTACAAGCTATAGGTCCCATAGTTATTTTTTTGCATTCCAAATACATGTAAATTAGATACCGGTAGAAAACACCTTAATTAGTTTTAAAACTTAGTAATACAATAGCTTGAGACAAAAATATATATTAATATATACGTATGAAAAATTAAAGTAAAAAACATGTACAAGGATACATATAAAAAGTGGAAAGGTCTATAAAAGACAAATTAATTCACAAACCTGCAGCAGCTAATAAGCTCCTGTCTGGAGTGATTTCTAAATGATTCACTTGCTGCAAAAGAACAAAAGGAGAGAAAGAAAACGTCATGAATACTTCTTAAACTAAACCTATATATGCTATTGTTATAACCAATGTGATTTATTTTCTTGACAGTGTGTAATAAAAAATATTGTTGAAAATGAATCCACAGGATTAGTGTAGAATAGGTGGGAAATATATCAAAATAAATGACCTGAAATTCCCTCTTTTATTTGTTTAACCTGTAAACAAAACTAGAATTCCATTTTACTTCTTGGCCTTATAATTGATAAATTATGATTAGGCTATGTCAATGATACATTTTCAATATAGAGGTCTAGATTCTAGATTGAATATAAACTTGAAACCATCAGTAAATCAGTATATTTCCAAAGTTTAAAGTTTGATTTATTTTACAAAATATATCAACCATTATTGACCCTAATTAAAGTTCCTCTCATGACAATGCATTGATGCCTTATGATGGCAATAAAAAAGTACATGTAACAAGTTAGACTATCATGACTATGTCTTTGATCTAGCTTCACATAGAAGAAGACATGCAAATTTTTGTTTTGTTTTTGTGGTGCACATGGATTTATCCTCCTACATGGACATGATCTGATGGGAGTTGCCTCAAACTTCAAAAAGTCATACATGTATTCTACTGATGGTAAGTTAAGACTTTAATCTTTTTTTTATAGCAAATCTGACGAAAGCCAAAGCCAAAGGCAAAGGCAAGCAAAATATAACAAGTTAGATCTATATACATGATATACGTCAGTAGAGATGCACGGCCAGTATCGGAGAGTGTTTCCAATTTGGGAGACTGTCTCTATTGTCAGAGACTTTTGTCAACATTTTTGGTAGCCGATTTGGGAGACAGTCTCCCATTTAGGAGACCAGTCTTATTTGTTTACATTCGCGGCAAAGCCAAAGGGATTACCTCGGCTCAACATAAAAATGTGATAAGCAGATTCCTCACGAAAAAATTAACCCTTTTGACCATCTACTCTAAAAAGCCATGATTGTCTACTTTTGTTTTCGTAACATTTTTTGTTATGATCCACACACAAAACAAATGAGCTTCTGACCTCAGTTAGGCCAAATTTTGGCTAAGAGATTTGTTGTTGGTGTTTCTTTTGTCCATTTGTAAGCTAAGTCTCTAATATGAGAGACAGTCTCCAGCTCCATGACCATGGTGATGGTCTCCCAAATCGGAAACAGTCTACAAAATCGGCCGTGCCCCTCTACTGTAAGTTAGGCCTAAGTTACATGTAAGTAACAACATCATGCATGTCACGACATAATTATGGTTATGATTTCAGGAATTAACAGTTAAATGAGAGTTTCATTAAGTTCCAAGTGTGCAGACAGAGACACAGACACGTACACGTTGCACGGGCGCGGGCCCATCCTCCCTTTTCCTCCTTTTTAGTGACCGGATATAACCTTAATGAAACTCCCAATAGGGCCTACATGCTATATATACAAAATAATCTGAAAACATATTGACCGATTCTTGATGCTGAACGGTGCGGTGGCAGATACCCGTGTGTGCATGCCAGAAACGAATGGTTTGATCGTAGCCAGCAGTAGCAAGGATGATTTGATCGCTTGGATTTCCCATGATTGCGCCAAGCCGAGAAAAAACACGTTTCAGAAATCACAGATATAGACTCAGCTGCAGCTCTACTCCTTTGGTCTACGGTAGTCTAGAGACTAGAAATATCTGAAGATCCAGGGGAGAGAATGAGAGAGAGAGAGAGAGAGAGGGAGCATATGCATGCGCTGCACTGTTGTTGAACTTCCGGGTGGGGGACCGGATCGGATTCACTTGTACTTGTGAATGAACCCTTCTCGTTGACAGCTACTGTATCGGTACTGTGTGTTACTGTGTACATAAAATCAGTACCAGTCTTGTGTTTGTAAACATAATCGTGACTCTCGACCGTCTATGCTCTCGACTACACTAATCACACATTCACTTTGCACGCGTACCAGTACGTTGTGGCGCGGCATACGAGCTATGCACACTCAGACACTCGTACTCGTGATCGTATAATGTTTCGGTCCAGTTGAAACAATCAAGGTACGTGGAGATAATTCATTTGTCCCATTCAGAAACGGTAAAAGGAAAAACAGAATATTAAGTAAAAACCGTTGCAATTTTCTGTTTTACAAACAGAAAAACGGTCATTAGTTAATATTTTTTGTTAAGGTTAAAAACTTGAAAAACGAAAATATGATAAACCCTCTTTTTTGGTTTTACTGTTTTCTTAAAAATTGTTTTTTCCCATTTTATCCGCAGAAATGAGAAATTGATCACCTTTTTCTGATTTCTATGTTTAATTTTTAATTATTTGTTCTAAAAATAGAAAATTAAACACCTTTCAGATTTTGTTTCTCCGTTTTACTTCCTTACAAATTGAAAATTAAATGCCAGTACTTGTTCTGATTTCAATTTTCTATTTTGCTTTCGGAAAATGAATAAATGAATAAATGAAGACTGCCCTCTACGAAATTGAAAATTAAATGCCGGTACTTGTTCTGATTTCTATTTTCTATTTTGCTTTTGGTAAATGAATAAATGAATAAATGAAAACTGCCCTCTACGAAATTGAAAATTAAATGCCGGTACTTGTTCTGATTTCAATTTTCTATTTTGCTTTCGGTAAATGAATAAATGAATAAATGAAGACTGCCCTCTACGAAATTGAAAATTAAATGCCGGTACTTGTTCTGATTTCTATTTTCTATTTTCTATTTTGCTTTCGGTAAATGAATAAATGAAGACTGCCCTCTACGTTTTTTTTTTTTTTTTTTTTTTTTTTTTTTTTTTTTAAACTGAGGGCCACTGCAGGGGAGGGCAAGGACCTAGCCCCTTGAAAATGAATGCTTTGTGCCCCCTCCCCCTCCCTCTACACACCAACCTGAAGTGAGCGCACAGCCCCAGCGCACAGTGAGATATCGCGATCGCATAATATCCCCCTTTTTAGCCAATATAAACACGCCTGTGTCAGTGCCGGTCGGCGGCGTTGAAAAAGATTGATAGTCTAGTATTCGCAGACCCTAATTTCAATAAAAATTGCTACCGTTATTATGTAGAAATATAGACCCCTTTATCATTTTCTGGGCATCAATATGCACCCCTAATTCGATGAGTTATCTATCAAAGACCATTCCTGTGAAATTGAAAGAAATTTAAAGAAGATCTGAGTTAGCGGGGCACTTAAACCGCCCCCATGTCGAATAATTGGGAAATTCCGCCTCCTCAAAAGTGGCATATCGGAGAATATTTTTATCAGTTTGGGGGCTCCATAGAGCCCTTTATCATTTTCTGTGCATCAATGTGCACCCCTAATTCGATGAGTTATCTATCAAAGACCATTCCTGTGAAATTAAAAGAAATTTAAAGAAGATCTGAGTTAGCGGGGGCACTTAAACCGCCCCCATGTCGAATAATTGGGAAATGCTGCCTCCTCAAAAGTGACAAATCGGAGAATGTTTTTATCAGTTTGGGGGGGGGGGTCCATAGACCCCTTTATCATTTTCTGTGCATCAATGTGCACCCCTAATTCGATGAGTTATCTATCAAAGACCATTCCTGTGAAATTAAAAGAAATTTAAAGAAGATCTGAGTTAGCGGGGGCACTTAAACCGCCCCATGTCGAATAATTGGGAAATTCCGCCTCCTCAAAAGTGGCATATCGGAGAATATTTTTTATCAGTTTGGGGGCTCCATAGACCCCTTTATCATTTTCTGTGCATCAATGTGCACCCCTAATTCGATGAGTTATCTATCAAAGACCATTCCTGTGAAATTAAAAGAAATTTAAAGAAGATCTGAGTTAGCGGGGGCACTTAAACCGCCCCCATGTCGAATAATTGGGAAATGCTGCCTCCTCAAAAGTGACAAATCGGAGAATGTTTTTATCAGTTTGGGGGGGGGGGGGGGCTCCATAGACCCCTTTATCATTTTCTGTGCATCAATGTGCACCCCTAATTCGATGAGTTATCTATCAGAGACAATTCCTGTGAAATTAAAAGAAATTTAAAGAAGATCTGAGTTAGCGGGGGCACTTAAACCGCCCCCATGTCGAATAATTGGGAAATTCTGCCTCCTCAAAAGTGGCATATCGGAGAATATTTTTATCAGTTTGGGGGCTCCATAGACCCCTTTATCATTTTCTGTGCATCAATGTGCACCCCTAATTCGATGAGTTATCTATCAAAGACCATTCCTGTGAAATTAAAAGAAATTTAAAGAAGATCTGAGTTAGCGGGGGCACTTAAACCGCCCCCATGTCGAATAATTGGGAAATGCTGCCTCCTCAAAAGTGACAAATCGGAGAATGTTTTTATCAGTTTGGGGGGGGGGGGGGGCTCCATAGACCCCTTTATCATTTTCTGTGCATCAATGTGCACCCCTAATTCGATGAGTTATCTATCAGAGACAATTCCTGTGAAATTAAAAGAAATTTAAAGAAGATCTGAGTTAGCGGGGGCACTTAAACCGCCCCCATGTCGAATAATTGGGAAATTCTGCCTCCTCAAAAGTGGCATATCGGAGAATATTTTTATCAGTTTGGGGGCTCCATAGACCCCTTTATCATTTTCTGTGCATCAATGTGCACCCCTAATTCGATGAGTTATCTATCAAAGATCATTCTTCTGAAATTAAAAGAAATTTAAAGAAGATCTGAGCTAGCGGGGCCACTTAAACCGGGAATTGGGGATAACATCGCTAGTCATAAGGACAGTGGCTCATAAGGACCGCTATTCATAACGTGTAATTCCCTTACCTGTAGGGTCACTATTCATAAAATCATAAGGAGCATTATTCATAAGGATTGCTTTTCATAATTATCAGAAGAGGGTTGCTATTCATAATCAACGAAAAGGGTCATTACTCATAAGGGCCGCTATACATAATACAGATACAGGGTGGCTATTCATAATACCAAATCGGGGTCGTTAATTATAAGGGTCGGTTCTCATAATCGAAGAAGAGGGTCGCTATTCATAATAGGAGAAGTAAAAAAATATTGAGGTGTGGGGGGGGGGGTGGCCTGTATTATTATTACCCTCCTCCCCCCCCCCCCCCCCGATATTTTGGATTATGATACATTAACTTAAAACTAATAATTATCCAAACTCTTGATGTTTGATCTTAACGATTAGAAGTAAGGAAATAAATGCAATAATTTCAATGCGAAAATATCGAAGAAAATTCGTTCGCTCGCATTGTTATTTTCAATTAATGGTTAAGGGGTTTTGTCCATTGGTGTAGATCCGGGCATTTCTTCTTTTCATTAAAAACCATTTGGGGATGCACTTAAATATGAATTATTTATTTGCCTTGTTTTCTACCCTTTTATCTTTTTTTGTAGTACGTTACTGCGTTAGTCTTGAATTTTCTCTCTCTTTTCTTACCCCTCCCCCCTCTCACTCTCTCTTATTCTTATAGCTTCTCCACTTTTCTTTCATTCTTTACCCCACAATTTCTTTTCATTTACCTTTGGCTCTTCCAATGTAGTCTGATTTTTTTGTGTTCCGTCACCTTGATTGCTAATTTCATAATATTTTAAAGGAACCTGCAGACTTTACAAGCTCTGCTTTTTATGCAGATTCCTTCATATTTCCAACTCATTTATTGTCATTGTTACAATCTACTGGCATTTTTTGCTATACTGAATTACTTTGCCACACTGTATTGTTATAATCAAATGTATTGTCTTATATTGTGTTTATATTTTTGTTATTTATTTTGTGAAATATGAGAATAAATTCAAAATTCAAATTCAAATTCAAAATGCATCTTTTATCGACAGATTTTTGAAAAATTTCCTGATGTAGGAGGGTCTCTTCGCTCAATGGTGTATCTAGGGGGCAGAGGGGGGATGTGCCCCTTGCAGCACTTGGAGTGGGCCCAAAAAACGCAAAGGAGAGAAAGAAAAATAGGGGGAAATGAATAAAAAAATCCTAATCTTTACGGATCACCGCCCCAAATCCGCAAGGTGAATGCACTAGAAATCTAGTTTTTGAAGGTTTGAAATGCGAAAATATTCCAAAGCTGGTCGCTTTGCTCCCTCGCATAATTATTTTCTTTCAGGATCTCGTAATTTCGCTCCCGTAGTATATAGTTCTTAAATAACTTCAATCCCATTATGGGATAAAGTGTATAAAACAGCATTTGCAAAGGTTCAACTTTTGAAAGAAATCTCAACTTCAGGTCGCCTTGCTGAATTTCTCGAATCTTTCTCAAGCCTATAGGGTTTTTGTTAGTTGTGATCCCGATTGCAGAAGTGAGGGAATAGAAAACCGTTTATCAATGTATAAAATTAATTCGAGCTTCTCTACCGTTCAGCTGCGGTGGTCAAATGCAAAATTTCCTGGGTAAAATGCACAAGAAATTGCGTTTTTTAGTGTTAAATTTAAACATTTGCCGCTCGGTCGCTTTGCTCCCTGGCTTGTACAATAACGTAGATAAGTTTAGACCCCCGGGGGGGAGGGGGGGGGGGTAACTTCATTGTTTGCTCCGGGCGCCATAATCCCTAGATACGCCCCTGAATTCGCTCCCTCGAATGTGAAATGTTGCGTCCAAATAATTGAAAAGCGGACCGGGCGTCAAACTATAATTTTCCACCTAAAAACATTATTTGCTACAAGCCGTTATCTTTCTCTCAAATTTGCTAAAACGTCAAAGCTTTCACGTTTCGCGCGGAAAGGGGGAAATTCCCCTTCCCTTCACCCACCCCTGTTACATACAGTGCAGTTTTGCGTCTAAAATAACTAAAAAGCAGCCAGGGCGCCGAACTAACTTTCCGCCTTAAAAAAGTTCTACGAGCCGTTTTTCTCTCAGATTTGCTGTAAAACCTAAGAGCTTTCGCGCTATGCGCGGAAGGGAGGAAACTGCCCCTCCCTCCCTGGACAACTACCCCCTTAGGTCAACTACCCCCAGGACATCTCTTCCTTATGTTCGTTCATATTTTCATCCTTTTATCTTTTCTTCTGTCCTAAACTTAATTTTGCCTTATCTTTCTGCATTTGTTTTCCCTTTCTTTTCTCATGTTATTATTTGTTTCAGTATCATTTTATCTTTATCTTTCCTTTATTTTTTCCCCTTCTTCTTTACTTCTAACCTTCCTTTCGACTCTCTTTATTTTCTTCTTCCTTTCCTTCTTTGCTTATGTTATTCTTTGTTTTGGGCTTTCTTTCATCCTCTCTTTCTGTCCTTTCTCATGTTGATCTTTCTTCATCTTCTCTTGTTGTCTTCTCTCATGCCCTTTTTTGTTTTGATCTTTCTTTGTTCTTTTCTTTCTGCATTTTGATCGTTCTTAGATTTTCTCTTTCTGTTTTTCCATATATTGTTCTTTGCTCCCTTTCTTATCTTCTATTGCTGTCTTTCCCTTATAAATGTTATTCTTTGTTTTATCCTTCCATCATTTTGTATTTTTTCTCTCCTTATGTTTTCCTTTATTTTTTCCTACTATATCATCTCTTTCATCTTTTATACCCTACCCCGTGTATTTCTCCATTATTTTCTTTTTATCTTCGCGTTTGCTCTTTCCTCTATCTCTTAATCTTCCTTTCTTCCTTTTATCATCTTCTCTGTGCTATCTTTCTTATTCTAGCATCTTCTTCTCTTTCCTTCTTTTATGTTTTCATATGCTTTTATTTTCTATTTTCTTCCTTTATCATTTTGTATGATTTTGTTTTATATTTCTCTTCTAGTTTTCTCCAGAAGGGGGCGGTTCTTGCGAAGAAACCTGCCAAAATCTGTGACGTCATTTAAACCTAACTGAGATCTATAGGATGCGTTCACAAGCGCCGGAAGTGGGGGGGGGGGGGGCGATGTCGCCCCCAACAAAAAGGTGCGGGGCAAAACGCGTTTTCGACCTCCCCATAGGCGTAAATGCAAATGCGAAAAATTTCGACATTTCGACAAAATTACATGTATTCCAGTATTAAACTATCTAAATATGAGGATATTGGAGCACCTCGCTGCCCGTGATGAGGTGGTAGTCGAGCCAATATTGCCCTTCTCAAAATCCTCAAGGGGCTGCAGCCCTTCGTAGGCATTATATCCCCCTCCAAGTCATCCACGGAATTGTACAAGCTAGGGAGCAAAGGGATTTTTTTTGTGGGGGGGGGGGGCACTTAATCTGCAAAACGTCATTTCTTATTCAATGTACTGAGGAAAATTCGCAAATAACCACTGCAATCTAGGCCAAGTTCCAAATACTGAACATTGATAAAAGTCCCTTTTCTCAATTCTTTCTCAAATGGGGGCACAGCACTGAAGGAACAAGTGAGAAATAATCAAGGAATTTAGGAAGGCCATCGAAAGTTGATATTTCTTTCAAATGTATATAGAACATTTGAAAATGCGACTTTATATGCTTTAACATAAATTATACTGGGGCAAAATATTGAAAAACAAAACAAAAACAGGGGCGTAACTAGTACTAACTACGAGGGGATATGGGGCACGTGCCCCGCAAATTAGATGGGGTGAGAAAGAGGAGAAAAGAGAAAAAGACGGGGGAGAAGAAAAGGAAGAGAAATAAGACAATAATTGGACCCTTTTTTGTTTTGCTTTCTTTTTGTTTTGTTCAAGCGGACCCTGCTCGCCAGGGCCCCCTATAATAAGGGCTGTGTATCATGGATTTGCTTTGAACTAAATTCAATTCAATCCAATTTATTCTCATTTCCAGCAAAAACATTTCCTCGGAAATTAGACATTGAAATATATAAATTATAAAACAATATAATGTATAACTTTTCTTTAAACTTCACCATCAACCTGACATTATTCCATCAGTGCCAATGGTATACTATAAAGCATACTGCTTGTATGTAAACAACTATAGGACCAACGACTTTAAGTCCTCTCCGAGGGACTTGGGGTTAATGCCTTACCAAAGGACACGAGTGTATCCTGGTTTCGAACCCGGGCCGTTCCATTACAAAGCCACTGCTCGACCACTGAGCTATCTTGCTCTTTCTCATGATTATGGACATGATAGAACAGCACCTGATGGCAACACCAACTACAGCAACCCCCCACCAGGCTATGTCATTTATGAATTACTTTTACGAAAATAATCAGTAATGTGTGCTTTTACCGAGGCAAGGTGGGCCGAATGGCTCAACGTGGTCGGACTGATTCGGTGGGGTGGGGCACAGGGGCGTAGCCAGGATTTTTCAATAGGGGGAGGGGGCAGACGTGAAGGATCCAACCGCGTAGCCAGGATTTCATTTTAGGGGGGCTGTTGTGGGGCACGCGCAGAGTGCGAAATTTGTGATGAGCACGCAAAGCGTGCTCCCCAGGGGGTGGGACAACTACCCCTGTTCTATCATGTCCATAATCATGAGAAAGAGCGAGATAGCACAGTGGTCGAGCAGTGGCTTTGTAATTGAAGGGCCCGGGTTCGAAACCAGGATACACTCGTGTCCTTTGGTAAGGCATTAACCCCAAGTCCCTCGGAGAGGACTTAAAGTCGTTGGTCCTATAGTTGTTTACATACAAGCAGTATGCTTTATAGTATACCATTGGCACTGATGGAATAATGTCAGGTTGATGGTGAAGTTTAAAGAAAAGTTATACATTATATTGTTTTATAATTTATATATTTCAATGTCTAATTTCCGAGGAAATGTTTTTGCTGGAAATGAGAATAAATTGGATTGAATTGAATTTAGTTCAAAGCAAATCCATGATACACAGCCCTTATTATAGGGGGCCCTGGCGAGCAGGGTCCGCTTGAACAAAACAAAAAGAAAGCAAAACAAAAAAGGGGTCCAATTATTGTCTTATTTCTCTTCCTTTTCTTCTCCCCGTCTTTTTCTCTTTTCTCCTCTTTCTCACCCCATCTAATTTGCGGGGCACGTGCCCCATATCCCCTCGTAGTTAGTACTAGTTACGCCCCTGTTTTTGTTTTGTTTTTCAATATTTTGCCCTAGTATAATTTATGTTAAAGCATATAAAGTCGCATTTTCAAATGTTCTATATACATTTGAAAGAAATATCAACTTTCGATGGCCTTCCTAAATTCCTTGATTATTTCTCACTTGTTCCTTCAGTGCTGTGCCCCCATTTGAGAAAGAATTGAGAAAAGAGACTTTTATCAATGTTCAGTATTTGGAACTTGGCCTAGATTGCAGTGGTTATTTGCGAATTTTCCTCAGTACATTGAATAAGAAATGACGTTTTGCAGATTAAGTGCCCCCCCCCCCCCCCACAAAAAAATCGCTTTGCTCCCTAGCTTGTACAATTCCGTGGATGACTTGAAGGGGGATATAATGCCTACGAAGGGCTGCAGCCCCTTGAGGATTTTGAGAAGGGCAATATTGGCTCGACTACCACCTCATCACGGGCAGCGAGGTGCTCCAATATCCTCATATTTAGATAGTTTAATACTGGAATACATGTAATTTTGTCGAAATGTCGAAATTTTTCGCATTTGCATTTACGCCTATGGGGAGGTCGAAAACGCGTTTTGCCCCGCACCTTTTTGTTGGGGGCGACATCGCCCCCCCCCCCCCCACTTCCGGCGCTTGTGAACGCATCCTATAGATCTCAGTTAGGTTTAAATGACGTCACAGATTTTGGCAGGTTTCTTCGCAAGAACCGCACCCTTCTGGAGAAAACTAGAAGAGAAATATAAAACAAAATCATACAAAATGATAAAGGAAGAAAATAGAAAATAAAAGCATATGAAAACATAAAAGAAGGAAAGAGAAGAAGATGCTAGAATAAGAAAGATAGCACAGAGAAGATGATAAAAGGAAGAAAGGAAGATTAAGAGATAGAGGAAAGAGCAAACGCGAAGATAAAAAGAAAATAATGGAGAAATACACGGGGTAGGGTATAAAAGATGAAAGAGATGATATAGTCGGAAAAAATAAAGGAAAACATAAGGAGAGAAAAAATACAAAATGATGGAAGGATAAAACAAAGAATAACATTTATAAGGGAAAGACAGCAATAGAAGATAAGAAAGGGAGCAAAGAACAATATATGGAAAAACAGAAAGAGAAAATCTAAGAACGATCAAAATGCAGAAAGAAAAGAACAAAGAAAGATCAAAACAAAAAAGGGCATGAGAGAAGACAACAAGAGAAGATGAAGAAAGATCAACATGAGAAAGGACAGAAAGAGAGGATGAAAGAAAGCCCAAAACAAAGAATAACATAAGCAAAGAAGGAAAGGAAGAAGAAAATAAAGAGAGTCGAAAGGAAGGTTAGAAGTAAAGAAGAAGGGGAAAAAATAAAGGAAAGATAAAGATAAAATGATACTGAAACAAATAATAACATGAGAAAAGAAAGGGAAAACAAATGCAGAAAGATAAAGCAAAATTAAGTTTAGGACAGAAGAAAAGATAAAAGGATGAAAATATGAACGAACATAAGGAAGAGATGTCCTGGGGGTAGTTGACCTAAGGGGGTAGTTGTCCAGGGAGGGAGGGGCAGTTTCCTCCCTTCCGCGCATAGCGCGAAAGCTCTTAGGTTTTACAGCAAATCTGAGAGAAAAACGGCTCGTAGAACTTTTTTAAGGCGGAAAGTTAGTTCGGCGCCCTGGCTGCTTTTTAGTTATTTTAGACGCAAAACTGCACTGTATGTAACAGGGGTGGGTGAAGGGAAGGGGAATTTCCCCCTTTCCGCGCGAAACGTGAAAGCTTTGACGTTTTAGCAAATTTGAGAGAAAGATAACGGCTTGTAGCAAATAATGTTTTTAGGTGGAAAATTATAGTTTGACGCCCGGTCCGCTTTTCAATTATTTGGACGCAACATTTCACATTCGAGGGAGCGAATTCAGGGGCGTATCTAGGGATTATGGCGCCCGGAGCAAACAATGAAGTTACCCCCCCCCCCCCCCCCTCCCCCCGGGGGTCTAAACTTATCTACGTTATTGTACAAGCCAGGGAGCAAAGCGACCGAGCGGCAAATGTTTAAATTTAACACTAAAAAACGCAATTTCTTGTGCATTTTACCCAGGAAATTTTGCATTTGACCACCGCAGCTGAACGGTAGAGAAGCTCGAATTAATTTTATACATTGATAAACGGTTTTCTATTCCCTCACTTCTGCAATCGGGATCACAACTAACAAAAACCCTATAGGCTTGAGAAAGATTCGAGAAATTCAGCAAGGCGACCTGAAGTTGAGATTTCTTTCAAAAGTTGAACCTTTGCAAATGCTGTTTTATACACTTTATCCCATAATGGGATTGAAGTTATTTAAGAACTATATACTACGGGAGCGAAATTACGAGATCCTGAAAGAAAATAATTATGCGAGGGAGCAAAGCGACCAGCTTTGGAATATTTTCGCATTTCAAACCTTCAAAAACTAGATTTCTAGTGCATTCACCTTGCGGATTTGGGGCGGTGATCCGTAAAGATTAGGATTTTTTTATTCATTTCCCCCTATTTTTCTTTCTCTCCTTTGCGTTTTTTGGGCCCACTCCAAGTGCTGCAAGGGGCACATCCCCCCTCTGCCCCCTAGATACACCATTGAGCGAAGAGACCCTCCTACATCAGGAAATTTTTCAAAAATCTGTCGATAAAAGATGCATTTTGAATTTGAATTTGAATTTTGAATTTATTCTCATATTTCACAAAATAAATAACAAAAATATAAACACAATATAAGACAATACATTTGATTATAACAATACAGTGTGGCAAAGTAATTCAGTATAGCAAAAAATGCCAGTAGATTGTAACAATGACAATAAATGAGTTGGAAATATGAAGGAATCTGCATAAAAAGCAGAGCTTGTAAAGTCTGCAGGTTCCTTTAAAATATTATGAAATTAGCAATCAAGGTGACGGAACACAAAAAAATCAGACTACATTGGAAGAGCCAAAGGTAAATGAAAAGAAATTGTGGGGTAAAGAATGAAAGAAAAGTGGAGAAGCTATAAGAATAAGAGAGAGTGAGAGGGGGAGGGGTAAGAAAAGAGAGAGAAAATTCAAGACTAACGCAGTAACGTACTACAAAAAAAGATAAAAGGGTAGAAAACAAGGCAAATAAATAATTCATATTTAAGTGCATCCCCAAATGGTTTTTAATGAAAAGAAGAAATGCCCGGATCTACACCAATGGACAAAACCCCTTAACCATTAATTGAAAATAACAATGCGAGCGAACGAATTTTCTTCGATATTTTCGCATTGAAATTATTGCATTTATTTCCTTACTTCTAATCGTTAAGATCAAACATCAAGAGTTTGGATAATTATTAGTTTTAAGTTAATGTATCATAATCCAAAATATCGGGGGGGGGGGGGGAGGAGGGTAATAATAATACAGGCCACCCCCCCCCCCCACACCTCAATATTTTTTTACTTCTCCTATTATGAATAGCGACCCTCTTCTTCGATTATGAGAACCGACCCTTATAATTAACGACCCCGATTTGGTATTATGAATAGCCACCCTGTATCTGTATTATGTATAGCGGCCCTTATGAGTAATGACCCTTTTCGTTGATTATGAATAGCAACCCTCTTCTGATAATTATGAAAAGCAATCCTTATGAATAATGCTCCTTATGATTTTATGAATAGTGACCCTACAGGTAAGGGAATTACACGTTATGAATAGCGGTCCTTATGAGCCACTGTCCTTATGACTAGCGATGTTATCCCCAATTCCTGGTTTAAGTGGCCCCGCTAGCTCAGATCTTCTTTAAATTTCTTTTAATTTCAGAAGAATGATCTTTGATAGATAACTCATCGAATTAGGGGTGCACATTGATGCACAGAAAATGATAAAGGGGTCTATGGAGCCCCAAACTGATAAAAATATTCTCCGATATGCCACTTTTGAGGAGGCAGAATTTCCCAATTATTCGACATGGGGGCGGTTTAAGTGCCCCCGCTAACTCAGATCTTCTTTAAATTTCTTTTAATTTCACAGGAATGGTCTTTGGTAGATAACTCATCGAATTAGGGGTGCACATTGATGCACAGAAAATGATAAAGGGCTCTATGGAGCCCCGAAACTGATAAAAATATTCTCCGATATGCCACTTTTGAGGAGGCGGAATTTCCCAATTATTCGACATGGGGGCGGTTTAAGTGCCCCCGCTAACTCAGATCTTCTTTAAATTTCTTTCAATTTCACAGGAATGGTCTTTGATAGATAACTCATCGAATTAGGGGTGCACATTGATGCACAGAAAATGATAAAGGGGTCTATGGAGCCCCCAAACTGATAAAAAATATTCTCCGATATGCCACTTTTGAGGAGGCGGAATTTCCCAATTATTCGACATGGGGGCGGTTTAAGTGCCCCCGCTAACTCAGATCTTCTTTAAATTTCTTTCAATTTCACAGGAATGGTCTTTGATAGATAACTCATCGAATTAGGGGTGCATATTGATGCCCAGAAAATGATAAAGGGGTCTATATTTCTACATAATAACGGTAGCAATTTTTATTGAAATTAGGGTCTGCGAATACTAGACTATCAATCTTTTTCAACGCCGCCGACCGGCACTGACACAGGCGTGTTTATATTGGCTAAAAAGGGGGATATTATGCGATCGCGATATCTCACTGTGCGCTGGGGCTGTGCGCTCACTTCAGGTTGGTGTGTAGAGGGAGGGGGAGGGGGCACAAAGCATTCATTTTCAAGGGGCTAGGTCCTTGCCCTCCCCTGCAGTGGCCCTCAGTTTAAAAAAAAAAAAAAAAAAAAAAAAAAAAAAAAAAAAAACGTAGAGGGCAGTCTTCATTTATTCATTTACCGAAAGCAAAATAGAAAATAGAAAATAGAAATCAGAACAAGTACCGGCATTTAATTTTCAATTTCGTAGAGGGCAGTCTTCATTTATTCATTTATTCATTTACCGAAAGCAAAATAGAAAATAGAAATCAGAACAAGTACCGGCATTTAATTTTCAATTTCGTAGAGGGCAGTCTTCATTTATTCATTTATTCATTTACCGAAAGCAAAATAGAAAATTGAAATCAGAACAAGTACCGGCATTTAATTTTCAATTTCGTAGAGGGCAGTCTTCATTTATTCATTTATTCATTTACCAAAAGCAAAATAGAAAATAGAAATCAGAACAAGTACCGGCATTTAATTTTCAATTTCGTAGAGGGCAGTCTTCATTTATTCATTTATTCATTTTCCGAAAGCAAAATAGAAAATTGAAATCAGAACAAGTACTGGCATTTAATTTTCAATTTGTAAGGAAGTAAAACGGAGAAACAAAATCTGAAAAGGTGTTTAATTTTCTATTTTTAGAACAAATAATTAAAAATTAAAAATAGAAATCAGAAAAAGGTGATCAATTTCTCATTTCTGCGGATAAAATGGGAAAAAACAATTTTTAAGAAAACAGTAAAACCAAAAAAGAGGGTTTATCATATTTTCGTTTTTCAAGTTTTTAACCTTAACAAAAAATATTAACTAATGACCGTTTTTCTGTTTGTAAAACAGAAAATTGCAACGGTTTTTACTCAATAATCTGTTTTTCCTTTTTCCGTTTCGGAATGGGACAAATGAATTATCTCCACGTACCTTGATTTGAAACATCAAATATCTTTGATCACACTTTCTCTTGATCTTGCTCCGGTCATAGCTAGCTCCATCTTCAAAACCACATGGTCGTAGGTTGGAATCAAACTCGAGAAGAAACTCTTCGAGACTTAGGTATTTTTGAGCCTTCACATTGACTTGTTTCGGCGCCTTTGATTCTAAAAGTAAAAGTGCTAGCTTAGTTTTAGCAGTTTTTTAAATATGTGTTTTGACTTTTACTAGTTTTACTTTGATTGAAGGAACTGTGCTGATGCTTGGTGGTGGCTGGCGCATGGCCTGAATCTTTCACCACGGCCACCATGGCCACGCGTGTGTATTTGTTGAATTTGTTATGTAGCATGTGTAGTGTCATTGCTTCATTAATTCTGATTTTTAACTTCAGTTATGTGACATTTTGATATTTCAACATTTCATCATGTAGATTTTAATTGCCTTAATTGCAATTAAAAAATTATCAATTAGACTCTGGGTAGCTCTAGAACTACTACAGTCTACAGAGTACTGACAGCTGACAGTCCAAAAAATAAATGTCTGTTTATTTTAAGAATAAGATTAAGACAGAGCTTATCTTTTAAGATTTGAAATTATCCTCTTTCAGGGGCCGCAAAGCGTTTTTGAAGGGGGGGGGGGCTGATTTGATTTCACTAAACAATTTTTGAACCTCTTGTTTTTTGCTCATTTTGTCATGTTTTGATTTCTGTCCAGTTCACAAAGTTAACTGAAATGAAAAACAAAATATGAATTAATTTTGTTTAACTTACAAAGTTTTATATGCCTGCAGTCCAGGTATGCCATACATCCTTCCCAGTAAGAGTCACAATACTTAATAGGCTTTTCTTTCCTCTTTTGTTGATGTGTGTGTGTGTGTAATTGGGTTTTTACAGACGTGTATCAATCAGATATGATTATTTACGTCTGGGACCGACCTTTAACGTCACCATCCGAAAGACGTGACTCAGTCTCGAACCTGGGTCCGCTGAATCAATTTATAACTTCCACTGGTAGCTAGATTACAGGCGCACGCCACAACGCCCAGTTTGATGTCTTCAAATAATTCCTAATATTGTACCCCCCCCCCCAAAAAAAAAAAGGCCTTTGCAACAATTGCAAGCAACGTCTTCCTATTTTCCTAGTAGATACATACATAGTTTGGTTTACTGATCTGGGAACATGACAAAGTATTAGTGGTAATCTTTGTATGCATACCGCTTTTCGGGTTGTCCGTCCATCCGTCCGTCCGTCCCACTTTCTCGTTCTCGCAATAACTCAAGAACCACATGAGGTATGAACTTCAAACTTGGTGCTAGTGTGTATCACGATAGGATGATAATCTGATTAGATTTTGGGGTATGTAGGTCAAAGGTCACAGAGGTCAATTTCTGAAATTTCTGAAATTGCAGGTGTTAGCCTTGTTAATGTGATATCTCAAGAACCTTCAAACTTGGGACTAATATGCATCACCATAGTGAAACAAACTGATTAGATTTTTGTTCACGTACATGTAGGTCAAAGATGACAGGTCATAGAGGTCATTATACAGGTGTATGTGAAATTAATCTTTTTTTACCTTTGATATCTCAACTATTTTGTATTCATGACTAGGAGGAGAGAAAGTGATAAGACTTTTGCATTATAAGGTGTAAGGTCCAATGTCAAAGAGGTCAATTAATATGTAATTAGAGGCTTTTTATTCTGGTTATCACAATATTTCAAGAAGAGTTTGAGCCATCAACTGAATTTAGGCGGAGGCATATAGGAGACGCAGTCGCATTCATCTTGTTTAATTTTTTGTCAAATTAGGATATTATTTCAAGGTAAATGATAATGAAAATTGCTCATAAAACCTTATGAATTATACTTTTTTTCTCTCTGACTCTGAATGTGTAGATTACATTTAAAAGCCAGTGCTCCACACTATATTTTTTATTGTAATTTCTGGCATCAAATTCAATATGGTCATGCAACAAAAATGGACACAGTGTGTGCAGAAACTTTTTGCTCTTTCTACTCATGCATCTGGTATATTTTTTAGAGCTCTGAATCAAAAGTTATTGAGCCAAACCACAAAATGTGGTCAATTGTCTGGAAAGGGTTAAAGCATACTATTCAATAGATAATGCCTGAATTGTAAAGAATGTTAAGAAGAACTCAAAATCTTTTTTTTTTTTTTGCTTCGCTCACTTGCAAATAGCTTTGAATATCACTACAAGTAAAACATATGAAAGGAACAGTACATAGGCCTACATGTTGGCAAACTAAGATTTATACAAATTGTTTTTGTCTGCTCTCTTTAGATATTGCAAGATTTATATCCATCAGATAGTTAGACTTCATCTGATCAAGTGATTCTCGATGGACACACAAACTGTCATCTATGGCGTGCCATCTCGGGCCCTTCCAATGCCTGATAAATACCAAAGGTAATTCAGTGTTTTATCATGGGGATACTGAGAACATTGAGGTGATTTGTGGCAGATTCGTTTATGATTTGAAATTTACTTTGTTTTTAGGCATATTCACAGAATGATTTGTGATCTTTGGGAGCTAACCAACAAGATTTTCATCTGTTTCTTGTGAGAATGATTTGACAAAAATTGTTAGGGTTTCTGAAAAATTAAAATTTGACTGCTCAAGCTTTCTTTCCAAAAGTAATTCAATAATTGCAGGTTTGGGATTAATTTTGTGCAAATTTGCAAGTGATATAATTGAACTCTTATTATATAAAGGTAATTTAGAGTGGTATACTTCGTATTCATTATTCTCTTTAAAAGTAACCCTCAATTTCTAGAATTAAATTGTGGATTTAATTACTGGATATCTTCTAATCAACTTGATGCATTGTATTTGTAAATCACATCTGAAACACCTGAATCAACATCTGTTTTAGTTTACTGTTTGTACATTGTTGCAGATTAAAGCTTGTTTTTAATGCAAATTGACTCCACAACCAGACTTACAAAATGTATGTGGTTTTGTCATTTAGGCTTGTTCACTTGGATCTTAAAGGAGCTCCACCCAAGATTGATTATCTAATGAAGGTAAGGGTTTCTTATGAGATTCCTTTATTAAAGAACTCGATGTAAATGCGTTTGTAACAAAGTGATGTTAGACTGATACTAGGCACTATTTTTAACTGATAGAGATTGTGAGAAAGCCTTTACAATCACAAAAAAGTCTGTCATAAAAGTTAAATTGTATAATTCATATTATGTAATTGTAGTTTACAAGTATTCTTGTTTGTTCTTTCAGATTCGTAAAATATTACGTCTATCAATGAAATTGTCATATGATACTCCGAAACATGACTCAAGATGTTTATGGCATGGGTCATTTACATGCTGGTACAAAGCTCATGGCTTCCAAATATTGTTTTTTCTAGGCTTATTGAAAAATGCTTGCTCAAGTCTAGACTTGTGTTTACTTTGAGATGGGAATGGCAATATACAGTGATATATTCTCAAGTCATTGCCAAGAGGTGGCCGTTTCCCTCAGCAGTAACTGGTCTTTGCTGGAGATCTCATAGAACTTGGAATATTATAACTCGTCAAACTTTTGTTTATAGTATATTGCACTTGGCATATTTATAATATTGGCACCAAGTTCATATGTTTCAGCCCCATGGATGAATGATGGAACCTTAATATGTTATAAGGTATATTATTCTATACGGTGATGGTGTATATTCAGATTGGAAGTAGAACTGTCTCAAATTCTTATGACATTGCCAGTAATCAGGCTTAGATGTAGAAATGGGATCAATGTTTGGATTTAACAATAATTGAAGGATTAAGATGAAAGAGTAGGAATAGGAAAATAAGTTGATTCCTTTAATGCATTTAGTTTAAATAGACCTGTTTACTAATTTTGTGCATACTTTTTGAACAAAAGTTTCTCTTGATGACTCAAAAGCTTGCTAGAGGCTTGCCCCGACATAGCAATAACTAATTTATGCAGAATGGATTCCACTCGTAAAGATGCCATTATGCATAACGGGTGCACTAAATAGCCAGTAACTCAGGATTCTGGAGAGAAACATGCATAAATTAATTGAAATACATTAGTAAACAGGTCTATTGTGCAATACCTCACAAAACCTCCACACTCCTTTTTACTACCGACCAACAGGTGCTACCTTTGTTTAAAGAATGGGGTGCCACAGGGCTTCTGGTAGAGTATGAAGACACCTTTCCTTATTCTGGAGATTTAGAGGTACTCCAGAAAGATGATGGAGTTTACAGGTAGGTCAGAAACTTTGAACGTTCAACTTCATTCCTTGGCCCACCTGCTGAATATTGATGATAAACTACAGAAATATCTTGTCAGTTTGGAAGAAAATAATTCAAATATACATAGTCTCCAAACCATAGAGGTTCGAAGTTGTAATTTTGTGATTTTAGGCTTCCTATATGATTTTAAAACAGATGTAGTGAATGCAAATATTGATGTTTCCCTATCATTGCCATTTACATGTAGAATATAAAAATAACTTACAAGAGTTTTCCATAACAAAATCAGTGTTGGCATGTGAATTATATTTTTCATTGATTACGAAAGTAACATCACCGAATTCTACTGTTAGGGAAAAAGAGTGCCCAGGTTTTTTATTTTGTTTTATTTTTTTTTTTTAGTGTAGTTATTATTTTTCTTCTGAATCACACAGTCTTGCAGATGTAGCATCACTACAACAAGCAGCTAAGAACCTTGGCTTGGACTATATACCTCTTATCCAAACATTTGGTCATTTAGAGGTAGGCTACGTATTAAACATTTTATTTACAGAATGTAATTATTTTTTCATTTTTATTTATTTAGAACTGTTTACTGATTAAAAAAATCATTCACGGCTTGTGGGCCGAATAGCAGATGTTTTTACAAAATATAACACAACATTATATACAAAGATACGTAATGATATGGGGCTATGATAATACATCCATAACATAACTAAGATTATAAATTCACCCCACTGAGATGGAAAAACTGAAGAGTGGTGAAGACAAAGAGAAAGAAAGGGGGGGGGGGTAAGAGAGAAAGGAAGAGAGAAAAAAAAAAGGAGAGCAAAAGAGAGACAAAAGGGAAAGAGATGTAGAGGTAAAGGGGAAGATAAAGAGAGAGAGAGAAAAGGAAAATGAATGTTAGCAAGAGATAGTAAGAGAAAGAAAGGAGGAAAGAAAGAAAGAGGAAGTAGAAAAGAGAGGAGAGAGTAGTAGGAGAGATGAAGGGTAATTGCAGGAACGGATATGAGGAAATGAAAGAGAGAGAAGTAGGGAAATTAAGAACTGATTGCACCAATTGTCATGGTAACATTAATGTGGAGTGAATCTGAAGACTCCTGGTATATACATGATATGTTCAAGTAATCTTTATACTCCCACACAAGTACAAGCTGGATACAGTATTCATTTCCTTGAATCTATCCACCATCAGAATTACATTTTATATGTGCAGTTACGGAAACCTTAGATAAACTCATTCGTTCTTCGGGAGATCTTGAGTTGATCTCGGGTTCCAAGGAGACTTTCAGTATCATCACTACATGAGTTTATACACTTAGAGCAAACTCTCTTATGTTTTGAAGAGTTCTGCTGTTTTATATTTTATGATGCCAGAGTTGTGGTAGAATGTAATACAGTGAATATACCCCCATTTTGAACATTGAAACTGTATAGATGCACCTCAATAATATATAGAATATTTGTGTCATGTTTCTTTATGTGCAAGACATATTTTTTGAATAAGTCGGAAATGGCGTTGCCATGGTAACGGCATGGCAATGGCATATTATGGCAATAGATCAGGGGGAAATCTTGCGGATCGAACTACTTCCTCATTTTTCGAGCAATGCTCATGAAATTTGACACACACATTTGTCTTGGGATGAAGATGTGCAAGACATTTTGTATCAATGTATGGCAAACTGCTTATAAATGGCAATAAAACGGGAAATTATTGCAGATCAAACCACATCCTCATTTTTGGAGCAATGCTCAGGAAATTTGGCACACACATTGGGGCAGGGGTATTAATCACCTTCAGTGATATTCTTGTTTGTACTGTTTTTGTCTTGTCTTGTTGAAGAAACTCTTTCTATTCGTTTTATGAGTCTCTCTCTTTTTTTTTGTCCATTAGTTTGTATTAAAGTATTCACAGTTCTGTCATTTGAGAGAGGATCCCGATGACAGAAGGAGTTTATGCCCATCTAATCCTGGTAAGTCAATTAGCATTTCAAATCTTGTGGCAAGTCTGATGATTAAATTGGTACTTGTTTGCAATTTAAAGTTCTATTTTATTAGCAATGATAGTGATAAAAATACATGTAGAGACAAAGATTGAATTTGTGGAGTGTACATGTAGATACTATTTTAAGCAATTGATATACTGCTTCTTATGTCAACTGATCATTTTAGGTTTCTAACCATTCGAGTTGGACACTATACATGTAATGTGAGTGTTCATTCAATTCAAGTTTAAATATCAATGTTTTGTCTCTCACACAAGTCCTACTACTGGGCTTTTTAATTTTGTCAAAGAAACATTGTCCATTAAGTTGAAGGCTTGTGAGAATTGAAAAAAAAAATCAAGTATTTGCAAATATTATCTAGCATTCTCAGTGGAATTCATTATGACAAGCTTGCATATTATATCAAAGAGTTAATAATTGAACTGGAAATTTTGATAATGATCATCACTTCTGTGTGTGTGTTTTTTTCCACCTGGCGGGATAAAATATTAAATTTACTTTGCAAAATGTAATCCAGCATAAAGAAGAGATCTTTTGTAATTTTTCTTTGTGGCTTTGTTCACATATTGCTGGAAGATCTTATCATCTGGTAAGAGCCAGAAGGGTGTTAACTCATATATTTGAACATAGACTTAATACCTTTTGGCTCTCAAGAGACTTTATCATCATGGTATTTGAAAATAAACAGTGTGGGTGGATTATCTTCACTTAAAACATGAGGATAAAAGATAGTAGTTGGATGAATAATCACAGGAAAGTTAAATTAGTAAAGAAAACGCCTCAATCAAAATTTGATCAGATACAGCTCTTCACAGAGATTATTATCAGGAGCTCTGAAAATAGGTATCGTGGGTGGACTATCTGGGTCAGCAATCACTCTTTGTGTAGGACAACACCACAAATGGATTCAAATTTTATGCGTATTTCAATCAATTTTACAGTTTGTTTCCTCTCCAAACAATTATTCGGCAAGGCAATTGATATATATGAAAACAATAAAAGAATTAGATATCAAACAGATAAAGAAATGAATGTTTGTTCTGTTTATTTGTGTTCCCTTAAAAGTAGAAAGTGGAAAATAAAGTTTGACCTATACCCGGACAAAAGATCCCCCCCCCCCCCCACCGCCAATGCATTGTCCAAGCCCAACATTCGTACACCTCTATAGTACATGGATTGATAAGGTAAAATATTGGAAAACTTGACTTGTGAGCGTGGTGGGAGTGAGCCGAGACTTAATGGCAGCTCCAGGGTTCTTGTTAATGAATACTCGTTATAAAGAGCACTGTTACAACAAACTCTCATTATAACAAGGTCATTTTTATGGTCCTACTTCTTTGTATTCTGTTGTTTTTTTAGCCCTGATATAACAAGGTTTCGATATAAAGAGATAATTTCCTTGGTACCAAGGAGTTTGTTTAGAGGGGTTCCACTGTGCTACAGTACAAACCAAATAAACAGTAAAGTCACTTCTAAGGCATGAGAAACTGATTGATGCATAGGACAGATTTAATTCATAGATCAGGTATAAAAGGATTATATTCTTACATGCTGTTCTTGAGGGCCACTGAACTTGCACAAGGTTTGTCCAATATTGCAGCAATTAATTTATGCAATGTGCATTTTATGTTTATAGACCGCTTCGGTAATGTATGCAAATTTTATACATACTTACTTTTCAAACAAAGGTTGTTCTTGACAACCTGCAAGCTTGCTTGGAGGCTTGCCAGACATAGCAACAAGTAATCTATGCAAACTGGATTCCAAGCATTGAGGCTCATTTATAAAAAGCAGATTAATGGAATAGCTCGTCACTAGGTGCATAAATTTGAATATATTACAGAACCGGTCTATTGAGAATAGCTTGGATGAAGAGAATAAAGCTTGTAACATATGCTGATTCTGAACAACTCACAAATATCTTTCAGGTACACTTATAAAAAAAGAAAAAAAATTTAAAGTGATAATCCTGTGAGGACAGCTTGAGAATGAAATTGTACTTTCTTCTTTCAGATTCAGTGGTGTTAGTTCAGTCTATGATTGACCAAGTCATGACACAGCATCCAAACCTGAAATATTTTCATATAGGTGCTGATGAGGTAAGCATAATGTTGCGTAACTTTGAGATATGATTTTAGATCCAGTAGCTCTCTAAACCCCTCAAGCATCTTAATTTGAATTAATAGTCAGTGTGATGAAAGTACAATTAATTTACAAAGAAAATAAGGAAATGCTGTAATACGGTTATCCATTTCTCCTCGCAAAACAGAAATTCTCAGTTTTCAGTCTGAAACAAGGTCAAAAGAGGTCCCATGACCCTTTAATGGTATGTCCATTATTCATACACACAGCATCAGAAGATGTGTAGGACTTCAATTTTTTTAAAATACATTAAGTGGCATTTTCTGTATATTTTGTCTCTTCATTTATCCGTCTCTCTCTGTGTCTCTTCCAGTGGCGTAGATACGAACACACTTTCTATTGTTAGTGGGGGATGATGAATAGATCATCCCCCCCACTAACAATGGATAATTATGCATGTCTACGCCCGTGGTCTCTTCATCAGTCTCTCTCTCTCTTTGTCTGTCATTCCGTTTGTTACAATCACTGCCTGTTTGTCTTTCTGATGTTTGTCTCTCTCTTTCCTGCACATCTTTTAAAGGTACTTCATCCATTTTGAAGACTTACATAAAATTGTTATTACTTACTTAAAAGCAAATTATAATCTTGTTCACGTCTGCACAAGTTTTCCTATTATGATTCTTTTGTAATTTATCGCATACTCACACAACTTCAAAATTTGGGGCTGAAAAAGGGATGAAGTACCTTTAATACCCTATCTTATCCTGTCTCATCCAGGTGTGGATGAAGAAGAGATGTGCAAAGTGTTGCAGGAGGATCAGAGACAGTTTCAATGGAGAGCCTGTGTGTCTGTTCTTATGTCACATCAAGGCAGTGCTGCTGTACCTCAAGGAGAAATACCCTAACATCAAACCGATCATGTGGGACGACATGCTGAGGAATGCCAAGTATGATGTAATCAAAGGTGAATAATAGTCATTGCTATAATAGTAATTAATAGTAATTGCTATTTACCACAGAGAAGTATTCTTGCTACCCTTAGCCTTTAGGGACTAATTTTGAAAAATGTATTTTTGAAATGGCAAATAGTACCCCGTACACCATACCTTCAAATCTTAATTTCGATAAGATGATTTGCATTTATATCATCTGAAAAGTCTAAACTGCTGTTTGTCCTTTTTAGATTCCAATTTGCATGAACTAGTGGATATCATGGTGTGGAATTACCTGGACTCTTCAGAAAGTTTTCACATGAATACTTCAGAGAAGGTCTGGCAACTCTATGGCAAACTCTTCAAGAATGTCTGGATTGCTTCAGCTTTCAAAGGTATGTACAGTTTGGAGATGGAGTCGAAAGGGATTGGTGTGTTAATTTCAAGATTTATAGAACATTTTACTTGATTGTGGGCCTTGTTTTATGGAGAGTTGCTATTGATGGGAATCAACACCACTTGAGTTTGATATCAATAGCAACTCTGTAATTCTGTACATCTATGGATTGTGGGACTATTGAAACAGATTGGTTACATTTCTATTTAAGACTTCTCAAATCCCCATCCCCCCCCCCCCCGTTATGAAGAGAGAATAGACAGAAGAAGTTAATACTGTATCAGATCTGGTCCTTAGTATGCATGTTTGAGTAGCTTCATGCGTTCATCTTCTGGAATTGATTTACATTATTTGTTTTGCATGATGGGTTGGATCTATTTTTTTTACCATCCAATATCCTATCCCCAACCTCTATGCCCCTGATAAAAGAATGAACCAGTTCATTCTGCATAACACATTAAGATGGCATCACTCATTTTCACTCTTGCTCAAATGCTTGTCATATCTTATCCATTGTCGATCCCTAGTGCTCATTGATAAACATATTTTCTTCAATTAACATGTAATTAGAGGCTTTTTATTCTGGTTATCACAATATTTCAAGAACAGTTTGAGCTATCAACTGAATTTAGGCGGAGGCATATAGGAGACGCAGTCACATTCATCATGTTTTACCATCCAACACCCTATCCCCAACTTCTGTGCCCCTGTTATGACTTATACTAAGTTAACATCACTAATTTTAACTCTTGCTCAAATGCTTGTCATATCTGGTCCATTGTCGATCCCTAGTGCTCATTGCTTAACATATTTTCTTCATCCCTCGCTGTGCATGAGAGGCATATATCTAGTGTATCTGTTTATCGTTCTATCCCTAAGGTGCTTTTGGGCCAACTCTGTTCCTGACACCAGAGTTGGAACACATACGGAACCAGGAACTATGGGCTGGAGACCTGTCCCGTACCATCCCAAAACACCTGGACTTCAAAGGAATGGTATTCACTGGTTGGCAAAGGTAAGACAGCAGGGAGATGGTTCCCTATGTCATAGGATGAGGGTGGGGAAGAGGGTGAGGGGTACGGGTAGAAGAGGGAAATGGAAAAAGAGAGAGAGGAAAGGGGAAAGGAAAGAGAGAGAGGGAGGGGGAAGGAAGGGGGAGAATGGGAAAGAAGGGGGAGAATGGGAAAGGAATGGCGGATTGGGAAAAGGGCGAGAGAGAGGTAACAGGTAGAGATAATGTTGGGGGGAGGGGAGAGGGAGAGGAGAGGGAAAGGTGGATGACAATGTGATAACAATATTCCTCATTTTGTTTGATCTCTTAACTTTTCTAAGAGGATTTTTCATGGTACAAAAAAGGCTCTGTAAACATGAAGTTGTATACAGATATTAATCTAGCAAGTTTACAATTTTTCATTCATATTTTTTTTATAGCCAGTTTAGTTGCTAGAATATTTGGATGACTGTTAAGACATGAATTATGTCATTTTATGATATTCTTTTGATTCGTTGTCGTATATCAAGACACTGTTCAAACAATATCTAGAATTAGATAAAGTAGATATGTGACAACATAGATTGAAGCCGATGGTTTTTCCCCTTCTTTTTATGACAATCAGATATACCCATGAAACAGTTTTGTGTGAGCTCTTGCCTGTTGGAATGCCTTCGCTTGCCTTCTGTCTTCAGACTTTCATGCAAGGTAATTTATTCCTTTGATTTTTTTCAATTATGAGATAATGAAACAACAATACTTTCTTGTGCAACTGTTCTGTATAGTTTTCCAAGTTTTCTTTTAACAAATTTTTATGAATGTTTTAGTTGTTTCCATTTCTTCTGTAGGTAAATGTATGCAAAGTGAAAGATAGCTCTGTCTGGAGCAATGAAAGTTCCGTTGTGTTTCCACAAAAATCCTATGACTAAGTCATGATAATAGATGAGCTGTCTGTAATAGAATCTTCAGAAAATGACAAAATGTGGTTTTGTGTTTGCCCTTGATATATCTGTTTTAATATAATTTGTAAGTATTGTTTACCCCTCTTCCATTCCTGTCTTTGACAGGTCATTTCAGTGAAGAGTTACATCAGAGTATATCACAAAGACTAGGTTTCCCTGAGCTTCTAGACTTGGAGATAGAAACAAGCATGCCAATATCTGAGTATGTAATACATTCCTCTTTCTTTGAATATTCAACATATGTATTTGGTTATGTGGTATACAAAAAATAAGTAAGGAAAAGAAAAATAATTACTATGAAAGATGCTTTCTTCAATAATTGTTATCCATTTAAAACCTGACTCATATAGTTTCATATTATGGACCCAATAATTGCCCCAATAATTGCCCCTTTTCTTCCATGTCAAACAGATTGTGGAGTAGAATATTATTGTATGGTTTGATAATTGAGAACAAATCTTCCATGTGTAAGAGTCCAGTGACAGTGTTTGAAACAGATTATAGCCATTTTTAAATGTGAACATTTGGTTTATTATCCTAGTTATCAAAACTGAATTATGGATCTTTTGGGGGGTTAATAAGAATCCTCATAAAGAATGCCATTAATCCTGAAATATCAGTACCAATGGTGTATAAACTATTTTAATGATGATCTTAACCAGTTAACTCTTTTATTGAAACATTTACAAATAATATCTATATAGAGAAGTAAATGCATGAGATTACAATAATGTTGACCATGCCAATGTCTCATTGTCAGTATTCAGAGTAAAAGAGTAATATTTCTGCTCCAAAATGATTCAGATTTATTAAGTGAACCCTGAAAATCAGCAACAGGTTTTTTTTCTTCTTCGCAGTGGATGATTGGTTAGGGCCAGTAAGTGCTCTGTATATACCCTAAGATAAACTTTATTTCCATTTCCTTTCTCTGTGTACAGTTGAAACTCACTATAACGAGGACCTTGGGACCATGAAAATTACCTTGTTATATCAGTAATCTCCTTATATCAGGGTAAACAAGCAGAAGAACATAAAGACCTGGGAGCAGCAAAATGACCTTGTTATATCAGGAATCTTGATATAGTGGAGACCTTTATAGCGAGTTTCCACTGTACTTTTATTTTGTTGGTACAGGATGCCTTTAGGTGTACCAATGGGAACATACCCAGGTAGTGAGATGTACATGTGTGCCAGACAGCTAGCTACCATCCAGTCATCTAGAGAGGGGCAAAAACTATTCAAGCTTTCCAATCAAAGGTAAGTGTCTGTGATTAAATATCCAATGTTCCTTTTCGCTATAGAAATGTTTTGACTCATAAACTCGTTGATGGTGGTGTTTTTTGCTTTCAAGCATTGACATTAGAAAACTCATAACTAATGTCCCCAAGTAATTGCAAGTCCCTTTGGAAGATCAGTAGTATTACTACTGATGAAGCTACCCTTGGTAAACAAGACCATATCAGAGCCTGATCGGTTAAGATCGGTTAGGCAACTATGTCAACCAAATTTTATCAAATTTTTTAGTGATGCCCTTCGCAGTGAAACATAAAATAGCTCACTGCAATTGAATACTTATATTCTACAGGCCTTCAAACTTTCAAAATTTGCCAAATGTCAGTCTGAGACTAAACTATCAGGCTCATCATATCATCATCACCAAATTGATTACTTGTAAATCCTGTGATTAGAAGATTTACTGTCAATTCCAAATCATTAGTGTCTCTTTATAAGATTGACTCAGATATGACATCCTGTACGCTGCTCGACAGTTACAAATTTCCTTTGAAGGACAGTCACATGGTGGCCTTCAAATGTGACCTCCAGAGAACTATTTAAAAAAAATTACTTTCAGTCATTTTTTCAGATCTTGAAGTAAAAGGTTTGAAAATAACTCATTATGGCTTATATTTTACAGTTTGAAATATGATAAGAGTCCAAAATAAGTGTTTTTATTCTGACTTTTTACAGTGCCTTTGTTGAGAAAGAAGAAGATGAGGCGTCATCTTCAGAGAAGGCTGGCATGTCACTCACACCGCTCTCTGAGGATGAAATGGGACCAGTCCTTAGGTGAGGAGGATAGAGTGATTTCATTTGTTGCATTTTGTATAGGATTTTTAAGCTGCAAGTTAATCAGGTGCTGTCATCATAATCATGGTTCGTGCAGAATTATATATCAGATAAAACAAGGTAAAATAATGGAACATCACAATGATTTGATGATTTGAATAACATCTGTTGCAAAAAGGAAAGCGTTTTTTCTTTATTTTAAATGGTTCCTTGTTCCTCTCTCCTGTATTCATCATCCAGCCTCCTTGCCAAACTGACAGCCCTGAAGTTGACAGCGGAACGTGCTCTTGGTGAAATCTACCATCCAACCACTTCTAAGGAGTGGATGGAACTATGCGTCATGCCGCTCTTGAAACACTTGGAGAGGAGACTGGCAGCAACCAAAGCATTAGATCAGTGACATGCCTGGAGAGGAGACTGGCAGCAACCAAAGCATTAGATCAGTGACATGCCTGGAGAGGAGACTGGCAGCAACCAAAGCATTAGATCAGTGACATGCCTGGAGAGGAGACTGGCAGCAACCAAAGCATTAGATCAGTGACATGCCTGGAGAGGAGACTCACAGCAACCAAAGCATTAGATCAGTGACATGCCTGGACAGTGGAGTCTAGGTATAGAGCAATAGTAGAACTTCAGGGGTTGTGAACACTCACAAAGGTATCATGAGTGTTCCTGAGATGATTTCAGATGCTGTTGATATCCTTAAACATGATGGTATTGTCACTAAAGATGTGAATTACTCAAATCACTATCAAAGATCAAAGTTACTTTTATCATCGTGAATATACTCTATCTGGGATTTCTGCTAATGATGGAATGTCTGGAAATTTGTTGAAGTTTGCATAATGTTCTCTCAATTGTATATGGGTTTAGATATGTGGGTAAAGTCAGAACACATTATTTGTTTTTGATGAAAGTTTTGTCAAGATATATAAGTTAATAATTTGTCATGCCACTGTGGCACATTTCTGTACAAACTTGGACAGCTTTAGGATGTGAATGCATTACTTGCTGTAAAGTATTCTCTGCCAGCCTAGAAAAGAAACATGCATGCATATATATAGGCTCTATGTGATTACTTTAAATCAAAGAGAAGTTTTTAGCTAGATGATTATCATCCTGCATCAGTGCAATGATTTGGTTTTGAACACAGGCCTGGGCCCTGTTGCATAAAACTTACCATTAACGGTAACTTTGCCATCAATGGTAACTCCCGTCGAAACCTTGATTTTGATTGGCTGTTGAGTGATGTTATCATGGTAGATACCATTGATGGCAAAGTTACCGTTAATGGTCACTCATGCTGCAGTAAGTGCCACAGCTAAATAACTATTTTATGTCTAAGTGAATAGCAAGTGTGAGTGAGAAAAATGATCTGGAATCTTAACAAAGGGCCTGAAGGATACTTAGCTGTTTAGTATAAGATACAGGACTTTGAAGTGTCCAACATTTGTCTTTTTTTCTCCCTTGTCACATACATGTAGGAATGAAACTTTATCTTTCAGTTTCAAGACCACTGCTTTAACCACAGGTGTGTAAAGCCCGGCGCACACTGCACGATCTGACTACGATGCGATTTTGGGAAAAGTTGTTATAACATTTGATATGAACCTTCAAACATGTAAAGTCTTCATGATCAAAGTTCCAAATAGTAGTATGAATTAAAAATCGAAATTCCAGGCTACTGCGAGCCCCCGTGTAGGAATAAAAGCAAATTCAATTCCAAATCTTGCGATCGACTAAGATTTGAAGCCGATTTGGCCGTTACTCTAAACAGAAGAATTGCAGTTACCCAAAATTTCGATATTAGTATTTGTATCATTATTCCGAACTTCAAATGAGATATTTTCACTTTTTTATACTTTCACATTTAATGCAAACTGCAATTTGTTTGAAAATCGGGTCGCAGTCGGATTGTATAGTGTGCGCCGGGCTTTACCCGAGATATCTGGGCCCCGGTTTTCGAAGGAGTTGCAGTTGATTTGAATTGGTCACATCTTTGAATTAATTGCAAGTCTTATATTTTAAGTACACAGTTGTGATTAATTTTATAGGATCTTTACATATAAACTCCTTGTTTACGTCCCATTTACCTGCTCTGTAGAACAAGCAAGGGACAATACCACCATGAGCATAAATCTCATCCATGCTCGTTGACTAGCTTTTTGTCAAGTTCTTCACTCGAACAGCACTTTCTTGAATAAAACGTTTTCATCTATTCAGAATTAGGGAAAATATGTTGTCCAGTATCGTAATTGTACTTCATAATTTTCGGCTTACTGCTCTTTTCCTTAGAAATACATTCAGCATGCGTGAAATCTTTGTTTACATGAGAAAGCCCCATGATGAGGGCTACTCTGTCAACACTTTCCTCCTTGAGTAGACATGATAAAATGAATTCGCCAATAAATGGTGGCACGTAATATAGGGTCTGTCATCTGTCAAGCTTAGGACATTTACACAAGAGACACAAAATTATTGAAGCAAATCCAATACCTGTGACTTGATTCAAGAATTTTCTGGTCATACCTGATTAATTTCTCCCCATTTGTCTCCCCCTTTGTCTATATACTATTAACTTCAATTTAGTGAAGTCCATTAAATTCATGAGTTCTTCATCTCATTGAATGGATCAAGGATGCGCACCTATCTTTTTCCATCTCCATACTGAAATGTCAAAAGGATTCCTGCTACCACTAGTGGAAACGGATCCATGGCACATTGTCTGTTGGCAATCATCTCGAATGTGATCGTTTGTGCACCTTTCTTTTTCCATCTCCATACTGAAATGTATGTGATATTCTTACCGGAAAATGCAACTATGCGTCCATTGTGTGTTTTCTTTTTTTCCTTGATCCTTACGTTTTCCCCAACATGCCCTGGTCCCCCAACAATGCTACTTGCGTACACAATCGCCGTACTGTTCTCCTGTGAAAACATTATCAGGGCTTTCGTGTATGATGACGGAGATCTTGGGTGTGTGGTCCTTGTAGTCCTATTGTTTTGTAGTAATCTAAGTAACCTCAGGCTCGGGCATAACCCTAACTCCAGGGAGCTCCAACACAAGAGACACGAAAACATTGAAGCAAATCCAATACCTGTGACTTAATTCAAGAATTTTCTGGTCACCTGATTAATTTCTCCCCCTTTGTCAATATACTATTAACTTCAGTTTAGTGAAGTCCATTAAATACATGAATTCGGTAGCCTGGCTACAGCCGGGGTAATAATACTTCGGCGCTTAGAAACATTTGTATTAAGCGCATTATAAATGCAATGTATTATTATTATTGTATCCCCCGGCAGTATGCCGGAGGATACTTTGGATTCAGCAGCGTTTCGCCGCCGCCGCCGCCGCGTCACATTCTTGTGTGCGCTCTAGCGGTCACATTTCTCGACGAATTTTTTTCAGACTTCCTGTGGACGTGTATCTTGGTAAAATCTGGACCCCTATAGTTTCTGGTGATGCTGCCCCCAGTGTTCCGTCTTTTATAGGGTAAAAGGCCATATTTTTGGGGATAGTTTGTGTGCGCTCTAGCGGTCACATTTCTCAACGGATTTTGTTCAAATTTTGTATGAAGGTGTCTGTTGGTAAAATCTGGAACCCTATAGATTTTGGTGATGCTGCCCCCAGTGTTCCGTCTTTTATAGGGTCAAAGGTCATATTTTGATAGATGTCTTGTGTGTACTCTTGTGTGCGCTCTGGCGGTCACATTTCTCAACGGATTTCGTTCAAATTTTGCATGAAGGTGTCTCTTGGTGTAATTTAAAAACGTATAGTGTTTGGTGATGCTGCCACCAGTGTTCCGTCTTTTATAGGGTCAAAGGTCATACTTCAGGGCATGGCGTGAGTGCACTCTGCAGGCCACATTTCTCAACGGATTTTGTTCAAATTTTGTATGGAGATGTCCCTTGGTGTAATCTAAAAATCTGTACTTTTTGGTGATGCTGCCACCAGTGTCCCGTCTTTTATAGGGTCAAAGGTCATACTTCAAGGGATTGCGTGAGTTCACTCTGCAGGCCACATTCCTTGATGGATTTCTTTCAAATTTTGTATGGAGATGTATCTTGGTATAATCTACACATCTTTACTGTTTGGTGATGCTGCCCTCATTGTTCCGTCCTTTATAGGGTCAAAGCTCATTTGTCCCTTTTGTGCACTCTTACTTCTGCATTTCTTGATGGATTTCATTCAAATTTTGTATAGAGATGTATCTTGGTATAATCTACACATATTTAATTTTTGGTGATGCTGCCCTCATTGTTCCGTCCTTTATAGGGTCAAAGGTCATTTTTCCATTTCTTGCACTCTTACTTCTGCATTTCTTGACGGATTTCGTTCAAATTTTGCATGAAGGTGTCTCTTGGTGTAGTCTAAAAACCTATAGTTTTTGGTGATGCTGCCACCAGTGTTCCGTCTTTTATAGGGTCAAAGGTCATACTTCAGGGAATGGCGTGAGTGCACTCTGCAGGCCACATTTCTCAACGGATTTTGTTCAAATTTTGTATGGAGATGTATCTTGGTATAATCTACACATCTTTACTGTTTGGTGATGCTGCCCTCATTGTTCCGTCCTTTATAGGGTCAAAGCTCATTTGTCCCTTTTGTGCACTCTTACTTCTGCATTTCTTGACGGATTTCATTCAAATTTTGTATGGAGATGTATCTTGGTATAATCTACACATATTTAATTTTTGGTGATGCTGCCCTCATTGTTCCGTCCTTTATAGGGTCAAAGGTCATTTTTCCATTTCTTGCACTCTTCTGCATTTCTTGACGGATTTCGTTCAAATTTTGCATGAAGGTGTCTCTTGGTGTAATCTAAAAACCTATAGTTTTTGGTGATGCTGCCACCAGTGTTCCGTCTTTTATAGGGTCAAAGGTCATACTTCAGGGCATGGCGTGAGTGCACTCTGCAGGCCACATTTCTTGATGGATTTCTTTCAAATTTTATGTGAAGATGTGTCTTAGTGAAACCTACACATCTAATTTCTACACCATCCTTTTGTTTGAGGGAGGGGATGGGGGAGGGTCTTTGTCCTTCCTTCAAATCGCTGCCAGCGCCGGGGGATACATTTAGCATTGCGCGGCCCCAGCAATGCACATTTCTAGTTATAATTCTTCATCTCATTGAATGGATCAAAAATGGACACCTATCTTTTTCCATCTCCATACTGAAATTTCAAAAGGATTCCTGCTACCACTAGTGGAAACGGATCCATGGCACATTGTCTGTTGGCAATCATCTTGAATGTGATCCTTATTCAGGTTACCAGCACTGGTAACAGATCCATGACCTGTTCTCTCTTGGCAATTATCTCGGATGTGATCGTTTGTACACCTTTCGTTTTCCATCTCCATACTGAAATGTCAGGTTAAAACCAGATTCCACTAGTGGAAACATATCCATGGCACATTGACTGTTGGCAATCATCCGAAATGTGATCCTTATTCAGGTTACCAGCACTGGTAACAGATCCATTACCTGTTCTCTCTTGGCAATTATCTCGAATGTGATCGTTTGTGCACCTTTCTTTTTCCATCTCCATACTGAAATGTATGTGATATTCTTACCGGACAATGCAACTACGCGTCCATTGTGTTTTGTTTTTTTCCTTGATCTGTACGTTTTCCCCAACACGCCCTGGTCCCCCAACAATGCTATTCGCGTACACAATCGCCGTACTGTTCTCCTGTGAAAACATTATCAGGGCTTTCGTGTATGATGACGGAGATCTTGGGTGTGTGGTCCTTGTAGTCCTATTGCTTTGTAGTAATCTAAGTAACCTCAGGCTCAGGCATAACCCTAACTCCAGGGAGCTCCAACATAAGAGACACAAAAATATTGAAGCAAATCCAATACCTGTGACTTGATTCAAGAATTTTCTGGTCAGAAAATTTGTGCGTACGTCTCCTTCAGAAACGGAATTTAAATTTTAACATGAATTTCGCGTCCGAATACTGACCTCTTGTTAATATTTCCTCTTACACTTTAGAAAGAAATATAAGTTTTCTGCCAAGTATACGTAATAGAATTACACGACATGGAAAAGGAAACAGAGATGAGAAGACGGAAGGGATCCAAAATGAGAGAGAGAAAGAGAGGCGGGGAGAAGGGGAAGAAATGCCTGTTCTGTAAATAATCTGTAAGATAGAAACACACATGAAAACAATGAAAAGTATCTTGGTTGAGCGCACAATGGAACTGCCCAAATGGCCCTGTCAAAGCCCTCCTTTTGCCCCGTAGGGCCGGGCGAGGAGTTGGGTCCCGGTAAAAGGCAACTGGAAAATATCAAAGAAAATACATGAAAATGGCTGTCCAGGGCCAGACACACCAATTCTTATCAGTTTTGTTGACAGTTTGAGTGTTAAATTCGATAAGGCCCTATATTCTAATTCCGTTGAGTTGGAATTAATTCGCTTTTAACCCAGAGCAGTTCAGAGTTTTCCAAATCTAAACAAATCAATGAAAAGATAATTCAAAATCACCACTAAATGGAGACACTGTACTGCTATGGGTTAACTCAGGACTCCATACTAATTATAATAAAGCAGAGGAAAAAGTAATTGAAATATTTAAGTATTTCAATAAACATGGAAATGCAATTTAAAAGCTGTACATGTATATTGCTATTCTTATACCCATTATTATTATTTTTGTGGAAGAAAATGGAGGCCGGTAGCCTGCTATAAAATAACAAAATGGTTTTCGACATTCAATTTATAAATTTAATATGAACTATCACGCTCTACTCTCTACTCTCATACCTTTCACACTCTAACTACATGATGCATTATGTGCATGCCTATGACATCGGTTATCTCTAATTCTACGACTTTCATATCTCCATTCTCTAAATCTTCTAAGACTTGTTGTTTAGTGAAAGGATAGATAGCTTCTGGGTTGATATCGTAGCTTAGTTCAAGGCCGCGTTTAGATTTGCCTATTACAATGGCTTTGAACCACCCCTCTTCAGCACCATCTTCGTCACACGTGAGATGAGTAACTATCTTCCCTACCAAGTTATCATACGCATCACGGGCACCTTTCGCACCCTGACTTGTTGTACTTGTCCGGACCCTTTCTTTAGTCATTTTTTCGCGTGTTTTCCTGCAGAAGTCCTCAACTTTGTCGGAAGATGCACACATACTATTATAGTTTACCCCGTCCCTATCTTCTACGTCATCTGCTCTCTCTTCTGCTGTCCGAATGATACAGATGAGAGCTTGTTTTAGTTCTACCATGCTTTTCTTCCTACCTTTAACACTGATGTTTAGATTGCGCTCTATGTTCTTCTCCCCAAACACATGTTTCCTAGCCTGAAGCTGAGCCTTAAGTATTTCTGTGCCTTCTTTTTCACCAACCCCCCGTAAATTTGATTCTACTTCCGTATCGGTAAGCCAGATTGCTCCGCACTTACTCTTTACATTAGCATATATTTGTTCGGTCCTAACCTTCTTTTTCTCTTCGCGCTCTAGTGCAATTTGCTTTCGATCTTTACGTTTGGCTTCCCGGTTATCCCAAAGGGTTTTCACTCTACGGGAATATTCTTCCCTTTGGGCTTTGATGCTATGTCGGCAGTACTCCACGTACTCCTTGGATCCATGGCACATTGTCTGTTAGCAATCATCTCCAATGTGATCGTTTGTGCACCTTTCTTTTTCCATCTCCGTACTGAAATGTATGTGATATTCTTACCGGAAAATGCAACTATGCGTCCATTGTGTGTTTTCTTTTTTTCCTTGATCCTTACGTTTTCCCCAACATGCCCTGGTCCCCCAACAATGCTACTTGCGTACACAATCGCCGTACTGTTCTCCTGTGAAAACATTATCAGGGCTTTCGTGTATGATGACGGAGATCTTGGGTGTCTGGTCCTTGTAGTCCTATTGCTTTGTAGTAATCTAAGTAACCTCAGGCTCAGGCATAACCCTAACTCCAGGGAGCTCCAACACAAGAGACACAAAAATATTGAAGCAAATCCAATACCTGTGACTTGATTCAAGAATTTTCTGGTCACACCTGATTAATTTCTCCCCCTTTGTCTATATACTATTAACTTCAATTTAGTGAAGTCCATTAAATTCATGAATTCTTCATCTCATTGGATGAATCAAGGATGTGCACCTTTCTTTTTCCATCTCCATACTGAGATCTCAAAAGGATTCCTGCTACCACTAGTGGAAACGGATCCATGGCACATTGTCCGTTGGCAATCATCTGAAATGTGATATTCTTTCCAGACAATGCAACTATGCGTCCATTGTGTTTTCTTTTTTTCCTTGATCTGTACGTTTTCCCCAACACGCCCTGGTCCCCCAACAATGCTACTTGCGTACACAATCGCCGTACTGTTCTCCTGTGAAAACATTATCAGGGCTTTCGTGTATGATGACGGAGATCTTGGGTGTCTGGTCCTTGTAGTCCTATTGCTTTGTAGTAATCTAAGTAACCTCAGGCTCAGGCATAACCCTAACTCCAGGGAGCTCCAACATAAGAGACACAAAAATATTGAAGCAAATCCAATACCTGTGACTTGATTCAAGAATTTTCTGGTCACCTGATTAATTTCTCCCCCTTTGTCTATATACTATTAACTTCAATTTAGTGAAGTCCATTAAATTCATGAATTCTTCATCTCATTGAATGGATCAAGGATGCGCACCTATCTTTTTCCATCTCCATACTGAAATGTCAAAAGGATTCCTGCTACCACTAGTGGAAACGGATCCATGGCACATTGTCTGTTGGCAATCATCTCGAATGTGATCGTTTGTGCACCTTTCTTTTTCCATCTCCATACTGAAATGTCGGGTTAATACTAGATTCCACTAGTGGAAACAGATCCATGGCACATTGTCTGTTGGCAATCATCTTGAATGTGATCGTTTGTGCACATTTCTTTTTCCATCTCCGTACTGAAATGTTGGGTTAATACCAGATTCCACTAGCTGAAACAGATCCATGGCACATTGTCTGTTGGCAATCATCTTGAATGTGATCGTTTGTGCACATTTCTTTTTCCATCTCCGTACTAAAATGTCAGGTTAATACCAGATCCATGGTACATTGTATGTTGGCAATCATCTGAAATGTGATCATAATCCCCGGATCGAGTGCCGGTCATAGATCCATGGCCTGTTCTCTCTTGGCAATTATCTCAAATGTGATCGTTTGTACACCTTTCTTTTTCCATCTCCATACTGAAATGTATGTGATATTCTCACCGGACAATGCAACTATGCGTCCATTGTGTTTTCTTTTTTTCCTTGATCTGTACGTTTTCCCCAACACGCCTTGTTCCCCCAACAATGCTACTCGCGTAGACAATCGCCGTACTGTTCTCCTGTGAAAACATTATCAGGGCTTTCTTGTAAAAGGCAACTGGAAAATATCAAAGAAAATACATGAAAATGGCTGTCCAGGGCCAGACACACCAATTAATTCGCTTTTAACCCAGAGCAGTTCAGAGTTTTGAAATATTTAAGTATTTCAATAAACTTGGAAGTGCAATTTAAAAGCTGTACATGTATATTGCTATTCTTATACCCATTATTATTTTTGTGGAAGAAAATGGAGGCCGGTCTGCTATAAAATAACAAAATGGTTTTCGACATTCAATTTATAAATTTAATATGAACTATCACGCTCTACTCTCATACCTTTCACACTCTAACTACATGACCGCCCCCTTTCTTTAGTAATTAGCGCGCATTGCCCTACGATTTATAGATCATTCTACTTCGTCTTAGGTCTAACAAATCTTACACCATTGTTAATATAATCCTCCAAAATTGGCCCCACCCACGTATTATCTACGTAATTACTCTCGTCTGTTTCGTCATCTAGACATTCATACTCGACGAGGCATTCATTTTCTCCGGTTTTAGTGGATATGTATCCTCTGTACCATACATTTTCATCCCCCACCTCGAATTGATGCATTATGTGCATGCCTATGACATCGGTTATCTCTAATTCTACGACCTTCATATCTCCATTCTCTAAATCTTCTAAGACTTGTTGTTTAGTGAAAGGCTAGATAGCTTCTGGGTTGATATCATAGCTTAGTTTAAGGCCGCGTTTAGATTTGCCTATTACAATGGCTTTGAACCACCCCTCTTCAGCACCATCTTTGTCACCCGTGAGATGAGTAACTATCTTCCCTACCAAGTTATCATACGCATCACGGGCACCTTTCGCACCCTGACTTGTTGTACTTGTCCAGACTTGTTGTACTTGTCCGGACCCTTTCTTTAGTCATTTTTTCGCGCGTTTTCCTGCGGAAGTCCTCAACTTTGTTGGAAGATGCACACATACTATTATAGTTTACCTCGTCCCTATCTTCTACGTCATCTGCTCTCTCTGTTGCTGTCCGAATGATACAGATGAGAGCTTGTTTTAGTTCTACCATGCTTTTCATCCTACCTTTAACACTGATGTTAAGATTGCCCTCTATGTTCTTCTCCCCAAACACATGTTTCCTAGCCTGAAGCTGAGCCTTAAGCATTTCTGTGCCTTCTTTTTCTCCAACCCCCTGTAACTTTGGTTCTACTTCCGTATCGGTAAGCCAGATTGCTCCGCACTTACTCTTTACATTATCATATATTTGTTCGGTCCTAACCTTCTTTTTCTCTTTGTGCTCTAGTGCAATTTGCTTTCGATCTTTACGTTTGGCTTCCCAGTTATCCCAAAGGGTTTTCACTCTACGGGAATATTCTTCCCTTTGGGCTTTGACGCTATGTCAGCAGTACTCCACGTACTCCTTTCGCTGCCTATCCGGGAGACCTTTCCTCCACTCACTAGTTCTATTTCTAACATCTAGCATCACCGGGTTAAACACATAACCCAGCTCCCCCATCTTATCCAGGCGCGGTAGGATGCCGATATATACCACCTGATGAAGAGAGAGAGAGAGAGAAAAATGAGAAGTAGAAGAACAAGAAGAAGAAATTTAATAGGGGGGTTAATGTCACCGCGTGCCAAGGATAAAGAAGGAAGGAATAACACATATTCCAATCCGATGTACGACTACTACTACTAATAATATATGTAATAATAAAATTATATTGATTTGATATTACAAATTGAATATGCATAAAAATTGCATAATATGGAGCATAAAATGACCAAGACTACGCTATAGGGCCTACATTACATAATGGAAATAACAAAATTTGGACATGCTTCAAGTTTTGAAGAAAGAGGATAACATTTGTACCATGTTAGTAGCTCCACATATATATATATATATATATATGTGTGTGTGTGTGTGTGTGTGAATTTTGATATCAAAGGCGTTATTGCTGTTAAACTAGATGCATCAATAAGGCACTATTTGGTCTTCACAAAAAGAAAAACTGAGTGAAAGCATGATCACATGTTCGGGTATATATCATCATCAACAGGCAAACCATCGCATACCTGTGCTGCCGTCTGTATCCCCACATGGCGAGGCCGTCCTAAGATTGCGTTCCACATGTCCTTGAAAAGACAATTATTAAGAATGTTACTTTTCCTTTTGTTTATATTTAGTAAATTAATAAATGATCAAAGTGTAACTTTATGAAGAACTATAGCATTTCCTCAGCGCACTTCGCACTATTACATGGGAAAACTTGTCTCAGTTTGTGACTCTATCCATAAAAAACAAATTGATATTATTCTTTTTCCTAATATGTATGTTAATAACCCGTAGATTACTTGCGAGGAAACCGACTGCACTTTTGGGGTTAAAAAGAGAGTTTAACGTTCAACTTAGACCTCTGCCTATGACAGTGAGTGCATTTTCCCCTACTTGACCTTACATTGCCTCATTCAATCGAGTGGAAATTCCGAACAAGATGATTTATTTAACCATTTCGTATACCAAATCGTGGCTAATGACATCCTCTAACAAGTGATCTAAAGATAATTCTGATTAGTTGTGTACTAGGCATATACAAGTAAGAGAGAAAAGAGAATGAGATAAGAAACGAATGAAAATGTCAAGAGCCGTGATGTATATTGTGAAGATGTTCGTTTTGAGGTGGTAACTACAACGCCTCTCAAAGTGCAAATAAACCCTCTTTTTATAAAATGAACGCGACCGATGACTCATGTGCATTACGTAATCGCTGGGGGTCAAGGGAGGTCAGCGATTGCCCGATGAGAAGTGTATGCGGCGAATCTCAGAAAAGTAGTTCATATTAAAAAGATGGACAGAAAATGTAATCATACCTGGCTGCCATGAACGTCCACCCTCTGTGCGTCCTCGAAGGAGGGATACTCCCCCTCACTTTCATGGGCATTGGAATCAGAGAAAGAGAAATTCATGTTTTGGATATTGCATTCTACTATTTTCTCCTTTGTGTCATGCTACACTTGCTGAATACCAAACATACATGCTCAATTCCAATTCCAGAGGCGGACGAACGTCGTGCTAGTATAATAGGAGGGGGAGTTCCTTTTGTCCACCAAACAAACCCCCGCCCTCATTGTACGAGCCCCGACGTTGCGCCGCCCCTGTTAGTACTACATAATAATCCTACCATCTCCTCCTCCTCCTCCTCCTCTCCCAGGGTGGTCGATCTGTCCGAGTCACTGATGTCCATGACTTCATCACCTCCCCCTGTTGCTCCCTGCCCCAAACCGATGGTTGTTCTGTCCGAGTCCGAGGTCAGTCCTGTTGCTCCCTGCCCCAAACCGATGGTTGTTCTGTCCGAGTCCGAGTCCGAGGTCAGTCCTGTTGCTCCCTGCTCCAAACCGATGGTTGTTCGGTCCGAGTCCGAGTCCGATGTCAGTCCTGTTGCTCCCTGCCTCGAACCGATGGTCGTTCGGTCCGAGTCCGAGGTCAGTCCTGTTGCTCCCTGCTCCAAACCGATGGTTGTTCGGTCCGAGTCCGAGTCCGATGTCAGTCCTGTTGCTCCCTGCCTCGAACCGATGGTCGTTCGGTCCGAGTCCGAGTCGGTGTCGCTGAATAGCAGCAGTGTCGATGTTGGATCCTGTACAGGAAGAAATAACATGAAAAGAAGAGGAAGGCAATTGGTACTAGAAGACTATCTGGTTTGTTGACAAACCCCGAAATGTCTTAGTTTTTTTTTTTTTTCTGTGTAATTTGTAATTTGCCAGATACCAAAGGGCGTATGGAATTTATGCTAATTTTGCTTCAGAGTAGCGTCTTCGCAGATGCCATGTTTCTTTCGTTTGGGAAAGACATTTAGGAGACGAAAGTATCATTATGTTGAAAATATGTTGCCAGGAAATGTCGCCACAAAAATTGCAGCTTGATTTTTCGAGCGCTACATATGCAATTCCAAAGCGGCATTCCTGGTTCTGAATTCGTCTAGCTTTAGTGATCCACTATCAATATATAAAAAAATATTAACCACTACATGTAAAATTGTTATTAGCTGCCTCTTTTAAAAATACAAAAGTGATAACCTGTTAAAAATAAACGAATACCATTCAAATGTCATTGTATGATCATTATAGCATTACCATGATAATTCCGATATGATTCTCTGAATGAACGTACGTATACTGATCTGCGCGTCCTCGAAGGAGGGATACTCCCCCTCACTTTCATGGGCCTTGGAATCAGAGAGAGAAAGAGAAATTCATGTTTTGGATATTGCATTCTACTATTTTCTCCTTTGTGTCATGCTACACTTGCTGAATACCAAACATACATGCTCAATTCCAATTTCAGAGGCGGACGAACGTCGTGCTAGTATAATAGGAGGGGGAGTTCCTTTTGTCCACCAAACAAACCCCCGTCCTCATTGTACGAGCCCCGAAGTGAATGGGAAATTATGATTGTGAAATTGTTCAGAATTACCGAATTGTTCCTAATTACCATTTTACCCTTTTCACAAACCAAATAGTGATACACGTACTCCGTAGACCTACCAACACCACAACATCACCACTACCACCTACCCCATGATAGGGGAGGTGACCCATCGCAAACGCTTGATGCGCTCATCATCACCATGGTACTCAACGTCGCCCAACTACAAAGTTTTTTAATCCAATACTAATAGTACCATAATAATTTCCATGAATAGTGTGACAAAATTTCTATTTAAAAAAATCAATCCATACTGCACATACACCAGTCTCCTACCATACAGAAACAAGATGTTCATTTCAAAGTGCTATATCCCAAATAATATACTTCAAATTTGGTTAGCTGCATCACTTATCTGATGATATCAACTCAGCAAGTGCATATGAAAGTTGACGTCATCCCAAGGCTCGATGTAGAGTTTTCAGAACCACATGCACGGTGGCGCTCTTCGTATTTTAAGGCAAAGATCGATAGAGTTGCATCGGTGAGCAATGTCATCCACCTCCATCCCCCGTTCCCCTCGTAACAAGAAAGAAAAAAAAAAATCATGCGGCTCTATTCCTGTAATGTACGGTTGAAATCACAGTGAGATGGGGTGGAAAGAAGGGAAGCGAGACATCATCATCATCATCATCATCATGAAACGCCTCATCAATTCCTTCTTCTTTTTCATTATCATTATCCATCTCATTTTTTATCATCATCATCTTCTTCTTCATCATATTTCTTTTTCTACATCATATTTCTTTTTCTACATTACCTTCATGATCAGGCTCCTGCTCTTCATCTTTATCATCATCTTCGTCAGTCTTCTTCATCATCATCATCACCATGCTTCTTCACCATCAATGGCGTAGCTTTGGGAGTCCACACCCGCTGTCTCCATCCACATGCAGAGTGAAAATATTATCAACTTCACAGGTTTCCAGGTTCAAAACTCAGGAATGCAGGGAAATAATTTAACAAGTTCCGGTTTAATAAATGGCAGCTTTAGTTACTTAAATTTTGTTGATGAGCAGAAACTGACGAAATTTAAGCAGTTCAGGAACAGTTGCAAAACTTTCCATGGGATTAAACTTTTTCTGTAGAATACCGGAGGATCTTCAAATGACCGGGACGGGGATCCGGGGGTAAGGAAGGGGACGGCAAATGCTCGGGGACCGGGAATGCAAGTGCAAAGGCGGAATTGAGGGGTTTTTATATCAAATTAGCAAACACCTAAGCTGCCTACCTCGCATCTTGAGCCCAGCAGATCTTATTATTTTTCTTTACTTTACATCCCATAATACTTATCGCTGTCCGACCAGCTCTCAGTCTCTCCCATTTGACAGACAGGGCAAAAACTTTTTCCATTGGTCATAACTTTCCAAACGAAATCATAAAAATATATTGTCAACAACACTCCAAAAGCCGTCATTCTGTTGACACAACATTTGTTCCCCCGTTCATATCTCGAAAGGTCAAGGTTAAGGTCAAGGTCATGATTTGTTTTTTTGTTAAGAACAATGTGAAGATTAGGGTTAGGTTTAGGTTTAGGATTAACATGGCAAAGTTAGACCAGAGCAATTGTCGCAGGAACAGATGTCATGGAACCGTCGTTCTATACATTAGCAAGGTTATACATGTAGTTGGCTACAGCACAAACATACATGTAGCTTGATGAGCACTAGATCAAAGGGAAATAGTACCTTTAATTAGAGCAAGTTGCTATAAAGGAATGCAGAACAATCAGAGAAATATAAATTTGGGAATTGGAGAAAATAAAATAAGGAGGTACTGGATTTGTTGTATACTACATGTACACATGATGGAATTTCATATAATAGCAAGTAATTTCAAGGTTAGTCAAGTCTCTGATTAGTTTCAACTAAAATATCCCTTTTCAAAAGTCATAACCGAGTACTACGATACTATACATCACTACATGCTATTAACCATAGTATATTTTGGGTGCCACATGATGGGAAAGGGTGTTCAGAAGAACACATAATTTTTTAGTATACACACACAAAAAGAATGCAGGATTAATGCAAATTGGTAATTTTCATGTTGTCATGTTGTGAATTATATTGGCAATACATTTAGACTACTTATAAAAATAATATGTACAATATTCATGATTTTTTGAAATAATAAAGTCCTATCAGAGTGTTACATGTACAATAATCAAAATATCTCTCTGCCTGAAGAATAAAGAAACCTGTTGTAGAGGACACAACTCTCTGACAGTTTTCTGTATACTTTCTAAATTACTTCTAAACCGTGACGGAGAATTTTTCAACAAGGAATTAACTTATAAAATACTATATAGATTTATTTGTCACCCTTTAGTCATGAGTATACTATTATTAAACCATGAATGAGACATGTGTATACCAAAGGCCATTTGTGAGATTTTAGAGCCGTTGCAATTTTAGAATTAGAACTGTGAAGTACAAAATTTAGACAGGAACGTGTGAAGCATGAGGTCTAGGTGAATAATTATTAAATCGCAAATTGTTCTGGAACACTACAGGTATCTCCTCTCTTTCAGGACCGAGTCGAAAACCAGTGTAGTGGCCATTCCTCGCAGGATATGCTGCATGGATTTTTATTACAGCTCAGGCAGGAATAACCTTTCTGACCCCTCTTCCTAGATGTCCATGTGTCCAGTATGTGTACAAGCGATAAGCAGAATACCTGTAGGACCTGTAATGGGAGGGGGGAAAAATTCTTAGTACTGAGTGATACACAAATCATGTTTAAATTATGTGCATTTTGTTATGATTGTTTGCACAAATTTTAAAACTCTGTAAATTTGAGTACAACAAAATTGGCCTGCTGACCTGTTCAGCAGCAGGCTAAAAAATATTTTATTTTGCTATGCCTACAGCCTAGAGTCTACTGTTTAAAATCAATTTTCTTCAAAGACATTTTGTATTGTATGGCTGGAGTGCCCTTGTCTGCGCATATGCGTAACTGCGCAATTCTGATCAAACAAAATACGCAACAAACACAAATTCTTCATCTTTATTTATAGCGATAGATATTCATGAAAAAATATATATACTTATATCACAATTTTTTTTCACAAGCCTCAAAATCTTGTCTTCTTGCTAAAACTCCCGAACTGCGTGTGAAATTAATGCGTGCGCAGACATTGGCACCATTGTTTTTTTTTCCAATGTCGAAATAAGACTTTGATCAACACCTAAACACCACCAATTCAGAATTTCAGAACTTCTTTGATACTGATGTTGCTACACTCAAACCATTAATTAGATCTTATAGACATTTCCGCTTGATGTAATCTCCTATTCATCACTTTACGGCATTGCCATTTCAAACCATCCAGTCTGTCATTAGTTTCTGAAAGGGTCATGTCATTACCACATTTTGGGCATGTTCTCTCTTTAGCTATTAACTTTTTTTCATACAACCATTCATATGTAAAGTGTTTGTCACACAATACATTTTGAAGAAGATCATCATATGTCATGATTTCTTCTGTGTTAGTTTTTCTGTTGTAGGTTTTATGCCATACATCACTTCCACTGCCTGTCTACAGTATTGCAAGAAGTACCAGCTTGAACTCCACGATTTCGTCTCAAGTTATATTGTGCCATGCTTGAAGATAAATTAAGTACTATACATTTTTAAAATTTGTATCTCTAGCTAAAAGAAATGTATTATGGCTTTCAGATTTTAATGTGATAGTTGCTTTGAAATGTGCCAATGCTGTTGGGTTGCAATCGATGTTTGAGAGGTAGGATGTGGCGTTGCGTTATAAAGCTCGTACTGTTGCAGTCAACCTGAAAATGAAGTAGAAAACAAATGCATAAATATAGAATATTTATGTTATATCAACTACATTTCCAGTTAATATTCTGAATAATTTCTAGGAATATCAAAATATCCCCCCCCCCCCATATGCATGAGACTGAATTACTGCACTATACCAAACCTATGTCCTCCCATGAATAATGTTCGCACAGGCATGATGTCACCATTGTTGAAACTGCAAGCAATTCTTTGCTGACAGTGAGCAAATGGTTTAAGCACAAGCAAAAGGTTGTGCAGACTATAAAAGCTGATCAATCTAAACCACATAAGACAATGAATGTTCCATTTCAAATGAAATAAAATATTAGGCAAAAAAAAAATTGTTACGCTGCCCTCACATGCACAAAATTTGAAAATCGGGTCAGTCGGTCAATTTTTTTTTTTTGTGTGTGTGTTTTTCACTAAAATCCCGAGTAGAACTCATATTTTTCACCTATAAAATTTCCTTCCAATATACATACTGTCTTAAAAGTGTTTTTTTTTCTCTCTTTTTGAGTCATTTACTAACAAACAATTTATCAGTGACTCTTTGATTAAAAAAAAAAAATCCTGACCCTGTTTTTTTTTAATTTTACGGTCGGTCGGGTGAGGGCAACATAATTTTTTTTTTTGGCCTTACAAGGTAAACAGAGTTCCATGGAGTATAAACAAAAGAAAAATACTCGCCTATATTGGTACCTTAACACCCCACCCCCTTCTTCCAATTAGCCCTAACAAAGTTGAGGAAAACTTAAAAGGGATAAAGGAAATTAAGCACAATGAGAAAAACCAAAAGACAAAGCATAAGAACTACAACAAATATAGCAAAGCACCAGAAAGAAGAAACAGGATCAGGACGTGAATGGAAAATAGGTGAAAGGGAAAGATGTGAAAGAGAAAGAGGTGAAATGGGAGAAGCTTGAAAGGGAAGGAGGTGAAAGAGAACGTGAAATGGTAGGTGAAAGGGTAGGTGAATGAATAGGTGGTGAAAGAGAAAGAGAAGGTGAAATGGAAGGAGGTGAATGGGATAGAGAATGAGAAGGAGGTGAAAGAGAACGTGAAATGGTAGGTGAAAGGTAGGTGAATGAATAGGTGGTGAATGAGAAAGAGAAGGTGAAATGGAAGGTGCAAGGGTGAATGTCTGCCTCTTGTAAAATTAATCTCTCTGGACGTTTGCCTCTCCTCATTTTGATTCGCTTAACTGCTACATTGGCCCCCTTGTACATGCCCTTATATACCTATCCAAACGAACCATGATTTATCACGTTAAACTGGGTCGTATGTCACATCACTTGAGCGAATGTCCTCATCATGCATGCTTCCGTTTGCATGCTCTGGCTGAGATTGAATGACTGCGTCACACACCTGAACTGTGCAGCTGTCACTTTGAGATTGGAACGAGTCTAGGTATGACCGCTGATGAGATACTTCCACAATTTGAAGAGGATCGGACTCTCTTGTGAACTTTTGAGGCTCATCTTCTTTTTGCAATGTGGCTTGTAGTTTGCAATGGTATGTGCCAGGCTTGTTTACTTGTAGTAAGCAGTGACCGTCTCTTACCAGTTCCCCATTACGATACCATTCATAGGTCACTCCTTCATTGTTGTGATGAGAATCCACTCCTATCACAAGATGTCCTTGGAAACCCCAAATTTCAGATGGTTGATGCAGGAGCAAATATGGATCAGCACTTGAAGCCTTCTCCATACACGGAAACTCGCAGGATGTGATCATTTGATGACATTGGATCAACTTGTACAAATGTTTTATTGTCTTTTAATATTTCAGTGACTTTGTAGCCATTGTCAAGAGGGTCTGGTGGCTCCAGTGGGTCCTCGTTTGCCAAGTCTGGATCCATGTATACACACTGGGAAGGGGATGATACTGTTAACTTACTAACCTTTGCACAGTAAGCAGATTGTATACTGACCCACAATAAAAAGTACCCACAACTTTATAATGGTATACCATATTTATATTGACAGACACAGAATGACAATGAACCAGGGTGGAAAGATTGACCTTTTATTGAAACATTTCACTAATTTCGGAAGACAATGCTGTCTCTTGTCAGCGCGCATTACAGCGCAGAACACAACAAGTTGAAAAATGAAAGTCACAGATCAATAGCGTGTGTGGCCACCATTTGTTTGCAGACAGGCATTGCATCTGCGACGCATACTGTGCACCAGTCTTTGAATGAAATCTTGTGGAATCCTGTTCCATTCATCTTGGATCAGTTGTGCACGAGTCCTGACCCTGCCAGCAATGCGCCTCCCAAGCTCATCCCACAGATGCTCAATGGGATTGAAGTCGGGACATCGCCGGCCACTCCATGGTGTTAATGGACGATATCCTGAGACCACACCTGGTGCCATTCCCACAGAACAACCGAGGACTGCGCATCTTTCAGCATGATAATGCCCGACCTCATGCTGCATGGCTAACCACTGCATTCCTGAGGGGTGAGAACATTAACACCATGGAGTGGCCGGCGATATTATCTCGTACGTACGGAATATTATTGGGTACGTACGGAATAATTTATTGCGTATGTACGGAATATTATCTCGTACCTACGGAATACTTTTTTTGGGGGGGGTTCTCAAAAATGGCATGTTTGGGGCTTCGTACCAAAGACAAATAAAAACTTGAAACCACAACTCCAGGACTCACTCGAGGCTCATGATCAAACCCTCGTAGGCAAAGCCTCCAAGCCTCCAAGCCAGATGACAGCTAAATGTAGAACATTACAGTGGAGAAGAAGACATCAAAACTTGTCGACACCCAAACCGGACGAAACTTTCTGAGTCTCACCTGCATGTATGCACAGTTACAGAATCACTTTCCCTATACATACAGCCAATGTAACTATCACAAGTACTATACCTATCACAAACTTCAGCCTGCCGCATCACATGAGAAAAATGAATCCGCTCCTTATTCTCTCAATCTCCTGACTTCACTCAATTAACAGCAACATAACTGGCATGAATGTATGTATTCCAACAAACAATGCATACAATGTGGAATGTATTCCACAACTGCCTCAACTAAACTAAAGAATGCAGAGTATCTATACATTGTATTATTATATCTCGGGACAGGAAGTCAAAATCCTGATCCCCAACACATGGATATGCGTGACAGGTTTCTTAAAACTTTTTTGACCAATCAACATTATAAAACAAAATCACGTGACGACCTAATCAACACCAAGAACTAAAACAGCAGCAGATAATTAACACCAGATTATGGTCTTCGCATGTTTTAAATTTGAATGGTGTTAAATGAACACCATAAAGAGTACCTGCCTCAATTATTCAACACCAAAGGTGTTGTTTTCTTTTAATACTTCACTGGTTCATGAATTTTAACGCCCTGGTTTTTGCAGTGTACAAAGCCTTATGACTGAAGAGACTGCTATGCTGGTCACTCTGTCTCTGTCTGTCTCTGTTTCTCTCTCTCTCTCTCTAATAGATGACCCTACTTGTACTAAATTTTAAGTTGGACCACTTGCATGTATGTCCTGCATAAAAAAAGAGAGCATTTCAAAACATTAATGATTATTCCATGCAAATTTATGTAAATACATGTATACATTGAATTGGGATGATAATTCTCAAAGATTACCCACTGGAATATGCAGAAAACAAGACATTGTTGGTGTTTTCTTTTTCCCCCTCCCAAAAAATAGTATACAAGAAAATCCTTCCAACTCAGTGCTCAGTTTGCATTATGCATAAATAAACCATTGATCACATATAAAGTGCAAGTATCTTTTCTGTGCAAATATGCTTTTTTTTGTGCTGACTGTTAGCAAAGTAAAAGGTTATAAAAAATATATATATATTATTTATAGTGTGATAATATGCTTCTGACTGCAAAAGCCTTAACTATTTTGCAATTATTTAATAATACATGTATATTTCATATGATTAAGTTCTAGGTGGTGGTGCATACAACTCCTAACATACTCATAGAGCTAGAATGTATATTTTGGATATTATTATTATGGAGATAGACATGTACAGTACAGTATATATTGTATAAATATTTCAGATTATTATGAAAGAGAATAGGAAGGTGTCATGAAAATAAAATGACATTCATGTGGTGTAACAAGGAGACATGGTGCACTTTTTTCATGTATTTCTTCATGAGAAAGTTTAAATGATAGTAAAAGCACATAGAATTGATTTTCCTCAAAGTCCATTAAAACTAATTGAATAACATTAAAAAAGCATTTGTTAATAAACCATGCATATTTAAGGGGCGAAAAAAAATTGATTTTCCTCAAAAGTCGATCTCCCATTAAAACTACCTGTAGTTTTGAATAACATTAAAACTTTGTGAATAAACGGTGATGCTTATTTTAAGGGCAAAAGGTGATTTGTGTATTGTTTTGTCCACATGGTATTAATTCTTTTTTAAAATTGTGATTTGTATATTGAATATGTTTACAGAGTATATATATCAGCTGATGGTTTTAAAGATTGATTTGTTGGATGAGAAAGTTATATAATAAAAAAGCAAGAGTTTTGAAATACAACGTCTCCATGAATTCCTTGATTTGACTGAGTTTGTTATACGAGTGACTTACAAACCTTTAACATAACTTACAAGTGTTTCTTAACCGTCTTGTATCTGAAACATTACAAAGGCCCAAAATCATGAAAAAGATTTGAAATATCTTATTTATTGATACACTTAACTTAAAAGGGGTGGTGTTTACGAAGGGCCTGGAGAAAGTCTGACATCTGTGAGAAAAATGGGGGAGGGGAGGAGCTGCATGGGGCTTTTCAGTCATTAAATAATGCCTTCTCTGTTTAGACTCTCCTGTGTTACTAAAAAGCAAAACATTTCCTGACTTTTTTCCTGTGGTGTGGCAAAACCATTCCTTTATGGATGGACCAAATGATCTCATCGGGATACCCTCTCAATCTCCCCACTCTCTTTCGTCTTTCTCACTCAAATTCTCTATCGCTTTTTGTTTTTCTGTTTGTCTCTCCTACCCCCATCCCTTCTATCCCATTCTTTGCTCTTTCTACTCCATCTGGTATATTTTTTAGAGCTCTGAATCAACAGTTATTGAGCCACACCTCAAAATGTGGTCAATTGTCTTAAAGACCTCAGCCTGACCGAATTTTGAAATATACCCTTTATTCATCCACGGGGAGCTATATATTTTCTGAACAAATTGAAACCAACTTCATGAGATTCCATTTCCTGTGGAATGAGGAACAGCGTCCCGAATGTTGAGCCCCGGTGGTTTTTCTGACGAGGGCCCCGTCTCTGAGGAACGCTACTTTGCGGGGGGTGAAAATTTGATGACGACGTATCGTGTAGACACACTCAAAGCTGTATACATGACATGTCGTCACACGTCTAGCGACCCCCTGCAGTTTCCTGTTGTTACGCCATAGGGAGGGGGCGGACCAAAAAAAAAAAATTATCTTTTTTATTTTCTATGGATAAACGGAGACGAAAATTTATGAATACCCAGGGTAATTATATTCTTTGTTTACTAAGCTTTACGTCAATATATGGTTGTTTTGGGTCAGGCTGAGGTCTTTAAAAGGGAAATTACACCATAAGCTTGTGCTGGAACACTGCTTTGTTTGCATATTGATATCGGTTAGCTTATATGCATCTTTTTGTAAGAGTCTTCAGAATTATATAGACTAGTAGTGTAGTTCTCGTATACAATCTTCACATTTAAGTTAGATATTGAAAGTATTTAAATAGGTAGGATTTTTAGCTCACCTGAGCCTAAGGCTCGAGTGAGCTATTGCGATGGAAATTTGTGCGTCGTCCGTTAACTTTTTACATTTTCGTCTTCTTCTCCAAAACACATGATAGGAATTCAACCAAACTTGGTAGGAATCATCCTTAGGGGTAGGGGACCCAAAGGTGCTAAAATGGTACATGTGGCCCCCAGGGGGCCCAGGGGGAAGGCCCCCAATTGTAAAAGCTAAGTAAATTTCAAACATCTTCTTCTCCAGAACCAGGCATAGCTCAGACTTGGTATTGTGTATGGAGATACCTCTATAGATGAAGAATGAATGTTGTTCATGAAATTTCTCTGAGTGGCCCTATAGGGGCCCTGTGGGGGTAACATATTGGAGAGGGAGGGCGCTGCCAGGCAAAATGTACATTCTGATCTTCTTCTCCAAAACACATGATCAGAATTCAACCAAACTTGGTAGGAATCATTCTAAGTTCTAATCATTCAAAAGTTGCTAAAATGGTACATGTGCCCCCCAGGGGGGCCCAGGGGAAGGCCCCCAATTGTAAAAGCTATGTAAATTTCAAACATCTTCTTCTCCAGAACCAGCCATAGCTCAGACTTGGTATTGTATATGGAGATACCTCTATAGATGAAGAATGAATGTTGTTCATGAAATTTCTCTGAGTGGCCCTATAGGGGCCCTGTGGGGGTAACATACTGGAGGGGGGGGGGCGCTGCCAGGCAAAATGTACATTCTGATCTTCTCCAAAACACATGATCGGAATTCAACCAAACTTGGTAGGAATCATCCTTAGGGGTAGGGATCGAAAGTTGCTAAAATGGTACATGTGGCCCCCAAGGGGGCCCAGGGGGAAGGCCCCCAAGTGTAAAAGCTATGTAAAATTCAAACATCTTCTTCACCAGAACCAGGAATAGCTCAGACTTGGTATTGTGTATGGAGATACCTCTATAGACGAAAAATGAAAGTTGTTCATGAATTTTTTCTGGGTGGCCCTATAGGGGGTCTGTGGGGGTAACATACTGGAGGGGTGGGGGCGGGAAATTATGTTAATTTCTAACATCATCTCATGTACATCCTCCTAGTCGTTTCAATTTCTAACATATCTCCTGGTGGTGCTGGAGAGAACATGCACCAGATGTGAATTGATGCACCTCAGGTGAGCGTCGTGCCCCCTGGGGCTCTTGTTAAGAATAAACATGATAAAGGATAAAGTTGTTTTTTTTTTTCTTTTTGAAAGGATAATTCAATCTCTTTTTATAAATCTATATGATCTTTTCCTCAAGTTACTCCCTAAAGTAGTAAAGAAACTTTCTTATACCGGTGTAATTATGAAACAGAATGCTGGTACCCCTTCCGAGTGCTCTAGTTTTCTTATGTATCACCTACAGCCCTGGAAAAAATAATTAAACAAAGCTTCTGTAATAAAGGTATAGTATAATATGCATTCAACCTAATGAAAATGATTTGTCTTTGTATTTCATTGAATGAATAACAAATTCCAGCAATTGTACCTTGCTTTTATGATATTTTATTTCCTTCTTACCACAAATATAACACTTTCAGTAACCAATCTTGGTCCAATAATTTTTTTCCATGGCTGTATTCTGGCATTGAAGAAAATCAAGCAAATTGCATATTACAAGTATACATTCAAAATCAAAGAAATTGTCCGGTCAAACTATATTGTTTTTGTGAAATTTAGAATATATATATATATATATATATATATATAGGAGTGTAAGGATGCTTAACTTATACATGACCGACGGTGTTCCAGATATAGATATGCGTAAACAGAAGAAAAGTCTAGGAACATCACATGTAAATCCAGCTGGGTAATATACCTCATTTTCTGCACTCAATGCAAAAAACAATATGTTGGCAAAACAGAAACCACGCTATACACACGATTCAACAACACACGATCTGAAATCAAGAACTTCCACTCAACAACACACCAAAAAGTCTTACCATACACAGTACATTTCAATCTTCCATCACACTCACTTGACAATGTCCAAATCACCGGAATAGAAACAATCCAAAACAAATCACACCACACAATCCTCCACAGAGAATCATTTTGGATATCGAAACTCAAAACACTTCACCCAGATGGGATCAATGTCCATCAATAAAACATACTGATCGAATTTTACATAAACGCAGTGTGTTCTACTTAAGAAAACGCCATTTCTCTGTATAATGGTCGTCACTCATCTTTCCATATATGTTCTTTAAATTGCATGCCAAAGCTCGGCACAGTGATGATATCTCCTAAACGCAGTTTGTTAGATTTAATATAATTGTATATACATATATTGCTCATTTTATCTCTTAGTTTTCACTTTCATTTGCTCTCACGCCAAAGTTAGGCATGAGTGACACAATGCAGTACCAATAACCATACTGCAACTCGTCGGATGACGCACACCATTATCGTCTCAGAACGACCTCCTCCTCCCCCCCCCCCCCCGACACAGGTCAATACACTGACCGTTTCACACTTGACCTCACACCCCTCTTTACGCTTTAAACACACAAGCCAACTAAACACACATAGCAGCAACAACATCAACAACTCATCACGAGCCATTAGGTAAATAATTTGAATTCACGCAATTTTCTTCCCGCTTCATTCCTAATTATATGTCATTTTAATTTATCTTGACTGTGATTGTATGATGACCATGATTGTTGATGCTTAATTGATGTAATACGATATATGATATATGACATAGTATGTCATATACGATCGCTACGATGTATTGGTTTTTGTTTTTGTTTTATGACTAATCTTCAGATCCTGAAGAAGGCCTAAATAGCCGAAAGCTCGATTAAAACGTGTATGTATACCAGCTACGTCCTAGTACAGTTCCTAGACATTTCTTCTGTTTACGCATATATATATATATATATATATATATATATATATATTAGAGAAATAAGCAAATCAAAATTCCGAGATATTGTAAATTACAAAATGTTAAAATTTTATTTTCTAATTATATTCAATTAGAAACCTTTTCGTTTATTATTATCAAGAAACATTTGAAACGTGTGTCCTCTCTTTGTTAAAACATTTATTTTAGAAAACAATATGTAAAACAAAGTTCATATGCGTTATGTTTGAATGATGAGGTTCTTCTTCAATGTAAATATTTTATATGATTTATGAATTGGTATTAAAAAAAAAGTGAATCTTGAATTAGAAATAATTGAGATACATTTTTTAAATTGATGTGAACTTTTTGCGGTGTTTTATTAAAGACGAAAACAGAATAACTGACTTTCTAAAATGACACACTAATTTTAAAGAAATTTAAAAATAAATTTCAAGCACTAAATTTTTATATTGAAAAAAACAACAAGCACAAAACAAACAAGACTAATCAAATGGAATATAAATCATTCGATGTTTTCATCTGCTAATTAAAAACGGCTTTGAAAACGAAACATTCATGTATCTATAAAAAGGAAAAAAAAGTTGCTGGCCTAATCAACTTCGTGCTGGAAAAACTAATGAGAATATGCATCTTTACGGTCTTAGGCTTTACTCTGTAAGACCTATTTAAATATAACTTTCTCTCATTATTGAACACTTGACATTCAAAAAGATAATGAAATTCATCGCCAATTTTTCCTTCGGTACACAAATTACATACACGGTTTTGTATTCCCCAATGTCAGAATATCTTCCAGTTATATAGGCAAGCGGTGATGATAGAGAAATTGCGCGAATGACGCAACAATAATCATACCATAGAGTTACATGCGTAATGTAGCTCTATGAATCATACTCGGTCAATTTCGTTATTATGACGTAGCAATATAAGCGCGTTTATAATTTCTCACTACGCGCACAGTAACGAAGATGCAGAAAAGGTACACACTACTCAAATAACCCAAACAGCACAAACTGCTCCACTGAAATCCTCATGTTCCGTTATAGAATTTAGTAACTCTTAAAATTATACCAAAATGTCAAATGCCTCGTAATTCAAGCATAAAACTTCATCTAAAAATTGTATAACTCATATCATCGGAAAAAATAATCATGCCTTTCTTTGGTAAAAAAGGAAAGAAGAAAGAAAAGGAGACGGGAACCACTGGGAACGATCAGGTTCTCTATACCGATGAGGTCCCAAGCCTGAAAAAGAAAGGAGGCTTGTTTGTACCGAACAGGAAAGTCTCGCCTCTTGATACACTGGGTTTAGATCTGGTTATAGGAGATACTATTGGAAAAGGACAATATTTTGAGGTGTGTATATTGAGAATGTTTGCCGTTTGATTTATGGAAATTTTGTATTAGCTGACACTAGATCTATAAAGCGTATATCTTGAAGTTTTTTTCATTTCTTAATTTATAAACATACCTGTCTGCATGGACTCTTAACGGGTGGTTATAAATGTATATAATTATTATCATTCATCACCATCATCACCACCACAATCATCATCATCACCATCATCACCACCATCATCACCATCATCACCATCATAATCATCACAACCATCATCATTTTCATCATCATCCAGGGGCGTCGGTAGAACATTTTGAATGGGGGGGGGGGGGGGGGTGACACCCAAATTTGCGGACAAAAATGCTGCACCCTAATCTCCCCCACAAATAATAAAAGAAAACCACAGATGTATAGATCTTGATCATACAGGCCCATTTTTGCAAGGAGGGGGCTGACGCCTTTTGCCCAAATATCAACTTTTCAATTTCTACATTTTGCGAGCGAGCGAGCAACTTTTTTCAACTTCTCTTAGTGAAAATGTACAGAACATGGAAGTTACATACAAAAGTTACATAATTATCTCGGAACCTCGCTGCCCAAATATGTGGATATTCTGGCACCTCACTTTCTACCCGAATATTAAGTGGTGGCTGCCCAGATATCGGAACTTTGCCAATAGGGGGACGACTTATGCCCGAATATCAACTTTCCAATTTCTAAATTTTTTGCGAGCGAGCGAAGAGAGCGAGCAAATTCTTTTTAACTTTTCGTAGAGAAAATACACAGAAGTTACATGCAGAAGACTTTTTACATAATTATATGGGAACCTCGCTACCCAAATTATGTGGATATTCTGGCATCTCACTTCGCTGCCCGAATATGAAGTGGTGGTTGCCCGAATATCGGAACTTTGCCGAAGGGGGGGGGGGACGCCTTTTGCCCGAATATTAACCCATAAACTACGGGAACCGTTATAGGCTCCTGTATCAAGCTTATGAGAGTTAAATAATGCAGTAGTCAACGGGTTAACTTTCCAGTGTTTTGCGAGCGAGCGAAGCGAGCAAGCAAAAAAGTAATGGCCATTTTCCCTTCTTTTTCTTTCCTTCCCTTTTCCTTCTTTTTCTTTTCTTCCCTTTTCCTTTCCTTCCCTTTTCCTTTCATTCCTTTTTTCTGTTTTTGTTTCCCTTTCCCTTACCCTTTTTTCTTTTCTTTTTTCTTCTCCTTTCTCTTTTCTCATTTTCCCTTTCCTCTATATAGCTCTTTCCTCTTCCTTCTCCCTTTCCCCCTCCTTTTTGTTTACTGACAATTCTCAAAGCAATTTTTAGTGGGGGTGTCACACCCCCCCCCCTCTCTCTCTCTCTAGCGACGCCCCTGTCATCATCATCATAATTATCATCATCATCATCACGGCTGTCTGAAATATTGCTTTCAGGAAATTGCCCTTCCACATTCTTATTATATTTCAGTAAACACAAGTCACGGTAAAATCCTTAATTTTAACCTATACTGGAACCGAGTGGCTTCTGTATTGATCCTATGAGAGTTAAACAATTCAGTTGTCATTGGGTTAATGTACATTTTTAAAAAATGGACACAAAAATACGGCAGTCAAATAGTGGTCAATCTATAGACAATTTTGAAGAAACAAAGATTGGGATGTTTTGAAAATGGGGCGAGATAATAATACTTCATAGACAAGTTGAGTACGTAATTATAATCACACAAGTTATGTTAGTGATGAATGTGAAATATCTTATTAAAAGATAATGTCGTTTTGAAAAGTTGAGTACGTAATTATAATCACACAAGTTATGTTAGTGATGAATGTGAAATATCTTATTAAAAGATAATGTCGTTTTGAAAATTAGGTGAAAAAGGTGTTCAGTAAGAAGCGAAATTGCCACTATGCCATGAAGATCTTCCGCAAGTTGAAGGCGCCTGACATCGTGAAGAAAAAGTTCTTCCCGCGGGAAATTCTTATTCTGAAGAAACTTTGTCATGATCACGTGGTAAGTGACGTAATAATGATCTACCTCACCATACCTATTCCTCGAATGTTAATGCAGTAATCAAAGAGAGTGAATAATATATTCCCCCGATTGATATCGTTTTTTAATGAATGTACTTGTGAGGTGATTTGGCATTGTGGATACGAAAAGTTTGTCGTTTACAGATTAATTGACCCATGAATTAATATTTAGATGGAATACTCACCAAATCTTTTATTTTCTCATAATGAACATTTTTGCATAGTTGATCCAATGGGGAGGAAGCCTCTTGTCGAGGCCCTGGCGCTGTTGAAATCCTTGGCGATATGGAGGCAAAAAACCGAGGCGCTTGCGCCGAGGGCCTCTTGACACCCGACCTGAATTATATATTCATGAGGCCTGATTTCCTACTGAATTATGCATGAAAACGTGAATAGTTAGATAACCGCGGCGATCGCCCAGCAAATTGGCCAATGAAATCTCAAGGATTTCTTACTTCAGTTCTGGACTAGTCTATTATTTTTTTTTTTTTTTTTGGGGGGGGGGGGGATTACGTAAATCTCTTCCTCAAAATACATTCACAGACAAGCACATTATGAAGAATTCGATCTCTAGCTTACAAAACATGGTAATTTGAAATAAGACAAATGTACATATTTCTCAAGAAATCATCATATATTTACAAATAATGAAGAATGGGCAATAAAAGTCACCGTTCAACAATAGATTCATCTCCATCAATTCTGATGTAACCAAGGAGTTACCAGCAACTTCACTGCCCGGCAAGTCCCCGGGGGATCCGCCTGGCCCTCGCGAAACATGCAGTCTCACTCTCCATCCCTGGCCCACGGAGGTAATCAGCACAGAGCGGTAGGCGCGTGAAAAATAATATCTTTTCCATAGCCAGTAGGCAGGTTCACAAAAACATCTTGTCTTTTAAGTGCAGATTTGATTGCATCAACTTGCAAATCTTTGAATCTGTCAATCTTCAACATTCTAGCGGTATATTCTAAGCTCTTACAAATATCGTCAATTTTTCGTCATCACTCGTCGTGGAAGAAACGTTGAACGCCATTTTGGGCTAATATGTAAGAAATAGCGTGCAGTACAGTCGAGTCATGAATATTTAACATTACGTCATGGTAGCTCGCGCTTATTGGATGATTTTCACCGACCAAAATTTGGTCGGAATATTCGTCAAAACAATGAAATACAAAAGAAATTCAGATCAGGTGTCAAGAGGCCCTCGGCGCAAGCGCCTCGGTTTTTCTGGATCGCTTCGCTCGCCAGAAATTTTGCCTCCATATCGCCAAGGATTTCAACAGCGCCAGGGCCTCGACAAGAGGCTAATGGGGAAGGCGATATATCGCCGATCCCTTTTGGAGAAAAAATAGTTATTCACAAGATTCTAGCTACGTCCCCTTCCCCGTCCCTCTTTCCCGCAATCCTAGATATGCTTCTATTACGATCCTTGAATTTCTGAATTTTATTTCTCGACACAGAAAGTTCGAACAAGAATATTTTTTATATTGATTTCATTCTTTATTAAAGTTAAATATAGGCCTACATCATTGTTTTTCTCATGTATCTGCATAGCACTTCTTTCTACTTTTCTCTCTTTCTCCCTTTTCCGATACACAAGTTGGGAGTGATTGACGTACTTCTTACTAATCGTAAAGGATATATCATAACGGACTTCATGCCTAATGGAGATCTTCTTACATACATTAATAAACAAGGTTAGTCCATCCTGAATAAAAAGCTTTCACGTAATTATACAAGGAAAACCTCTTATTTTAATTGCACACGGCTAGATATAGGCCTTACAAACTTTGTTTAGTGATATAAACCGTATTTAACTACAAGGAATGTCTAGAAGACGAGAAATGTGAAGATGGGTGAGGCCAGAAAGAGTGACTTTATATTGGTATAATGATGAATTTTTATTAGATAGACCAGGGGGGCGTTTCTTCAAGTGTCTTGTCGGTGATTTTTACCGACAAATTTGCTCTCAGCCAATCACATGCAAGGATTTCAGTAGCTTCTAACAGTTATTGCAACTTGTCATGGATGACATGTTTTATGAAACATGGCCCTGTTCTCAGATTTCTTCAGTATGGCATGCTTCTATTAACCCAATGATGGTTCTATAAATTGCAATTTAGCTTAAAAGATGTTTATCCGGCATATAACGCATTATAATTATGTGACCTACATTAATCTACCAAAAAAAAAAGAAAGAAAAAAAAAGGGTGACCGCAAAAGTTCGCATCTAGAAGCGTTTTAAAAGTTGAATAACTTGCGATTTCGTCTATTCACATGTTATGCATGCATGATTGCATCTTTAAAGGCGTATTGACCAGACTTTTGAATGGATAAGATTCGATATCAAAGAATAAAATGCTGAAGATGTGGTTTGAAGACACTTCTTGCACTCCTCAACTCAAAATGGAAGACATTTACAAAATGTTGCTCTTAATGGCTTCTATCCTTGTAGACCATGGTCATCTGTCCGAACCCGAGGCTCGATTTCTCTTTCATCAGCTGCAATCAGCCATCACCTATCTTCATTCTATGGACATCGTCCACCGAGACGTCAAGTGCGGCAACCTCCTTCTCGACGAAGATTATCGATTAAAATTATGTGGTATGGATTTTAATTTGAGCGCGCATTCTGGAAATTTGCGTAATTATTGCCATGTGTAATTTCTGAGATCGCGACAGAGCTACTCGTTTTTATTCTATACCATTTTCTGTTCTGTAAGCGAAGAGAGAATCTTACAATTCAGTGATGATACATGAGTAATAATAATGGTAATACCTCTAAAAAGTGATTATACAGATTAATGGCAAGTTTGATTGCCGGAATCCTTATCCAGACTTATCCTCACGGAAATCGAAAGTTTAGCCAGCATTGTGCTACCCACGCGACGCCACTTGATTTCACACGAAATTGTCTACTCTGTAGTTAACGAGGTTTAATTTTGTCATCACTGAGGTTGAGAATTTTTGTCCGATTTCAGACTTTGGGTTTGCAGCACCATGCAAAGACGGTGAAAAGCTAACGGAAGCCTGTGGGTCGATGGGATATGTAGCCCCTGAGATTCTTGAAGGTGATCCGTATGAGGCCAAACCTACTGATCTCTGGAGTATGGGTAAGAACAATCATCCAAATTTAATAGAATTTCAAAATATATATCCATGCTCTCTTAAGTGAAATCTCTGCATGCTTCAATGATGCATGAAGAACTGATTTAACAATGCTAGTCATGATACGGATGATGATGATGATGATGGTGGTGGTGGTGGTGGTGGTGGTGGGGTATGTAGCCCCTGACTGAGATACTTGATGATCCGTATGGGGGCAAACCTACTGATGGGTAAGAACAATCACCCGAATATATTTTCAAATATGACACAAAATACACATTAATTCTCTGTCTAAAAGCAGCAACCACTCGTTGAACGACCATGGTGATAATAATAATTATGATAATGATAATGGGCAATTTCACGGTAACGGAAGGAAAATCACGCACAAACTGTATTATATCTGAATGTCCTTTCGTTACCGTGGAATTGCCCTAATGCTGATGATGATGATGGTGATGTTGATGGTGATGGTGATGGTGATGGTGATGGTGATGGTGATGGTGATGGTATCATGGTGATGATGATGATGATGGTGATGGTGATGGTGATTATGATGGTGATGATGATGGTGATGATGATGATGATGGTGATGGTGATGGTGATGGTGATGGTGATGGTGATGGTGATTATGATGGTGATGATGATGATGATGGTGATGGTGATGGTGATTATGATGGTGATGATGATGGTGATTATGATGGTGATGATGATGATGATGGTGATGGTGATGGTGATTATGATGGTGATGATGATGATGGTGATGGTGATTATGATGGTGATGATGATGGTGATTATGATGGTGATGATTATGATGATGGTGATGGTGATGGTGATGGTGATGATGATGATGATGGTGATTATGATGGTGATAATGATGGTGATGGTGATGGTGATGATGATGGTGATGGTGATGGTGATGATGATGGTGATGGTGATGGTGATGGTGATGATGATGATGATGGTGATGATGATGGTGATGATGATGGTGATGGTGATGGTGATGGTGATGATGATGATGATGGTGATTATGATGGTGATGATGATGGTGATGGTGATGATGATGATGATGGTGATGGTGATGGTGATTATGATGGTGATGATGATGATGACTGTGGTGTTGATGATGGTGATGATGATGACGACGACTATGGTGTTGATGGTGATGATGATGATGGTGATGATGGTCAGTGACGTAATGAGCCAAATATTTTGAGGGGGCTGAGCATGCATAAGGGGCCCAATTTCTGAATACTTGCGAGCGAGCGAAGCTGTAATTTTGTCATAAATTATATCCGGTAGGTAATTTAATTTCTTTCTCTTTCCTTTTTTTTGGCATGGAACTTTTTTTACGCCCCAGTGATGATGGTGGCACGGGCGTAAAAGTACAAGAATTTCTTTTCAACTGGGGGGGGGGGGGGATGACCATTCATGGAGAACAAAGCCACCCCCCCCCCCCCCCCCTTGATGAAAAGGAATGCACGGATCATATCTATGCCAATGGATAATGGGGATGATGGTGATGACGATGATGACGATGATGGTATGATGGTGATGACGATGATGGTGGTGGCAATGGATTCTCGTTTTGCGCCAGTATCCGCCTTTTGATGGGCGTCCATGTAGCTTGCTCTAAAACTATGTCTCACACTTATAGTGCTTCCATCAAGTGCTCTCTCTCTCTCCCTCTCTCTCTTTTCTTATCTCTGTCATCAGGTGTGACGTTATATGCTATGCTGTGTGGCCGTCTACCTTACCACGAGGACTCTCTAGATATCTTACTCGATTCCATCTACAACCCTCAAGAAAAACTCTGCTTCCCAAATTCCGTCTCTAAAGGTGTGTTATCATGACAAAGAGTTGTAGCATGACTTCAGGTCTAATAAAAAAAAAACTTCGGTTTTACCCCTGCATCTTAACCAACATTTTGGTTTTATGACTACTGTACCTTTAGAACGACAGGTTTTTAAAAAATCCGACTTTTCTTTTTCCCATACCTCTGTATCAGCCTGAAAAATATTCAAAAATGTTTCAAAGCCTGAATTTTGAGGCAAACAAATCACAACATTGAAAGACCAATAGTGGACCACGAATTCGGACACTGAACCTAACTTGTGTATTAAAAGAAATTATAACTCTAAAGCAGCGATCCCATTAAGCCGCAAATTATGACAGTTGTGCCGACTTGACTAGACTCAAAACAACAATCGCGATTACCCGTGCAGAGCTCTTCATGTAACTCGGGAGAACTCTTGCCAACTCGGCGCAACATTGCAAACCTTAAGGTCGCGAGAGGTTTCCAAAACTTTGATCATGTTCAAAATGCTGACCAACTCGGTGCAACTTGTCTTCAACTCGTTTGAACTCTTCATAATGCTCGCATTGGTCGTGGTGAGCTCATGGTGAACTCTTCCTCAGTCGCACGGTTACTCGCCACTTTAGAGTTAAGTCGAGTATTGTACGAGTTGTACACGAGGTTGGAACGCACTCGTATACAAATATCGTTGTAAAGTCGATGTTGGCCCGTAGCATACTCATACAAAATTCGTACAAGAAATTTCCCAAGTTTTCAGGACTTGCACAGAGTTTAAGCTAGTGTGACGCTCGCCATAACTCCCGACTACAACTCGGCTAAGGCAGTGGGAACGCTGCTTTAGACTTTTAATATCTATATAATATGTTTATTTGAACAGGAGCTTACGTTTTAAAAGATGGATTTGATAACTGTTACGTAATAATTTATCTTTCCAGACGCTCGTATATTCGTGCACGCATTGCTGGTTCCCAACCCTCAAAAGAGAGCCAAGTTATGTGACCTTGGTAAAATGGACTGGTTAGCACACCCCACCATCACAGCACATTCCCTTCAGATGTCAGCTCCAACTATGACATCACAATATATGGCAAAAAAGGGAGTAGCAGACGACAGCTGTGTGGCCGTTTCATCGGGAGCTTCCCTGGGTAGGTTCATATCTACGCCAGATATGATTTCAGATAAACTCGCTATCTGTGGATGCAGGTATAGGCAGCTGTAGGAGGAATGTATAATCGTATCAAAAATTGGTGAAAGCTTCCATTACTGAAATGAAAGCACTCCAGTATTTATTCGTATATTTCATTAATTTTCATGTTCGCATTTGTCAATTCTGAATTTTGACAACTCGGTGTTTAGAATCAGTCAAGAAGCGTCCGCCCCCTTATATTTTTAAAATTGCTCCTCGTTGGGTAAAAAATAACTCGACGATGTCAATTCTTTGAAAAATAATAATTGCTGCTCTTTCGTAATAATTTTACATTAGACATATTCCGCTCATCTGTAGTCTGTAATAATAAAAGCATCATTATTACATAATCTTGAGATTATCTATAGCACTTTAGGTGACGGAATTTTAGTTAACATTTTTTTTTTAATTTCAAACGCAAATTTATATTCATTTTTAAATAAAGACGATGAATGGTTACGTATCCATTCTTTCTGGAAAAAATCTCAACTTAAAACAATCTGAATGATATCCTTCACTCACTCCTAGATGCAATGTTGCAATCCTGTAGTAAGAAGGGCAGACAAGCAATATCATTCGATACCAGTGTCGAACATGGATTCTCAGAATCGCAGAAAGAGGCGGGAAAGAAAGATGGGGGCACTGCCGTCGTTACAGACGTTTTGAAAGCAGTGGCTATCAGACATGCGTAAGAATCATTTTCCTTTTTTCACTATATTATTATCCTCAAGGTAAGTATAAACCTGCATCCGATTTTATAAGCTGTCTCAGCTGGAATAACATTCGATGTTCTCTGTGTGTTTCCATGGTGAGTATTCGTAATCGAAGGCTTTCGGTGACATCATGGTAGTCCTCTGAGGAATTTTGAGGAATTTTGAAAAAAGTAAAAGGAAAGGAAAGGAAGTAGATGATAATGAAATCAAGTTAAATCAAACACGAATAAACGAATGAAAAGTTTGTTTTCACCGTTTTTATTCAAAGTACAATGTATTTGCATATTCATGATAATCGTTTAACTCATTTTAGTTTTTGGTAATATTCAGAGGGTAAAAAAAGGAGTAAAATTACGTTTGTTTTCTGTAGTAAGTTATGTCATTCATATATCAATGTTCTTGCTTGTTCTTTAGTAATACATATAGCTTTATGAACATCCCTTTGAATATTCTTAATGACAGGAAGGCGTGTACATATTTCTCCTAATTGACGAATTACCAACAGTATCTCAATACGATATTTTAATGGCCTTAGTATATACAACACGATAAGAACTACTTTCGAAAAATAAACTCAAAGGCCTATTGTACTGCCCATAGAAATCGGGTTCGGATTATGTAATACACCATTGTAATGTTCGCACGTTTCTAAAGGTGATAGACAGGGCTATTGAAATTGTCTTGAGTTTATTTTTCGAAAGTAGTTTTTATCGTGTTATACCTTAGTCATAATCGTACAAGCTTTCTCTAGGGAGTATACATGCAAAGATTCATCACGGAAATGGCAGTATCTGTTCTTTCATTACCATAATTCCATTATGATGAAATCCTGGAAACGAGTGACATACAAATATACTCCATTTCCCTTGAAATATTATTTCCATGACAGAACGGGAGAGAGTCCAATGAGCGTCCATAAGAATCTCGACACACCGATTGGACACGGTCCCCATCATTTTGCACCCGACACCATAGGGCTAAAAGGACCAGCAGCGAGGCGGATTAGTGTCCAGCTTAGTCGAACCAATGGTGAGATTTAGATCTCATATAAGTGAGGAGGGATGTGGGTGTGTGGGTGTGTGTGTGTAAGTGTGTGCGTGTGTGTGGGGGCGTTGGTGTGAACAAACTCCATTCTGTCGGTAAGTTCATCATTAATATTATACAATTTAAAAAAAACACACGGCTTGATATACGAATGAAATAAATCGGCAAACTTTGTTCGACACCCTCTTCCCGCGGCCTTCCTATAGATTTCAATAATTTCACATCTAGTTTATTTCTGTATTTCAGCTATCATAAGTTTAATGCCGGAACGCTACACTGGGAATGATTCATACTGCTATTGCAGAATGTACATTTCATTTAAATCGAACTATTCTATTTAGTAGTTTTTATGTATTTCTCCATTATGTCAAAATTCATGTAAGGGTCTTCTTTTGCCGTTACCAATACGTTGCCATTATTGCCATATATTTCTTCCGATTTTAAAAAGGCCTACTCAAACTTTCAATTATTTTCATAGTGAATCTGAATCAAACGCATCATCAACACCATCACAACGCTCATCCGACGTCGGCGTTGAAGGCAAGCGTCACGAGAGTTCACGCTGGCGGCGGCGTTGGCGGCGCGACACGCCGTCAGAGCCTCGCTCCACGTAAAGCGTGTTGGCAGACAGAGAGCCGTACGACCGGTATTGCACCGTCACGAAAGAACAGTCTTTTGATGCAGACGGCGAATTCAGCGCGGTTGTCTACTTTACGACGCGGTTCAATCGCCCTCCACTCCGGTAAACTGCAACCGGGCGGCTCAACGATTAATCTGTCGTCAGTGGATTTGACGACTTATACGTCACGTTGTCAGGTATGTATGTGGGTTGGGGCGTCATTAGAATATGGTGGAGTATAATGTCTGACATAAATGTTAACGAATTTGATGATAATTAAAACACAAACAATGAAAAAAAACATGCAGAATAAAAACAGGAGCTCAAATTTGCTGACAAAACCAGGGTAAAATCCTTTTGCACATTTGACAACAATAATGAGAGTAATCATGGTATTAGTACAATACAACTTTGTAAGAGCGCTATATAAATAGATAATTATTGTGTTTTTTATTGTATGTGATTGTGGGTATGTTTTCTTTTTTGAAACACATAGGAGAAAGATCGTGAACATGAACTACACGATCTCCAGTATTCAACGGGTTCCAAGATAGCTCATCTGGCAGGTGCGAAGCACCACCGAGCAGCCGAAACTACCCGAAGAAATTCGATCTTCACCGAGGACATGAAGGCTCAGCAAATGCCGAACGCAATGAAACCCGAAGATCAAGAAGAAGTAAATTCCTTCAGATCGCAATGTGAACACATGAAGCATCTTGTCACATAAAAGTTGAGCCTAACATTAAATGAATGTGCAAACTTAACATTAGCAACTACACTTAATCATCAGAAATCACACATAGGCCTATTTAGAGTTTGACATTTAAGCTTAATAGTCATAATAAAAACGTTGACAATCATACTTTAACTGTACATTGCAGGTATGTATGTACACATTTTCATTCCAAACTTGATGTTTGTGCTTTAGTTTTTGACTAACCAAATACAACTAGAAAAATTAGCATACCTACATTAATATCTGTGATTAGCTTTCTTTATTCATGCATTATCCCTGTATAACTACTCTTTCACTTTTCCTTCCCTATTCCTTTCTATTCCTTCCTTAACTCTTCCTTCTCTTTCTCTCTCTCCAGCCCCCTGTCTCGTTTGCCCATCCCATCCTTTTCTCTATCTGCTCTTATTTCTGTCCCCTTTCAATCTCTATATACATGTATCAAACTGTCTACTACTCTCTTCCCGTCACCCACCACCATTCACTATAACATATATATCATACAGTCATGTATTTCCTGTTTGTCGTACATTGTAACATCATCTCCAACATTTGTTATAGATTGCTATTTTTAAGATATTATGCGTAAAGTTTTATCATGTATCACAACTGCACAAATATTTTGCAATACTCTTCCTGGCTGCTATGCAAAGTTCCCGATATAACAAAACAAACTCATTAATTTAAAAAGACAACTGTTAAACAAAGAACAAATAAAATAACAAATTGACATTTCTTAAGACTTTAATGAATTGCCACAAAAAAGAGTGAAATTCTTACACTTAATGTATCTACATTTCAGTCTACACAAGTAGTAGTTGTTTTACAGAGAGCAAGATACATTAACTGTCAAATAAATCATGATATAACCAACCAATCAATAAAATATTAAAGCAAGAAAATAACTTGTGACATTCATACATGTCGGACAAAGAATCAGAGCAGAAGGTCAACTCTAAAACAGATTAAAAATGGTATGTATATCTGTTGTTGATCTCATCCGTTATTGAGGAACACGGATATAAAGATTGTATAAGCTGTATAAGCTGTGTGATGATTAGAATGAGTTGGGGACGGAGAAAAAAAAGACCCGACCAAACATGAAGTTCATGTGAGAATAGACATTCTACTGACATATGGCTGGCTGGAACATGGAAGTACAGTGTCACCACCAGTCCTATATATCTGAGGACTCATTTTGAATAAACACATAACATAATAATACTCAATTTGATCAATTTGGAAACAATATGCTGCTATTCCTTCTGGCCAGATTTATACATTATACATAAATGGATTGCAAGAGAAAGAAAAATAACTTCTCAAGCGATAATTTGAGTAACCATTCTATTAAAAGGGCAGCATTCACACAAGATAATAAAATTATACAAGAAATCAACTGTAAAGAGAGTAATTACTATCCAAATCAAATTATAAAAAAGGGTCATACAGAATCAACAATCAAAGCAAATTGTCATCAAATATGATATGTACAAAATCACAAAAATTGAAGGAGAAACTATGGCATGAACAATTAATATTTCATAATTTTACTCTTGTTTGGCATGAAGAACTGAACATACATAACTTTGGGATTAATAAAGACAAAGGAATAAAAAGTAAATGAAAGTTTCAGTCCAGTAATCCAGTTTTAAATAATCCATATGTATACAATTTTTACATTTTTTCTACATTAAAAAAATTATAAAAATTAATGCATACAAATTCTATAGATTTAAAAAGAAGAATATCCTTAGTACTTTTCTACAGAAGACCCGGAATTGTCAATTCTTAAAATTCTTAAGATTATTTTATTCTACACTGGAATCTTGGATAAACAATTAACTTTTGGACAAAACAAAAATGAATATGACAAGGAATATTTCTTACTTCACAATTATTGTCAACAAGATTTTATTTTATTTACAGTAATTCTTGTTTATATCTTACCCCAACCCCCCCCCAAAAAAAAAAATATACAAATAAATAAATAAATAAATAAAGTCCTATATGTGGAGGGAACAATCATTGACATTGAAACATTTCAACAAAACTTAAGTAAAAAACTAGAATCAATTATTCATTCATGATTGTTCTAATACACTGAGTGAAGAGGTAAAGTCACTGCTAATACTATTGGCAATCCTCCAGCTACAGGATGAGATGCATTATGTTTTAATCATTCAAAAACATCAAAACATGGGAATATCATAATCTTTGAGGTTCAAACTAAAATTACAAATAAGGATGAGATGCATTAGATGCAAGTGTTCATCCCAAAAAGATGTTATGTCCTCTAAACGAGCAAGCACACAAGAGGTGGAAGGTTTAATTACATAACAATTATAAAATATAACATAACTATAATAAAAATTTGAGTATGATCATGGTATCCTGAACAATCCTGTTATTTCATTTAAAACAATTTTGGCACTAAAATATAATTACTATAAACTGTTTTTATATTATTCAATTCTTACCAAGCTTACATCTTATTAGGAGGAAAAAAATGGCATTCATGACTTACTAATCAAACATCAATAACATACATGTGGTTCACCATAGAAAAATATTTCAAAGTAGAAAGTAAAAAATAGAATAAGTTCACTTGGCTACCAATACGTTATTCATTTTATCGGTTATGTAGACAAACAAATTTGTGTTGTGCTTTTCATATTTACATTACATGTATATTCACTATTTAACAATTATGATACAGTATGCATTGAATGAAACAAAAGAGTATATTATTACACCATTTCATCTACTAATTTATCATTAATCTGCTGTCCAAGGTTAAGTATCCCTGTAAATGATGAACATGGATTTTAGAACACTGCGAGGTATCTTCTTTTAACTGGTTTGAGTATCCCTGTGAATGATGAACATGGATTTTAGAACACTGCGAGGTATCTTCTTTTAACTGGTTGATTTGTGTCCATTTGAATACTGTTTTGAAGTCTAGAACTTTAGTACACTTGAGATTTTTTTTGATTTTTTTTTTGTCCACAACGAATCTTTATTATTCTAAGACAGGAAACATATCTTAAATTTTCCATTAGAATGAAGGTCATGTAAAAAAAAAATCTGTGATTGTTTTACTGTGGGATTCCAATTCTTACCTCACAAATGACTCATGCTCTAACCTTAATGCATAGAATGGTATCAATCTTCTACGCTTAATAGCATTTTTGTGAAAACCACAATTTTAAGTTCCACAACTCAGAGTAAAGAGTTATTAAGAGACACTCGGGCATGACCATATAACAATACTTATATTGCAAATCAGTTTAAGGATTAGCACATGACTGCTAAGAGCATTAACTCAGATTTTGACAAGTGGTATCAATTCTTCAAGAAAGAATTTTCTCAAGAAGTTGCACAGATGAACTATTTGCACGACAATCCTCAGTGATCCATTGCCATTTTTCTCTATGATCAGCACATTTGCCTTTAGCAAAATCAACTTCACTACACGAGAACTGTGAAAGTGACCTTTAGCAAAATCAACTTTACTACACGAGAACTGTGAAAGTGACCTTTGACCAAGGTATTGACTCATGTTAGTAATTCAACAGACTACATACAACAGAATACCAGTGAAGTGCGCGTATCAGCTATCCTCATATGTGGATGATGAACATGAATATGTATGAACATGAATATGTATAACATGAATATGTATGAACATAGAGAAATGACCACACATCACAAAGTTCACCTCCATTCAATTCTTGTACACTTGCTTTGTACACTGTTTACAACATACAGCTTGAAAGTACATAAAGGTACATGTATATCAAATAGTACACTAACTAATGCTACTATTATTATCTCCAGCCGTATAATGACTGCATTCAGACTTATCAATAATGTACATTTATACATTCCAGATTATTGTCATTAGAAGTCAATGTATACCACTGCAATGTTCCTATCACTATGAACACGGTGACAAAGAGAGCGGACAATTTATGCAGCTCCTCATTGTACCCTCCACAATAGCTCTAGTAGACAAAAGGACATCCCTTCACTGCTATTATGTGACACCTGTTCTACATATTTTTACAGGATAGCAATGAATGTATGTTCTTTTGTTAACCAGTGCAATTGTGAAGGGTACAATGAGGAGCAGCATAAATTGTCCGCTTCTTTGTTCGTCATGTTCATAGTGTATATCAAGGCTTTCACTTCAAGCTCTGGTATAAGTTAAAGATATCTTTCATTTATCTTCTCATCATTGACCAAAACTGATGGACATTTGTGATTCCTCCCCCAGATTGTCTAATCTGATTTATTTCTCTAGCTTTGTTGACTTCATAAATCCTTCTCTTTTAAATAAGTTCTATACATGTTTGAAAGGCATTTTATTCACCGATAGCTCAATTTAATTGAAACAATCTGATTAAATTGACATTATTGAACTCCATTCTCCCTCCCAATGAAATAGTTTCTACCCTGATGATGTTAGTACAAACTAACGACTTGCTTCTTAATCAGTTACTGTAAAACCACAAACTTTTGCCCTCTATTTGTGAATTTCACAAGTGGTTCAGACTCCAGAAAGTTTCATCCAGTGAAATTATTGAATTTCAACTGAAACATCATTTAGAGATAAAGTTGAGTTCTGGTCATGAGATTGAATTGTGAAAGAAACTGTCTCAAAACAATTGGGAAAGGTTAAATATATAGCACATAAGAATTGGTGTATGCTGTAAGGTTTTGGATTCACCAAAATTATAAGCAACTGACTCAATCCTGCTGAGAGTCACATGCACTGCACACAGAAATGTGTATATATAGGACTACACAAAAATGTTCGGCCCGAAAAGATTTCAGCTGTTTCTTATCATATTTTGAAATTGAGGGCATTTAAATATGAATCATTTTCAGGGACATTTCTACTATGATAATCTTCCAAACTAACATAAAAAGAATGAGAAAGCTCACAATCTTTTTTTTTCACCTTTCCCAGAACTCAACCTTCCCTTTAAGTTTTCGCCATTCCTGAAAGTATCTTGCCATGAAAATTGCCGTCTTTACAATCGAGAGAGTTTCATGATACACAAGTTTGTGGTTTCACAATATTTGACTCAGTGAGGTAGACATTACAGAGAAGTTATATATACAACTTATGACTCCATACACAGGTATATATTAATATATACTTAACAACACAACTGAAACCTTTATTTGGAAATAACAAAATTATGTACACGTGTACTGTGAAGTATTAATTGTTACAAACAAGGCCCTGTTTCATAAAACTTGTTATCAATAACAAGTTACAATTAGTTGTTGTAAGCTACTGAAATCCTTGAATATGATTGGCGGAGAGCAAATTTGTCATAGCAGTGGGCAGTTGCTACTGAAACAAGTTTTATGAAACAGGGCCCAGATATAAAGAATGAAAACTACAGCCATGGTACATGTCTTTCTAACTTTGTTTGAAATACATGTTAACCGATAGAGGAGAGGCAATTCATGACATTTATGAACATAAAATAAGAAATATCACAACAGTGAATGTACAAGTATCATCAACTCTTTACGATACGATGTTATTTATAAGAGAATGCGTTTAATATTCAGACAAAATGTGATGGTTTTAAACCATTTAGTATTTTATAGAATGAAGTTGCAAAAGTTTATGAAAATAGAGTGAATCTACAACTTTATCTTTCAGTATACTAATTTTGGTGTTAAGGGCATATTTCACAATCATTTCTCACTGTCAAAATAACACTTGTTAATAGAGGGCAACAGTTATGTATGCATTTTATATTACCAACATTTCCAAAATCAAAGAAAAAATGTAAGACAGCAAATAAAATTCACTTACATTTCTTAAAAAGACAACACCACAATTTTTTGTTCAAGTTGCTTAAAGAGATGTAAGTTAAGTGGGCCTCTTTTTCTCGGTATGATCACATATTTACAACATAGAAATATATACAGACATATATGAATGTCCTGAAGGTGGACATAAAACAGAATAAACAATTAAACATTTGTCGTAACATAAACTTGAAAATTGATTTTTTTTTTTTTGTATACAGGAAACTTTGTCAGTTTCAGAACTGCTATCCACAACAGCCCTGTATCAAAACATACATCACATACATGTAAATGTATTTACAATGTATTTACAGGACTCTGAATGAAACACCACACTATGTTCAACGAAACCTTAATGTCTAATGTAGAAACCTTAAGCCAAAATGGACCAGCCAAGTTGCCTCAACAACAAAGAAAAAAATTAAAAATCCAGAGGTTACAAATTTTTCAGAAATTCAGCTAATTTACAGTGCCTGCATAGCCTCATTAATCCATACTACATATAAAAAATTAAAAATCAGGATATTGTTGATCAGACAACGATAAGACCATTGTCTGAAACCTGTAATGCAACTAGACAAAATAAAACCATTTCTTTTCTAACCAAAGATCTATTGCTGAGAAATGATGCTCATAAGATAAAAATTGTGCTGTGACAGAAGAGTTACTAATTTGCACTCAATATAGACAAATTGCAGTGAAAAAAAATTATTAAAAAAAAGGAATGTATAAGTGAGGCCAGTTTGCAGTCAAATTAAGGAAGAAAACACATTCTTTAGAAGAAAGCAGAGGTTAGATCATGCATACATTTAAAGAACTTGATCTTACAATTTTTATACAAATCAAATTCTCAAAAGAAAGATGTCATGTCATGGTCTTGATAAAAGACTTTCTTTTGAAGACAAGACAAACAAACAAATAAACAAACAAATAAACAAAACAAATAAACAAACAAACAAACATAATGCCTAATGGTGGGGAAACCAGATCAGTTCCACTGGAGGATGAATACAATATACCTGACAGCATAATGAGGCTGTCCAATGAGCCCATTTACTCCTCTTCCATTTCACCATAACACTCCTCAGCAAGCATGTAGTACTTGTTAGAGAGGCGACCCTTCATGGCAGCAATCGCACCCTCTGCTGCTTCATTGTACAGTTCAGCTGGAAAATAAAAAGCAAGAAGTTTTAGACACAGAGGTATGAAAATGACATTGTAAATGACATTAAGCCTAATGTAAACATATTTGGCAATGCAGAATCAGAAAATGGGGTTGAAGAGAGGCATGCTAAAGCTTTTCATCTTGCACTCATCAGAGTATACTTCAAGAATAAACCAAAAAGCCAAAATTGAACAATATAATCGGAAACAAAAGGAGCAAAGGGTAACAAATTATAAAACTGGCTAGCAATAAGCCTAATTTCCCATTATTTTCAGACAGCCAATTAAAACCTGTTATATTTTGCTCGCTATGTTCCTCTAGTTTCCGGTTATATTGTTTGATTTCGGCTTTCTGTTTGTTCTTGCAGTATACTCTGATGAGTGCAAGACAATAAGCCTAATGAATACAAGAAGGGACAAAACATTGATTTTAATAAAAAGGACTTTCAAGATAAGGGTCCCCCTGTCAAGGACTTAAAAAAGCTTGTAGCAAACCCTTTTAAGTTGTCAGTTAACATCAATTTACCAGCTTCCTTCAGATTCTTATTTAGATCTAGTCCTCCAGCAGTGCTAAACATCTCAACCATCATAATATTGATCTGATAGTTAGGATCATCCATTCTATTTCCACCTTTACAAGATCTCAACTTCCTCTTTCACTCTTTAAGAACTACTTACCAGCCTTCTCAGGGTTCTTATTAAGATCAGGTCCTCCAGTCCTATGCATCTCAGCCATCTTAGCGTTGATCTGATAGTTAGGATCATCCATGGTCGAATCAAAATGGCCGTCTTCATCGTGGTTCTCGGTGGTCACTGCTTCTTCATACCAGTGCATAGCCTCCAACCAGGATCGCTGTCTGATAGAATGAGAAGAATGTTGTGTTTGAGATGTGCAATAAATCATATGGCAATGCAAGGACTGTTTAATGTGATTTGCGTGTTTATTACTTGTTTATTGCCATATTTTCATTGATGACATTAACTGATGTCAGACAGCAGTGAGAAAACACACAGGAGTGGCGGAGAGCAATTACTTTCAGGAGAATTTTTAAAAAGTGCTGGAAAACTCAAGAAGATCTCTGGTAAAAAAAAAAATTAACTAAGAAAATCTCACTTACTATGGCATGTCAAAAAGGGTAGCTTGTGATATGCCATTTAAAATTAATAATATATTCCGATAATGTGAAGACTAATTCCTATATCTATCTTCTTGAGGAATGTATCACTCTTAGCTGTGATGCTCAATACAAATCCCTCATGCAAGCTTCCCTTCAAAGTGGTTGATTTCCAAATCTAAATCTTCCCTGATAAATAAATTACTACAAGATCACAAGTGCAGCTCTTTAACAAACACATGCCCAGCTCATACACAATTCCAGCACTTACCTCGCACTACCAAGGTTGTGACCAGTGTCGTATGCTCTAGCTACAAACAAGATGGCCGCCCTGTCACCAGCCACAGCAGCTGTTTCCATGTATTCCATTCCTTCGTTGATATAATCATCATCATCACTCTGGGAAAGTGAAAGGAAAACAGTCAAATACTAACTCAGGTTTCCCACAAATATTTGCGAACCAAATTACATTCAATGACCAGATAAGTACCATTTTGGTTGGAGTTTCGGCAACAGAGTGGAGTATGAATACAGTGATATACAGTCAAACCTGCTTTAGCGACCACCTGTATAGAAAGACCACCTGTCTACAAAGACCACAATTTTCGCTTCCCTTGAACAATGTTCCTCATTGAAATGTGTATTAAAAGGAACCTGTCCATAAAGACCACCTGCTCATAAAGACCGCTTTTCTTGTCTCCCTTGAGTGGTCTATATAGGGGCAATTCCATGAAAAATGTTCACTTTAGTAAAAAAATGAAGTTTGGAATTGCACTTAAACTCTCAAATATTCTTGAAAAGTAATGTATAAATGTTCATTTTCCAATAGACAAATCATTAAACTGACAAATTTTCGTATTTTTTTCCACCAGTGAAAATCTAATATGATGTATCGCAATAACACAAAAATGTGGCAATTTGTGAAGAGTTTATTCTTCCTGTCTCTAATGAAGGCCTAAAATCTACTGGAGGTCTCCTTCAACTTTTAAACAGTAGTTCAGTGTACATATCAACAGAAAATCACAATGAATGTTTATATCATTCATCAATTTTCGAGGCATTGATCCTCAAAATTGTGTGATTTCTTTATCATTAGAAGTGTCATGTCCGTTACGTTTTTCACTTAAAGTTTTCATAGCCAACAGGAAATTTGTATTTGGTTACTGTAAATTCAGTTTCTATGTTAGAACTAAATCCCCTTACATGTGTAGCAACCATTTTTCCTTACCACTGTCAGTTTTCAAGCAAATGGCGTAACGGACATGACACTTTGCGTAACGGACATGACACTTTATATACGACAAGTGGCAGAAACCACATTGTGGGCTCCATTTAATAGATTGATTATTATTTTCAATTGCTTGAGGATAGTGGGATGTTTCTAGATACTAGTGACTCATAAATATAAATCTGCTTGTTATATTTAAGACACAACAACAAGCAGATTTTCCAGTTTACCCATGGAAGTCTGTAGATTTCAGATGATCTTGCTAGCCCTGTTATGTAATCCCATTCCAACATCTTGATCATGATTGATGACCAACATGCAGCAGCAGGTATGTCCCTGTTTATTTACATAGTGGATTACTGAAGCCAAGACAATGCAGTTCCACTATTGGCCATCTCCCTAGCACTTTTCCATGATAACTTAGACCTCATTTCATAATGACACTGGTTTTGTGGAACTGCTTTAGTGCATGTTGCAGATACATGTAGTTAACTTTCTTTCTTTAAAACTGATGTGAATCATTCAGGACATTTTCATGATATGTTCAAACTTTTGATCAGGTCTGGTTCATTAAGTTTTCTTTGCCTCAAAGCTTGAGACGTGCTCTACTTTGTTGTATGTTGTTGTGGTACTCTAAGCATTATATTCCATGCATTGTAGTATAGTTGTTAGATCACTAAAACCTGCAAAAAAGAACTTAGATGTGTTACTATTTAACATTTGGTAGTAGTACTGAGCTGTTAGTTTTGTCTTTTTTATGCCAAATGTTTTTTTGAAAGAAAGAAGTGAAGATATGGTTCACTTCACAAGGGTGTCATGTCCGTTACGCTAGCATATTAATACTATCTGAGAAATATTAGCCTATAAAGGAGAAAACACCATAGCATCAACTAATAATTTGTTCTGTTTTGGTATGGAGGGTAGTATTAACTAAAATGTATCATAAATTGTAGCTAGCTGGTGCAGAAGCAAGTTTGCTTTATTTTTTATATCTTGTGTAAACAGTGAAAAACCAACCCTTCTAAAATTACAGAAATATATGAGCTGGTACAGAATACCAGTTATGATGTGTGTCCCTATCTTTCAACCTTACTATATGAACAATAAAATATCTGCCATATCTCGTAATAAAGCAAATATGTCCGCTCACAAAAAGTGGACAAAACTGTCATGTCCGTTACGCTACATTCTGAGCTATAAAAAAAGAATGCAATGTAAAACTAATCTCAAACATGAATTTATGATTACAGCATGACTTTAAGTTTTAATTAATACCCAAACCAGGTTCATTCTATCCCAAAACTCACAGGAATTTTCATAATAAAAAGTAGGTTAAAAAGCCTTGTCCATTTTGTGTCATGTCCGTTACGCTCACAACGAGTGCATTTTCTCCACAACCGTTCAATAAAATGATGTGAAATTTCATGAGTATATCCCTGATAGTCAAATGTGTCTGATAAACTCAATAAAAATTGTTTGGAGACTGCCAATTCTATTGTGTGATGTTTTGAATTACAAAAAACTGTCTGAATGTCATGTCCGTTACGCTGGAATTGACCATAGATAGATATAGATAAATAGATAGATAATTTTATTCGTCCAATTAAGGAAATTTGCTTTGTTGGCTTACAAAAGTACATAACATTCATATAAATAAACAAAATTACACAAGTTATGAACATGTAGTAATATGTGGTCATAAACATACAAAATTATACGTACTACAATCAGCATAGGGCGGCGGGGGTCACTGTATATCATTTCATGTTTGTGATGGAAGGCTACCATTGGTACACACAACCCACACCCATGATCAATTCCCATGACTTTCCATGACTTTGGGAGGATTTTTTTTGTTCATTTTCCAATATTTTCCATGACTTTCCAGAAGAATTCATTGCTTTATTTCTCCATGACCATGGGAAACCTGATAACTGCATTGGGAATATATCTTTAGACTTCTCACTTCAAACCACTCCTGAGTATAATCATCCTTCTCAACAGAAACAAACTTAAATTAATCAACACAAATGACACGGCCGGTTTTTCCTCCATGGTGCAATCATAGCCTTGCATGAAGATCATATTATGTTTGGGTGCAATCAGGAAAAAAAAGATTGACCATGCCTCCAAAGTGATAAAAGTCAAAGAACTGACCACTAGGACTTTGTGTAGATATTTCAAATTCCTCATTGAATCTTTTCAGAAAAAAACAATTACAATCCACATTGGTTGAAATCAGGGGAGCATTTCATCAGCATTTTGTCATTGATTTTTACTGACAAATTTGCTCTCGGCCAATCAGATGCAAGGATTTCAGTAGCTTATAACAGTCGTCAGTAAAAATCACTGACAAAACGCTGATGAAATGCTCCCCTGATTTATGATAATCAAAAAAGCTGCTGTGGTAAGATAGAATGAAATAAGTGCTTCACATTTCTGCATCTTATAACACATATACAAGAGAGCAAGCTTTGTGACTTGCATGTACTGTTTTTTTTTCCACCCCTACTTGCCATTGATTCATTTTGCTGCAGCATTTTTTAAAGGTTTTTTTTTACCATGTCATGTATTAATGAGGCTTGGGAGGAGAATAATACATACCGGTAGAGACACCTCAGTGAGCACATCATGAGTAAGCTGCAGACAGATTCTTGCCATGGCTATGATGCCTTCAAGGACACCGCAGTCTGCTGCATGACGTAGATGATAGAGGGCAGCCTCCATGTTACGGCTGTTGTCATCAGGAGCAAATCGTCCCATCTCATGGTACTTTGCCATGTCCAGATGAATCTGAGATATACAAGTTACCAGCGATGTCAGATCATTAGACAATATTTTTCCCACCTACTTGATGTGTCTCCTTCCGTCTCTCCCATAGTAAGTCTCTTCATATTGTATTCTCACATTAAACATTTCCTCATTCTCTTCCGTCCATACATCAGCACATGTCTATTTCGCTTTCATCTGTTCTGGTTCCTGAGAGTTCCTAAGAATATCTCTCTCTCTTTATGTCCCTACCCGCTTTATTTCTTTCCTAAAACAAGATGCTATATAATCTTTTCTCTCCCCCCCCCCAAAAAAAAATATCTGGACATACCAGATTGACTACAAAAGTAACCCTTGCGAATTAATCATTTATCTGTAGCCTATCTTTCCCTTCTCATCATTAATTATACAAAATATAAAAAATAAGAAGTTTTTTTTACCTGTCCTAGGATGGATCCTCCAGTGTTCCTCATCATCATATTCTTTCTCAACTGAACCTCCAGGTTCACACAGGATGGTCTGTGGTTCACATTCCTTTCCAGAAATTTCGCCCTTTTTTCTTCATCCTGTGAAAAAAAAACCCCATTGAATCATGGGTTTTGTTACAATGCATGAAAATGTAAAGTAAGCTTTGCTCAGGGTCATAGAATAGTTAGACTGCAGGAGGATTCAAACAGATACTAGGTGTTGGAAAAAAACAGTGGACACTTTTGATCGTTAGCAACTCAAAAATTATACATCGTATCAGACCGAGGTTTTTACATTGTAAAGTTGATGGATGTAAAATTTATTGGGAGCAAATTTTATGACATTTCTCTGAATACTTTTCTTTAAATATTGCTCTGAATATTTAATTAGATTTGTCACTTTTTGAAAATTCATTCCAGAACACCTTTTTAAACCAGAGTCATGAATCATTAACGACACTGGACATCAAGAGGTTGGCAGCAATGACAGCTGCAACACACAATTGCAATTGTTGTGTTCTGAATTAATTACTGATAAAAGATTTTTAAAAATGAGAAAGCAATGAAGATGTTGTTACGTCTCATTACTTATCTGTGACAGTATTAAAGGACTTACATTAGACAGTGTCTCGCTCTCCGAGTCCAACCTAAAACGTGCCGTCCTCCGAAACTGATTCAGCATGCTTGGCGGTGGAGACATCGACATAGCAACATCATCGGGTGATGAAGGGGGCTCCTGGAAGGAAATGCGTCTGGGAGGGGATTCAGCTAGAGGAGAAAGCACCACGCTGGAGTTGGTGGATCCTGTTGACATCTGAGAGTTGGACCTTTCGAAGATGACGAACTGGGTCACGTCCAGCGGTGAGATGGAGGGCCTTGCGCGAGGTCTGTACACACGGTTCTCGGTCCCTCGGCAGATGGTCTCTGAACTTTTCTGAGGATTAGCAAGACAGAAGAAGAGAATCATCACACATTAAGCTCATAAATAGATAAGTTCAGTCAAAGTCACGTAAACATATAACTCAAAGATGAGGGAGGAGCTTTCTATATAAAAGGAAACATTAAAGCAGGTTTGAATAAAATAAACAAACCTCAATGGTAGTATGAACCATTTGCAAGATATAACAGGAGATGCAAACCAATATCATTGAGACAAGTTTGACAGTACATTAGGCAGTATAATCAATGGTGTGATAATCTATTAAAGTAAGATTTAAAGATCATGGTGAATACCGGTCAGATGATTGCATTATGAAATAATCTGTCTAAAAGTTATTGATAATGGTTGATTGTATACTAAAGAGAAATACATTAACATTTTGAGGTTTTAAATGAAATCAAAATGATAATAGATTAACTAAATCTATCTAAAAATCAAAAGTGGCGACACGCATAGATAGGGGTAAATGGGACTGTACACATGTGACATCAAACTTTGGTCAAAAATTTCAAACCATTTCTGGTCATAGTGGAATCTAAAGTCATTTCAAGGAAAATACTTGTCAGATGTTATTGCTACTATGAAATTCTTCCACATAGGAGGAAAAAAAAAGTGAGAAATTTCACAAATTTTTCACCTTCACCAGAACACAACCTTAAAGCAAATGTTCTGCTTTCAAACAAATACAGGCTACAATATATTTGGCATGCCCTTTGGCAAGACATTAATCTACATTTGCCACACTCCACCCAGGTGAAGTAAATGGGTACCCGGTAGGAAGAAATTCCTTGAATGCTTGAGCATCTTATCATGGTCGCTCGGCTAAAGCCGGGGTAATAATATGATTGCAGGGCCCTCATATAATACTGATGAGGCTACCCTGGGTAAACAAGACATATTATCATTATTATTATGCTACAACTGGATCGATTAATCGTACCTGCAATTTCACATATTTCTCATGGTCCGTGAGTTCAGAGCTATGGAGGTCAAACTGGGTCAACTCCAGATGATCACAGATCTGATTACAGGCATGGGTGGCAAAGAAGAGTGCCATCCCTCGGCATCCTAGGTTACCATCATTGTACTCCGTCCCGTTAGATGTGTGGATTTGAGGATCGGTGTAGAGATCGCCAACACCTGGGAAAGACAATTTTTTGTACATTTGTACAATTTGTGCATTTGTGGATATAAACTGAAAGTGGATTTAACATGAAAAGAATCCAAATCTTTGATGTTGTTTGAAGGATCATACATGATCAAGTTAAATAAAGATTTAACATTTACCTTACTAAGTATGATGTATCCTGCATATTATTACTGTGAATGTGTTTGAATACAAAAGCTTGGTGCATTCCTCACATTTGTCATAATTTCAAAGCGATTACTACTAGACTATGCCAAGTATTTTTCAATTTTTTTTAACCTATTACTTTCCCCTTTTTCTTGTTGGTGCAATATAGCAATAAACAGTCTACCGACCTTTATTACTACGTAAGATCAGGGAAAATATCACCAAACAAGCTCAACAATCCACAAACAAACTTCTTTATTTCATATCATCAAGCCCTACATCATCTCAATTTCGATTTAGGAAGCCATAGCTAAAAGCCTGCATTGTACAGATACCTTTATTCCTCTTTCTCATTATCAGCTTAAAGACTGATAAACATGCAGACTTAATCTGTAAAACCAAGTCTGATAAACAAACAAACCACAGACACTCACCTTGGATATCTACTACAATCAGCTTGTGACCGGACCTCTCAAATGTGAAATGACTGAATGCCTGCAAGGTAAGAAAACAGGAAAGAATGTGTTTCAAGGGCTGTAACACTCATTTTAATTCAATGGACTTTGAACATGTCTGACTGCCCTTCCTAATGGTAGGGCTTATTTTATATGAATGAGTGAATATAAGATTTTCAGGGAACTTCAAGTTGAAGAAAGGGCACTTATTCATTATAAACATTACTTTCTAGTATCAATCAAGAATTTACAAATGGATGGTGACTTCAAAACATCATTAACACTAGACATCACAGCAGAAAGTACTGAAACTTTAAAGTTAAGTGTCTCTAAATGCCAGAGTTATAGCTACACTGGGCAGCATCAGAGCTCACCACTCCAGACTCCAAAATTCATATGATTTATGTCAAATTTATCCCAAAATTGTAATCGTATGACAGGAAACAACAAAGTATGTAAATTTTCATCATATGCCAGCCCACCTGGCACTAAAAATGTCCTGCCTTATAACCCTGCTAAATGCACCATAACACTTACATCTCATTGGTATTAAACCACTTCACAATGCTGTGAGTCTCCGTCATCATCACAAACCCTGGAATAATATAAAAATGCTTAAACTTGTTTGAAATAGGTTGACAGCATACCTGTGGTGTTTGTCTGAGTGCTTCATCTCTGACGAATCCAGAATTTGAGTTGTATTTGATGTACTTTCCCTCAATGTAGCTCTCAAGATGGAAGAGAGGCTTGCCAGGACGATCCATGAACTCTAAGATTGACATCTGAAAGATATCTACCTACAGAATGAAAACACAAGGGGACAAATTAAATAGAAAGTTGAGGATGTACAATCCTTTAAAATCAAAGCAAAATATAGCAAGCCTTTAGTGAGATAACATGAATTATAGCTTGAAATTCCTAAAAACATTGTCTTAAATGAACAAATCAAATATCAGAAGAGTGTTGAAGAGTCACAGATGTAAATAACTTTTAAAAATCGAAGTAAATTAGAAGCATAACAAGATCATATTAAAGAAAAGAGGCAGTAAATAAAAAGAAAATCTCTTCTTTTACTTGATGGTGCTTCATTTTCTCACCTTTTTTGGAGGATTATGACGGTTGAACTCCTCTCCCCAGATCTTAGCATCCATCTGAAGACGAACATCTTGAAAGTAGACATCTCTATCTACCGTCTCCATGTAACGCTTGGCTACAAAGTTACCTGCATTCTTCCAGGCATGATGCTTGCTGAAGTTAGACTTCTTTTTCCTGTTTATTATAGACAGATAGAAGCCATCACAGCAACAGGTCTAATATAGTACTGCTAATTTCACACAAATAGGCTTTCCTCACCATGAATTAGCTGTTTTTGCAAATGAATGATGATTATATTCATGAATATCTATTCACATTGAACTCAAGAGAGTGGGAAATAGCTCAGAAATATCCAGTACTTTTATATGAATCAAGTTATATTCGATATGAGGGTGATGCTTTTAACCCTTTCAGGACACAAATTATTTCAGAGCTAAATTGATATTTTGTTCTTCAAATTGGCAACAATATTTTTCTTTTAGTTCTACATGGTTCTAATAAGCTGTAATGTCTTTGAAAACAATATACATGATTAGATATTTTTTTCGATTATTTGAAAAAATTGCAATTTTGATGAAACAATGATTTTTCACCTATCAATGTGTTACCAATTTAAGGATTTTAAAGTTTATTCTCGTATTTAAAATTCCTGGAATGAAATGCAATATGGTCATGCAATAGGAGGTGTCGTGGTATAGTGGTTCATTCACTTGACTCTCAATCTAAGGGTTGAGGGTTCGAATCTCAGCCCGGCCCTAGCGTCTTTTGGCAAGACATTAATCCACATTTGCCACTCTCCACCCAGGTGTAGTAAATGGGTACCTGGCAGGATTTATTCCTTGAAATGCACTGTGCGCTGATTACGGCTGCCGGAGCTAAAGCCAGGGTAATAATATCCAAAACCCTTTGGAAGCGCATAGGGACGTTATATCATAATGTGATATGCGCTATACAAGAACAGTGGTATTATTATTATTATTAAAAATGGACACAGTGTGTGCAGAAAGTTTTGCTCTTTATACTCATGTATTTGGCATATTTTCAGGGGCCTGAATCGAAAGTTATTGAGCCAAACCACAAAATGTAGTAAACTGTCTTGAAAGAGTCAATACTCACATTATTTCAAGACTGTATTGTAACTCAATTTGTGAGCAAGAAATTAGTCTTGTTCTTAAACAGAAGGGGCAAGAATTATCATTCAGCAATAGTACTTTTAGACCTTTCCTTGAGATGTGTCCTGTATGACATAGTCATTTTTTTCTTCCCAATCTCTTTGAGATTCCAAATTTTAAAATACACTGTTGTATACATGCATGAAGATGAAGTATCAATACCTTTGTCTGTAGCACTTTCATATCAATTAATCAATAATTATTAAGGTGTCTAGAAATCGAAGGGGAAGTCCAACCTTATATCAAGTTAGGGATCTGTTGAAGTTTAAGGAAATTCCAAGAAAGGACATGAAAGTTATGAGATTTAAAATTATTCAACTTGATGGGTGGATTTCCCCTTTAAATAAAGTTTTAAAAAGTTTTATGATGGCAGAAATGATATACCGGTATATATATATTTTAAATGAACAAAAAAACTTACATTCTAAAACACTCTCTCATGGCTCCATGTGCAAAGGCCTAGTGGGAGGAAAGAAGATAAAGGGGAAATATGGTAACACTGGATTTGTATGCTCAAATATACCAGTTCAAAATAGAGAAAACAAATGAAACACAAATAATGCTTTCATAAAAATCTGCACTACTGCCATAATTTGTGAAACTTTCTAATTTTCAGTAGAGAGCATGGGGGAAATGCAATTAAAATGCGCTCTAAACAGATCGAATGAATATAAGAAAATGAGACATACACTGTACACTACAGTCAGTCCTATTTACAGGGTCGGGCTAACTCGGTGCTAGGTTCCAGGAGTCGAAGTGCAATCTACATGTACACACTAGATCACTAAATAGCCATAAACTGCATGTTTTATAGAATTTTACCTCTTGATACTTTCAACACTACATCTTTAGTAACTATTATACACAATTCCATCAAATAATCTTGAATGTGGGGGTTTAAAAAGATGTACTTAATGCAAAAATGGAAGCAAGTATTTGCGATCAATTTAGCTTCTTGTATAACTCGGCCACGAATTCTGCTCAGTCCAAGTTGGCCCCAGTGCGGAGTTAGCCGGCTCCCTACTTACAGAGACTGCTCAGAGGAAACAAGACATGTGGTCTTTAAAGGCAGGTTGTCTTTATGTACAGCTTCCTTTACAACAGGGTTCAATGAGAAACACAGTTCAAGGAAAACAAAAAAACGTGTCTTTACAGACACATGGACTTTCTATACATGTAGTTGCAGGTGCATGTGCATGTGCATGTGCAAAGGCAATGGCTCGTATTTTCAAAAGCCACCTAACTTTAAACAAGTTTTAAACCCATCTAAGGTCATGGTATTAGTCTATCGACTTATAATGTGCCAAATATCAACCTGTTCCTCTAGTAAACATCACCAAAAATCAAACTCGTCTCTTTAAAATCAACTTCTAATTTTTACTTCACAACAAATCAATTTTGTTTCTTTATTTTGATACATAATTACAGTACTCGTACAGGCCTAATTGTTGACAGCTGGCTTTCCATAAATCAGTAGACTATGTTAAGCCAGGTCGAACTTAGGCTTCCAAGAACATGGGTCATCATTGTCATTTGGGACTAAAGGTACAATTAAAGGCAAAATGAATGAACTGACCTCTGCACTAATCTTGACCTGAACATCATCTTGAACCCAGGTCTTGTCGATAGCATTGTAGCGATGTCTGACTGCTGTTTCTATAGGTAGGTCTTCAAGGTGAAACTCCTTCCAGGGGTCGTTCATTAACCTCACACGCTGGAAGGCCCATTTCCACTTCTTCTTTGCGGATGTGGAGCTTCGCTTCTTGAGACTGGATGGAGGTTTGGGGAGAGATGGAAGATAATTCATGGTGAGGTCTAGGATAAGTAGGTTTGTTTGGCTTGGACAATGTGGAAAATTCTGTTTGTAAGAATCTATCCACTATTTTATCAAAGCCTCATCTTATGAACAGTTGCGACGGAGCAATAAATTGCAAAGTTAGGAGTTGCGATTGATGCCAAACTCAAGTTGAGTTTCTATTGAACTGAATCAATCAAAGCTCAATAAAATGGGGGCCTGAGTAGACAAACGTATAAATCCTTGCTTCAAAGCTGTTTAAAGGGTACCGATCACCAACAAATAGTTTACTCTGTATGTAATAGGGGTTCCATGTTCCAATACTATACTCAAAGTATGTTAATTCAATAAAGAGTTATTACAAGTTTAAATACACCCTAAACAAGATGAATGCGAGTGCATCTCCTACATGTATATGCCTCTGCCTAAATTCAGTTGATGGCTCAAACTGTTCTTGAAATACTGTGATAACCAGAATAAGAAGCCTCTAATTATTGACTTCTTTGACATTTGACCTTACACCTTATAACCCAAAAGTCTGATCAAAATATCTCCTCCTAGTCATGAATACAAAAAAATCTATCAAATCGTCTCAATATGGTGATGCATACTAGTTCTAAGTTTGAAGTTAATGGATGAAATGGTTCTTGAGATACCACGTTAAAGCTAAAACCTGTAATTTCAGAATTGACCTCTATGACCTTTGACCTACGTATCCCAAAATCTAATCGGATCATTTTTCTATGGTGATACATACTAGTATCACCACATTGGTACACTTTGAATGGTACACTTTAAGAATGCACATTTCATCTAGGCATTTTCCTGTAAGTATAGTATAAGCACACTTCCTCACAGCAGTTCAGAAAAAAGTATAAGCACACTTCCTCACAGCAGTTCAGAAAAAAGTATAAGCACACTTCTTCACAGCAGTTCAGAAAAAAGTACATTCTTGCCATAGTATCAAACAACAAATGTAAAATCAGGACACTTTGAAACCTTATTTTTTCAAAAACATTTCTTATTGTTGTTTTAGGAGAACTCTTTGTCAGGTTTAAAGAGCTCTTTAGGAGTATTCCAGGGCTAAACTGTTAACGATCTTGTGTATTTTCGTTGCTGTTTGTTACGCATTAGAAATTATATCAGATTAAATGGAAGCACTCGCATATATTTAAACACTTACTTGTTGATATTATCAGCTTTCATAGGGGTACTGTGTGATGACGGCTCCTTGAGCAGGTAGTCGATCAGGGGCTCGATGTGCATCTCCTCATCATCATCGCTGCTGTGCCCATGATTTCCATTGTAGTTGCCATTGACCTGGTTGTTGTGGTCATCAGTATGGAGGTCGGTGATCTCAAACTGGAGTTCCGCCATGGCGCGATAGGGACTGGTGTCCAGGTGCGAAGGGTGGGGATAACTTAAGGAGGAGGGGGAACTTTAGTTCTAAGGTAAGGAGGAGTAAAGGAGGTCGGCTTGTTGGGAAGCTGGCGTTCGACGTATACATGAAGGAAGCTCTCAGGAACAGGGGTCTATTAATAATAGGGTCTAGTTTCAAATGGTAAGGAGGTGATTGATTCCTCTCTCTGTTTCTATATGGTAAAGTAATATTTCGCTTCAATGGAGGACAAAAGGGAAAAAGTAACTTTAAACTCCAACCAAAGATTGGAGTTTGCCTACTTTTTACGAATCAGTATTTCAAATGATCTCTCTATCAAGTTGAGATCCAGGGGAACTTCATTTCTCGAGGCAAGTTTGGAATGAGTGTGGGACTATGATCGTAACAGATGGTGAGGAAAGGGAGACCATTGGATTCCCGTAAACAGGATATCTGGCTTTAGGCAGAGCACCGTCTCAGGATCTGTATCAAAATAGGAAGTGAGACAGGAAAATGAAATCTCAGATGAAAGAGATTGTAGAAGTGCTTTTTGAGTTCATTCAAAAAATATATAACTCTCGATAAAATGCCATGTGACTTTTAAACTTATGGGCTTTGCGATGATAAAAAAGCCAACAAACCATAAATCAGCCTTTTAATTAATATCAGATATTGATATAATGTAGTATATCTATAATTTATCAACACAATTTGTATTCACATTAGTTTTCATTTTTTTCCAAAATTGGTATGAAAGCTTGGCACTTGTTTTAAAAATTGTTTGAGAAGATACATAAACCTGCCATTAATTTTTGTATAAAAAATCTATTCAGAATTTATAAAAGGTTCAAATCACAATTTTCAAATCAGATAGAGACTATTTAATTAAAATACATTTCAAATGCGCTGTATAGAAGCATTGTACATGTAGAAGAATATTGATTTACATTATGGTCTAGAATGGAATATCACAATGGCAATATTCTATTCAAGCAGAAGTAAATTACAAATGGATGGAGTTTTTTTTGTTTTGTTTCAAGGACAAGGACATGAAAACATAAAAACACTGTCATGTTTCAACCTTGTCTTTTGTTATTATTTTCTGTACACAGGAAGCTGAGAGAGAGGGGGGGGGGGGGGGGGGGGGGGTGCATAAAAAGAAGCTAGAGAGGTACATGTACTAGACAATAATGCTGGTATCAAACAGAGACCACTAGTTTATAGTGTATGTTGCACTATACATGTAGTTTTTTAACCATGCATTTTCACTTCCATGAGCACTGCTATTAATAGTGAATTAAGTTCTCCACACCGACCATGGAAATATGTTTTACTCCATATAATAACTCTCCTTCATCGGATCTCAAATCAAAATTCACCAAGAATTCCAATCTGGCTTTCATGGCAGGATCGACACCCATACAATTCTATCCTAGGCATATATGATTTACACACTACCGTACATTGTATTACTAGTAAAAAATAGGCTCCCAGCTCCAAGTATGTCTGGAAATGAGTCTAGATGAACAAAGGTGTAAATTGATGTTTCCTAGTCAGCAAACAGGCTAGATTTAGGGTTAGAACCATGTTAGGGAGTAACCTACACATATCAATGATCCTTGGATTCTATTGTGAGGATGTAAAGATAGATAGATAGATAGATAATTTTATTCATCCAATTAAGGAAATTTGCTTTGTTGGCTTCATTATGTTACAATCCCTGTGCGACATTATAATCCCTGTGAGTCATTAAAAAAAGACACCAAGAACACCAACAATGTTTTGTATTTTTTATCAGGAACTGATAAACAGAATGTAATTTGAACAAACTTGAGGTTCGGCTGTAATGAAGTTCAAAGTGACCGTCAATGATATACAATGAATTAAGTGTGTCCTTGCATAAATTGGATTGCATGCTTCGGGACTTGAGGAAAGAACCATTCAAAGTACAAATACAGTGTACTATACACATTACAAGTGATACAAACTATGCACCACTCTCCTCCCCCCCCCCCCCCCCCCAAAAAAAATAATAAACAAAAATATGTCATATGGTAAAATAATGAGATTAGATATAAAGTATACCGCATCAACATGAGTTGATGGAAACATCAATTCTATCACACAATATCTAATCACAAGTCCCCCCCCCCCCCCCTCCCCAAACAGAGTCCATCAATCTTAGGACATTTAAAGGCAATAAATAAATGCAGAACAAAAATTCTGTAAATTTTAACAGATCATGTGAGACAAGACCTGTACGTGATGTGAATGAAAAGTGAAAGGACATCAATTTACTGCCTGAGCAGTTCATCCATATACTCTAATTAATGGCAACCCAAGCAACTCTTCTTTCACATTAATATCAAACTAAAACATGCAATCAATCTATCAATCAGAACATACATGCAATTGATTCCAACAATATCATGTTCCATAATTAAGAATACAAACATTTACAAAACATGATACTTTACATAATCTTTCCTGCAGTGAAAAGTTTTTATTAACATATGCACAGACAAACAGTAAGTTAGCTACAGTTAAGAGACTTAATGCCAATGTTACATGTACATGTATATACAATGGAAGCACACAACATAATGGAAAAGTTTATTGATGTTGTACCGTACTTCAGTTCACAGTTTCACAACAGAGGCCATATACTTGCATACTGTACAAGCCATTTTAAAAGTTGACCTCCAATTTAACCTTTGCTCTTTATCCAACAACAAGGCAGTATGTCAATAATCTTTGTTCCTAATAAACACATCATCACATCACTGAAGGTTCAACAGCCACTTCTCATCCAGTTTATAACGTAATATCAGTGATGAATATATTTCAAATTGACAATTTTGAAGGTGTTGAAGAAAATTATTAAATGATCAACATTTAGTATTGAAAAAAAAGGAGAATAGCTCAAAAAAATTCTATTACGTCAAAACTAGACTGCTTCCCATAAAATTTGGAATTGACACCTTTTGTAAAAGAAAATCATCTAAAAATGTATATTTTCCTTTAGATTAATCATTTTCTTGGTGTACAAATACATTTAGATGCTAAAATTTGTATAAAAATGTCTTTTTTAAAAAGTTTATAAGTAATCTAGGAGAATCCAGCTTAATCAATAAAAAGTGGGTGAGAAAAAAATTATGGATAAGTCCACTTTGGGAATGTTCAACGTTAAAACATCACAACACACACCTTGAAAGGATATATTCATTTACTACATAAGCCTACAAGACACCTCTAATGTATGCAGAGCATTAACTCTACAATGACTATGGCACACTGTACCTTGTCATTGTCAATACTACACGTATGTAGAAGAGGTATACTAGTGAATGTGTGCCCTCTAGCCTCTATCTGGGTCAGTGTCGGTCACATGACCCCATACAGAGTGTGACGTGATATGGAACCAATCTGTAGCCAATCAGGCCTGCACGTGGCACATCAGTCAACCACACAAACTGTAGGGAGTCACTAAGCTCTTCAAGCTTACCTGCCTCATTTCTTTCTTTGCCTCATATATTTCACAATTTTCTGGAAAAAATGCTCTAGGCAAAATACATGAAAACAAGGCCATGTGTAAAAAAAGATATTGCAAGTGTTTTCAGAAAGTAGAAAGAGCTACACCATCCTGAAATTCATCAACTTGCAATTCAATGGTAAAAAATATATAAAGACATTCTGGGAATGAAACTGATACTGTAGAAAGAGGAAGGATCTTTGTTTCCTGAAAAAAAAAAATGTTTCAAATGTACATGTATCCAGCAAATTAAAATCACAAAAAATATAGCAGTGAGCAAATTTGCAATAAAATGCTAGCCCCCCCCCCCCCAAGTGTTAAAATATGCATCAACTTGGAGGAAGTCTTATATTTTCTAAAACAAAGGTCATTTTTACATATAATCTATGTAGGCCTATATGTAACAAGGTACATGTAAATACACTCATTAAAACAGCAAGTAAATACACATTTTATAATGATAAAGCTTTTATGTTTGTTTATTGACAGCACGTACACTATTGCCCTATTGAAATGCAAATTGCTTTATGAAGTGGAAATTTATGATTCATACATGTACGTGTTTACAATGGGTGCCTTCGAAAAAGATTTCCACATTAAATTAAGAATAATTGTATGGTGTCCCAATTCTTTCTCATGGCAGAAAGAACATCATGTATACTTTACATGTAGATATAGCCTATAAAATCGTATGAGTGATGACAAAATGAGCACTGAAAATACACAGAAAACATTTTTATTTCCATTTCATAAATTAAAATAAATCTGAACACTGTAATCATCGGAAATTGTTCTGCCAATCATTTTGGGTTTAAGAGGGCATCTTCATCTACTTGTGTATATGTGTACTACATGTTGTACGTGAGGCCATGTAGCTTCTAGAAAAAGCTATGACATCAATTGATATACATGTGCATACGGTATCTAAAGTAAATATTGAGCACTGGTTCAAAGTACAAACTTGTTATTGTGACGCAGCCAATGTTAGCTTACGACAAATGATTAATTGATCTAGGGATATATTTATTTACCATTTCCCATGATATTGAACATGTTGAAAATCTCTGTGAACAAACCCAAACCATGGAATATTGATCAGCTGTGCACTGCAAAATCAACTTGAAACGCTGCCAAAATCAAGTGCATTATCATTGAATAGATCATCTGTTGAAAGCCAGATCTGTGTCATTAAGATTAAATGCACCACTGGCTCTCAGCTGATCAAGTAATAAATATCCAGTGTTGTTCCTAATGGTCATTATATTAATTTCTTTGTTTTGATTTCACTAGAAAATTGTAAAGGCTAGGTCTTTAAAAAGTGAGCATATGGAAGCATAAAGGAAAAGTTTATTGACTTTGACAAGACAAAATACAGTGATGTCAGGAGAGAGGAAAGCAACAGAAAAAAAAGTGAAAAAAGAAATATACACATATAATATTCCTACATCATCTTCTATAATGGATTAGTTAATGAAATCCATTTTGATTGATTGATAGAGAGTGTGATATTTTCGACATCAATAATAACAACATACATGTGTACAAAATATGCCTTTACATATAGTTCAAGTAAAAAAAAAAACAACTTCAACTAGGAGGATAGTGCTGTAAAATTAAAGCTACGTGTATGATCAATATTGTTCTACTCATGGATATGATACATGTATTATCTTATCAAAATATGGTTGACGAGGTACCTTAAAGATATCTTTTTTAATACAGGTTGACAAATGGTCAAAAAAAGCAACATCATTCATATCCATGGATAAAAACGAATGAAATTAAATGACACTCCTAGCTATGATACTCCTAACAACCATGACTCAGGAACTATTCTAACCACAGTAAGAAGTCAATTACTATTTTCTCACTGAAAATGGATATTAATTTTACCCTTTACTATAGTGCACATTTATCATTTTTCTTAGAACTTCCAGCAATGCTTTGTCTTACATTCAAAACAAATTGAAAAAAAAAAATCAAGTTCAACTACATGTACATTGAAGACCATGTCAATTTATGAGTAACTGTACCTTCAAAGGAATATGATCATATAATTATCCTTCCCACTGACTATTTACAAAAAATGTAAGTGTTTACTGTACATCCAGGGTACATGTAACTGAGCTAAGCCCACAAACCCAATCAAAAAACAAACAAAAAATCATTATTATAAATAATCATGAGTTACAAAAATGCTTAAATCATCTAAATGTACCTGAAAATATCCAACCTTCACACTGAGATCCTGCATTTATCGATAAAGCAGAGGCAATACTTGCAATATTAGGATCAGCTACCAAGCATTCCAACCCGATGATGAATATAACACAGCAAATGAACCATATGGGGGCAATGTTATACTGCATACGATGGGATACCACACGTTGATGAATCGCTGTTATACCCTCGCTGTCCGACCAAAACAATGTCTCTCACGCTGCAGTTTTAAAGCTGCTTGCATAGGATGGAAAGCTACCCTGGTAAACACATTGCCCACGCACTGAACTCCCCATAGTCTCAGCAAAACAACCCACCTTCCAATCAGCGAGCTGTGGTTTGCAGCTCTGTATTGAAGGTACAAAGTACTTGTGCAAATGCCCCAGGCTGCATTGAAACAGTTTTTAAAATGGGGAAGGCTAGATTGTATAGCATATTCAATAATATCTGAATATGGAATACCATGATTTAAAATACAAATTTGTTGATGCAAAGGATGTCTCAACTATTCTACATGTATTCAAAAGAATAATGGTATTCAGACCAAAACCTGTACAAACATCAGTCGTTGAAAATGCAACACAGCCTACAGTAGTTGGAAGATGTCGGAGTAAATTACTGAAATGAACATTTGGATTAAAAACAAAAATAGTTAAAAATCATTGAATAACTTATATTTACATGTACATAAAGAGTTGTTCAAATGCACTGATCAGGTGAACATTACAATTGATTAAATGTAACTTATGATTTCAATAAGTTTTATTTCTGTTACATGAGTTATCAGTCTGCAAACTCTATAGACTACTTGCAAAATGCTGTTTCTATCAGCATTCTCTCGCTTGTGAAAATACACAGAATGTAACGGTAGTTGTTAATTATGGGTTATACCAGGAGAAACAATCACCATACATTACATGTCCATGTATTCTGTGTACGTGTATAGTTTAACGTGGCTACATGTATGTCATCATTAATCACGTAATAAAAGATTGGTGATGTTCAGTTCCTGGTTATAATTATGTCAAGTTTAATAACTCGCTATCTGAAACATGTCAGCAACTGTCAACTCTGTTAAAACAGAATGCTGGAGGGAGGTAATAAAAAGAGCAAAATACCATTCAGTACCTACGCATGTGTATAAGATTCATTACTTATATGTGAAATAAATGGAAATTATGCCTATATGCCTACTTTCTATTTCATCCAAAAAAGAATAAAGACATCTCAAAATCTAACCACATGGCATTAAAATTTCAGACATTGCACAGATATGAACCAAACTCATACAGTCTGAATGCTACAGACTAAAGAGCATTGAGGTTGAACTTGGTCATCCCACTCTGTCTGCTACGTCACATGACCTCGTCCGTGATTGGCCAGTGAGGAAGGATCTCGTGTTTCTCTCTCGAGGTTTGTTTTGGCCAGGACTGATGCATGCTGGTCACAATAACAAGCGCACATGTGGTGCAGCAACACTGATTCTAAAACACTATATTTAGCGATGTTCATTTGCTGGTGTTGAAAATATGGATTTAACGTTGAAAATGTGGGAGGTTATACATGTATTTGGTAGAAAAGATAGCAGACAGCATAAACTGAGAAAGAAATTCATTGATTGTTGAGTCATAACTTAATGAGGGGTTTGCAATACAAACATACATGTACATGTACGGCTTATTTGAAAAGGAACTTTTCAGTTCTCTTGAGACAGGTATCTTGCTATTGTGCAATAAATGAAGAAAAACAGAAAAAGTGATCTGGAAGTGCTTCCCACAAGAAAAATGTAGGTTTATACTCTGAATTTCTCTCAAATAAGAACAATCATATCACTGAAGGTGATTAATACCCCTGCCCCAATGTGTGTGCCGAATTTCCCGAGCATTGCTAAAAAATGAGGCAGTGGTTTGATTTGCAATATCTTTACCATTGCAACGCAGTTTGCCACATATTGAAACAATATGTCTTGCATATCTTCATCCCAAGACAAATGTGCCAAATTTCATGAGCATTGCTCGAAAAATGAGGAAGTAGTTCAATCCGCAAGATTTCAACCTGATTTATTGCCATAATATGCCGTTACCATGGCAACGCAGATTCCGACACATTAAAAAAAATATGTCATGCACATCTCCATCCCAAGACCGATGTGTGTGGTGAATTTCACAAGCATTGCTCGAAAAATGAGGAAGTAGTTCGATGCGCAATATTTGCAACGGACCGACCGTACGCTGATTCCTATATATGGGGTACATGTATATAGGCCCCCCCCCCCCCCCGAATATCATGTGATATAATTAAGGAATCTTCTAGAAGGAAGTTATTTTTTTAGTTTTCTATATGATTTTATGAACATAGAAATTTCCAGAAGAGAGAGTATTATTCATATGTGAAAAGTGAATATACATGTAATGTGTAGCAGTGAAAGAATCAGAATGCACATCTAGTAGAGAGAACATTCTAGATCTTTACATTGTGTGTGATGTACTATAGGATAATTACAATGTACAATGTACATGTTGGAATGTGTTGACTACATGTATCCTGACCTTTATATGAACCTCTTAGTAAGAGTGTAACATTGCAGTGAGTCTATTTATAGAAAAGGGGAATCCCCTTCCTTTGTTTGTTACAACTAGAACTATATAGAACTTACAAGAGAGTTCCAAACCTTCATGAATATTGTAGTAGAATGTAGAAAATTCTAATTAAGGGTTGAGATTGTATATAAGCTGGGAGCTTGCACAGAAATTTCAGAATTTATACCCTGAATACATCGTGGAGCATATATTGCATAAGTTCTCAGTTAACACCATCTGATATTGATATCAACCTGTGGAGATCATCTTGGACCTCATCCTTGACATATTTGACGTCGTGTTCGACATCGTTATTGACATTGTGGTCAACATCGTCATTGACATTGATTATCGAGATTGCAGTTGACACTGTTATCGACATTGTGATTGCCATCGTCTTGGACATCGTCATCGACATCATTATCGACATCGATGACCTCCTGAATTATTTTGGACATTCTTCGGCTGGATCTGGAATCTTCTTTTGCCAGTTGGACAACATACCGTTTGGATTCAATATTTGTGGATTAGCAGCCAGCTTACTCTACACTTCAGGAACATTCTGGACTAATAGGAATTTCCCAGCTGAGAAATTGTAAGTCTTTACCAGTTTAAGTACATGTAGTGTATTTGTAACTAGAATCTGTAATTCTGTTATATTTGGTGTTGGTAAATATTTAAATTAAACCATAAATCATCTAAAGTTAATATCTTTTGTTTGATTCTTATCTTTTGTGGATTTTGGATCGTAACAAACTGGGGGCTTGTCCGGGAAAACGTAGCCAAATATAACAAGTCAAAAATAACAAAATTTAGAGAGAAATTGTGGAAATCTCTGGAAACTTCTAGAATACATATTGCAGATAAGACCTTAAATTCTGTAATTGTTTGTTACATGCTTCATCATGACTACAATAGATGTTGAAGTGTTTGTTAAGAGGACAGATTTGTCCCTTGGTCAGTTGAAGTCACTCAGAAAAGATGACTTGAGAGCTGTTTGTCAGCATTTGGGAGTAGTTCTTACCCCTGGGTTAAAGAAGGCAGAGATTATTGATCTGCTAGCTAGTCACATGAAGCTCAGTAAAGAAAGTGAGGTTCCCTCTAATGTTTCAAGTGATGTTCAACTCCAACTAGCAAAACTTGAGTTGGAAAAGGAGAGAATGAAATTAGAATTTGAAAGAGAAAGAGAAGAAAGGGAGTACCAGTTGAAATTGAGAGAAATGGAGTTAGCACATGCAAATACTAACTCTACCAAAGAGAAATCTCCCCAAGGTTTTGATGTAGCGAAGAACATTCGCCTTGTGCCAAAATTTGATGAAGAGGGAGTTGATGCATATTTTGTATCATTTGAAAAAGTGGCCAAGAGGTTGGAATGGCCTCAGAAATACTGGACTCTGCTTCTTCAAAGCGTCTTTGTGGGAAAGGCGGCAAAAGTCTACTCATCTCTCTCTGAAGAGCAATCATGTGACTATGCTACAGTGAAGAATACTATTCTTAATGCATATGAGTTGGTCCCAGAAGCATACAGACGTAAATTTAGGAATATGCAAAGACAATCAGGCCAGACCTATGTTGAGTTTGCTAGGGAACAAGAAATGATGTTTGACAAGTGGTACAGATCATTGAAAGTTGACAAAGATTTTGCCCAACTGAGAGAAGTTGTCCTCTTAGAGGAATTCAAAAAGGGTGTTCCTTTTAGCGTTAAGTCTCACCTAGATGACCAAAGAATTACTCAATTGAGTAAGGCAGCTGTGGTAGCTGATGAATTTGAGGTCACACACAGAGGTAGTGGGGATAGGCTTCCTTTCAAAAACTTTCAGAATAAGAAGGGAAAAGGGGCATTTGAATCCCACAAGAAATTTGGTGAGGGAAAACATGCTAGCAAGGAGAATGACACTGACAAGTCTCAGGCAGATAGAGGCGCGAAATCAAGTGAAAGATCTGCTGGTCAAAGTTCCAAAGTCTGTTTTCATTGTAATAAGCCAGGACATTTGAAAAAGTCCTGTTGGGAATTGATTGGGAAACCAACCAAAAGTAAGAAAGATGTGGGCTTAGTCAAGCAATCAAGTATTCCACCCAAGGAGTCCGTCCAGTTGGAATCAGTCCAAGATGTTGAGAGTGTTTCTCTAGTATTTGCCGATAAGGTCAAGAAGGTTGATGAGAGCTTTAGAAGCTTTTTGCATGATGGTGAGGTATCCCCCTGTTCGACTGGTGCTGTAGGTAAGCCAGTGGTTATCCTTCGAGATACAGGGGCTGCTCAGTCCCTGATGATGTCAGGGCATTTAACTCTCCCACCAGAGAGTTCAGAGAATGCCAAAGTTTTGGTTCGAGGCATTGGTCCGGATTATGTGTCGGTTCCTTTGCATAAGGTCGACTTAAAGTGTGACCTAGTTAGTGGTCCTGTAACTGTTGGTGTCGTACCGGAATTACCCGTGGACGGGGTTGACTTTTTGTTGGGTAACGACTTGGCTGGAGAGAAAGTTGTTGCATCTCCAGTGGTTTCAGAGAAGCCGGTTGAGGTAGCTGAAACTGAACGGTTGCAGGAGGATTTTCCTGGAATTTTCCCGGATTGTGTTGTTACTAGGTCTCAGGCTCGTAGGGCTGAACAGGAAGATGCGGATTCTATTGATGTGGAGGAGAGTACTGATGTCTGGTTAGCTGAAACCTTTTTCAAGGACTTGGATGGGGATAATGTTGAAGGCTCTGTTGCAGACAATGATGGGTTGTTTAGCAAATCTTCCCTTGTACAGGCACAACAGGCGGACCCAGAATTGAAAGGCTTGTCACAGAAGGCATGTTCTGAGGCTGAGGCTGATAAGGTTCCTGAGTGCTATTATGTCAAAGGTGACATATTGATGAGGAAGTGGAGACCTCCCCGGAGACCAGCTAATGAAGAGTGGTGTGTAGTTCACCAAGTTGTTGTTCCTCCCTGTTACCGCACAGAGATTCTGAGGATGGCTCACGAGTTGCCTATGGCAGGTCATTTAGGTATTCGGAAGACGGAGGATAGGGTCATGAGGCATTTTTATTGGCCGAAGATGCACAAGGATGTTGTGCAGTTCTGTAAGACATGTCATACATGTCAGGTGGTTGGGAAGGCACAGCCTTCTATCAAGCCTGCTCCTTTGATACCGATACCTGCATTTGATGAACCTTTTACTAGGGTTCTTGTTGACTGTGTTGGACCCTTACCCAGAACTAGGTCGGGTCACAAGTATCTTCTTACGATTATGGATTTGTCTACACGTTTTCCAGAGGCGATACCGTTGAGAAGTATCACTGCAAAGACAGTAGTACAGGCGCTAGTGCAGTTTTTCACTAGGTATGGTTTGCCCAAGGAAGTTCAGTCAGACCAAGGATCGAATTTCATGTCAGGAGTGTTTCAGCAAGTGATGCATGAGTTAGGGATAAAGCAGATCAAGTCATCCGCTTATCATCCACAGTCCCAAGGTGCATTAGAACGCTATCACCAGACCCTGAAGACTATGCTTAGGGCATATTGTGAAGAGTATCCTGATGACTGGGATAAAGGTATCCCATTCTTGCTGTTCGCGACCAGGGATTCCCCAAATGAGTCGACGGGCTTCAGTCCATTTGAGCTGGTCTATGGTCACGAGGTTAGGGGTCCCCTTAAGCTGATCAAAGAAAAGTTCATGGGTCAGAATGACGAGGTAAACCTTCTTGACTATGTGTCAAAGTTTCGAGAAAGGCTCTCAAAGGCTTGTGAGGTAGCCAAAGAACACTTGAAAGTGTCGCAAGCTAAAATGAAAACACAGGCAGACAAGGCGGCAAAAGAGCGCAACTCCAAGCCTGGAGATAGGGTGTTAGTGTTGTTGCCTTTGCTAGGTGAGCCCTTGAAAGCTAGGTTCAGTGGTCCCTACACTGTCAAAAAGAAACTGAATGATGTCAACTATGTGATCAGTACCCCTGACAGAAGAAAGAGTCAAAGAGTATGTCATGTAAACATGCTGAAAGAATACTTTGAACGTGAGGCTAATCAGCCAGTAGGTGTAGCACATGTTGTAAAAGAAGAGAAGCTAGAAGATGTAAATGAAGGCAAGGTAGAGACAGAGAGTGAATTGTCTCACACAGATGTGTCTACAAATGAACCATGTGGAGTGAAATTGTCTAACTCAGAAATGTTAGAAAATTTGGATGATGCACTGAAGCATCTCTCTGATGAACAGAGAATTGACATATCTGGCTTGTTGAAAGATTATAAGCATGTGTGTAAAGATAGACCAGGTCGTACTGCCTTGACTGTACATGATGTAGATGTAGGTGATGTAAAACCTATCAAACAACATCCATATAGACTTAATCCAAGCAAGTTGGAAAAAGTGAATGAGGAAATCCAGTTCATGTTAGATAATGACATAATTGAACCAAGTCAGAGTAGTTGGAGTTCCCCTATTGTAATGGTCCCAAAGCCGGATGGCTCTCAGAGATTTTGTATAGATTACCGCAAGGTAAATGCAATCACTAAGACCGACTCATATCCAATTCCTAGGTTGGAAGATTGTATCGATAGGGTTGGGAACTCTGCCTTTGTCACTAAGATAGACTTGCTGAAGGGATATTGGCAGGTGCCACTGACTGACCGAGCCAAGGAAATATCAGCCTTTGTCACACCGGATGGCTTATTTCAATGCAAAGTCATGCCGTTTGGAATGAAAAATGCACCAGCAACCTTTCAAAGACTGACAAATCAGGTGATTGCTGGGCTTGACAATTGTGTTGTGTACATAGATGACATCTTAGTGTACAGTGATACATGGAATGATCATCTCAATCATTTGAGATTACTGTTTGATAGATTAGATGAAGCCAACTTAGTGGTTAATCTGATGAAGAGTGAGTTTGGCAAGGCAAAGGTCACATATCTTGGTCATGTGGTTGGTCAGGGGCAAGTGCTACCGAGAGAAGCAAAGATTCAGGCAATCTTAGACTTCCCCATTCCCACAACTAAGAAAGAGTTGCTCAGATTCCTAGGTATGAGTGGTTTCTACAGGAAGTTCGTTCCAAATTACAGTACTGTGGTTAGTCCACTGACAAACTTGCTGAAAGCAAAAGTGAAGTATGTATGGTCTGATGCATGTCAGAGATCATTTGAGAAGTTGAAGGCCATTTTGGTGAATGAGCCTGTTTTGGCAGCTCCAAACTTCACAAAGCCATTCAAGGTGGCTATTGATGCCAGTGATGTTGGAGTGGGAGCAGTGTTGCTCCAAGAGGATGAAGAAGGCTTTGAAAAATCAGTCTGTTACTTCTCAAAGAAACTCAACCAATATCAGAAGAAGTATTCAACTATCGAAAAAGAGGCTCTGAGTCTTGTTCTCGCTCTCCAGCAGTTTGAGGTGTACCTAACCAACAGTAATGGTGATATCATGGTCTACACAGACCATAACCCTCTTGTGTTCTTGGAGAAATTCAAAACAAAGAACCAAAGACTGTACAGGTGGAGCCTTATGCTCCAACCTTTCCCTTGAAAATTGTACATATTCGTGGAAAGAATAATGTGATTGCTGATGCTCTTTCAAGGATGTAAAGAGAGAAATTACTCTTTTTTGGACAAAGTTTGTCATAGCATAATTGCATTTTCCTTTTTTGATGGTCCTTAAATACATGTGTGATATGACTTGTAATGCCTTTGTACAGGATGAAAGGCTTATCTGGATAATTTGAAACAGGTTGAATCTTAAAGAAACCTTTACTACGGTAAAGCTTTCTTTTTCCCGGTGGGGGAGGTGTGATATAATTAAGGAATCTTCTAGAAGGAAGTTATTTTTTTAGTTTTCTATGTGATTTTATGAACATAGAAATTTCCAGAAGAGAGAGTATTATTCATATGTGAAAAGTGAATATACATGTAATGTGTAGCAGTGAAAGAATCAGAATGCACATCTAGTAGAGAGAACATTCTAGATCTTTACATTGTGTGTGATGTACTATAGGATAATTACAATGTACAATGTACATGTTGGAATGTGTTGACTACATGTATCCTGACCTTTATATGAACCTCTTAGTAAGAGTGTAACATTGCAGTGAGTCTATTTATAGAAAAGGGGAATCCCCTTCCTTTGTTTGTTACAACTAGAACTATATAGAACTTACAAGAGAGTTCCAAACCTTCATGAATATTGTAGTAGAATGTAGAAAATTCTAATTAAGGGTTGAGATTGTATATAAGCTGGGAGCTTGCACAGAAATTTCAGAATTTATACCCTGAATACATCGTGGAGCATATATTGCATAAGTTCTCAGTTAACACCATCTGATATTGATATCAACCTGTGGAGATCATCTTGGACCTCATCCTTGACATATTTGACGTCGTGTTCGACATCGTTATTGACATTGTGGTCAACATCGTCATTGACATTGATTATCGAGATTGCAGTTGACACTGTTATCGACATTGTGATTGCCATCGTCTTGGACATCGTCATCGACATCATTATCGACATCGATGACCCCCTGAATTATTTTGGACATTCTTCGGCTGGATCTGGAATCTTCTTTTGCCAGTTGGACAACATACCGTTTGGATTCAATATTTGTGGATTAGCAGCCAGCTTACTCCACACTTCAGGAACATTCTGGACTAATAGGAATTTCCCAGCTGAGAAATTGTAAGTCTTTACCAGTTTAAGTACATGTAGTGTATTTGTAACTAGAATCTGTAATTCTGTTATATTTGGTGTTGGTAAATATTTAAATTAAACCATAAATCATCTAAAGTTAATATCTTTTGTTTGATTCTTATCTTTTGTGGATTTTGGATCATAACAATCATTTGTATGTTACAAACAGTACAGAAATTTATAAAGGCCATTGATGAACAAATTTGATACAAACCCAAAGAAACAGAAATGAAATGATCACAATGTTCGAAAAATATCAAAACCTTAAAAAGGTGGCAGAAGTACAACCATGGAAGGCAAGAATTGTTGGTAAACAGCAGCAAAAATCCAAGCAGCATATATTTACCCACATGTGTATCCTTACAAAATCTGATCATGCAAGAACAAGACAATACTGAAGCCACATGACTGACCTGCTTCCAATCAATTTCCCTGCCCCCCCCTCTCAGAAAACTGACCTTTGATACTCACTCCCTCAATGCCTTGGTCAGCCTGAACGGACTTGACCTAAGTGATGTCATGAAGCCCAGGATGGTGGGCAACGAATCACCAACAGCACAATGACTGACCTAATTTTTGTTAATTTCCCTGGCCCTTCTCTAAAAACTGACCTTTGATGCATGGATGGACTTGACCAATGATTGTGATGTCATGGTCAAGATATTACAGACCACAAAGGGAACAGAAGGTCACACCTTCTGGATTACAATGACCTACATTTTTGTTTTTCTGAGAAATTAACCAATGACAGTGTTTAGTCGGTTAGGTCAGAACACACAAGACTCAACAGACAACAAGAGTAGGATGTCCATTGCATGGGAACTGAGATATAAAAGGAGATTCCAACACGATAACACACCACATTTCTTGATTTCAGCAAGGATTTAATTAACCTACCAAACCTTTTCAAGGAAGAATTCAAACTTCAAGGGGAAGTTTACATCTGAACAGTATTGGCTCATCAACTTAGAAATATAAGAACATGGTAGCTTAATCATCACTATGGACTTGCACATGTACATGTACATGCATATGAAGGAATTATGTTTGCACATGGATTCCAGCTAACTTGACAAAAAGAAGAACATGAAGCACATCGAAGTGCAATTTTTCTCTTCAAAACAACTACACTTGAACAGCAGTATCCCACTGTGATTCTAAGAACAGGAATGGTCTCCTGGTTGTTGTCATTGTGCTAAGACTTGACCTAGGCATGACCTCGCAGTTCTTCTCAATCAATAAATTATTTTGGCAACACAGAACAAAATAGAAGGGACTACTGTGAAAGTGAAAGTCTTCAAGTGATTAATTTTGCGCACTAAGTGAATTTTCAATGTTTTTAATTTCGCCAACATGTTAGGCTTATGTGTAAAAAAGTTTCATAAACAAAAAAATTTGTATTTTAATACTTTCATGCTAATTTCTTGCCACGCAGAGTACCCATAAATTTCCACACTGCAAAATAGTCCATGTTTACTGCACATGCACATCCGAGGGGCCGCTTTATACATGACCCAGTAATCTCTTCATCTTCAACAAACATGTTCATACCGGTTAACATATTGTTATCAAAAGGTAAATTTGTACATATACATTGTAGATAAAACCCAAACAATTTCATAGTGCACCATACTTCACTGAAAAAGTGATTTACACTTTTGAGTTAATATGAATTCATAAACGTAAAAAAAAAGACTGCAAATGTGTAGAGCAGAATAATGTCAGAATAAATAAATAATAAATTCAAGCAGCATATCGTCTACAGCAAGTTCAGGTAAACCACCGGGAAAATAATATCCTGGGAAGCAAGTGTTTGGGACTGAAAAACAGGAAATGATGAGAAATGTTGAACTTGGCCTGGTTGAATGTTGCTGGACCTGTTGGGTGTCCTTGAAGTAGTGTATCATATGGCTAATTGGATATACTTATTCTGTATGATCTACCCCACTTTCAGATTAGAAAGTTTTTGTATGTTATGTATGATGCATAGATATCGGACGTTTTTTAAACATGTGTCTGAATGCTCTTATATTGATACGTCGTATCTCAGACATACATCATATATTGAAACGATGGTATGAGCATTGTTTGGTACGATGATCCTATTGTAGAGCCTTATTCTGAACGCTATGTATGAGTCAGAGGACTTTGTTATGTTTATATTTATGCTCATGTTTATTTCATGCTTGTCCATTACATTTTTCATCTGCCAATCACCCTCCCCATACCATCTCCATCCACACCACCTGTTCATTGTACATTTCATCCCATTGATATGTTCCTAGCATACACTCTATGTGCAGTCACTGTTGTATGTGCAATGTATACTCATTGTGCATTGTATTTAAGTTAGAACATAATTTATACAACGCGCATTCTGACTTTTGAAGTCCATTATCTCAAAGCAGATGAATGCATAGTTTGTCACTATTGAAGCTCGGGAAAGTTATCATCCATAAATTTGAATTAATTCGCTCCATCGCGTACGTCATGATATAACGTTATTACCTTCTTACTTAGCTACACATACCCTAGCCTCTTGTCGAGGCCCTGGCACTGTTGAAATCCTTGGCAATATGGAGGCAAAAACCGAGGTGCTTGCGCTGAGGGCCTCTTGACACCCGATCTGAATTTCTTTTGTATTTCATTGTTTTTACGAATATTCCGACCAAATTTTGGTCGGTGTAAATCGTCCAATAAGCGCAAGCTACCATGACGTAATGTTAAATATTCATGACTCGACTGCACGCTATTTCTTACATATTAATTAATCGCAGCCCAAAATGGCGTTCAACGTTTCTTCCACGACGAGTGATGACGATATTTGTAAGAGCTTAGAGCTCAGGATTTCAACAGTGCCAGGGCCTCGACAAGAGGCTACACATACCCCTGATGTTCATCTTTGTTCACCCCTCTCATAAGGTTTATTTCTGATTGGTCAGTTATTTAGTTGAGACTTTTATGATTGGTCAACGTGATCTTGAATATTTATTTTTGTGGAGGAACAATATAAGAATAAAGTGGAACAAGTTCCATGTGCTTCTATGCCAGTTGATACCCAGATCTTGAGAGTGCTGTAACTATTTCATTTTACTAACACCTGTGTAGAGAACCCTTAATTTATCTAAAAAACGCCATCCTAATTTCAGTAGCCTCCCTGCACTATATTCATACGACATATATTTGTGTCTGAATCAGCGTTGTAGCTAGAGCATTTTTAGTAGTGGGTGCAACCTCATGGACATGGACCTCATGACAGGGCATGTGGAGTGAGCGCAGCGAACTCAACTTCACGACTATTGACCAGGGGTTCGGGGGTAACGCCGCAGGGGGGGTTCAGGGGGCAGCGCCCCCTAAGCTTTTGCCTTATACAACATTTAAGACCCACAATCCCAATTTCTAGATACCCAAATGACTTAAATGAGTCGCACATAAATGGCTGTAACTGAAACAAATTCACATTACATTAGTTAGTAGATATCATTATAACAGTACATTATACTAAATGAAATGTATGAAATGGATAATGAATTAAATGCAATAAAAAACAAACAAAGAGCTGTGTTGTTTCATTCATTCAGCTGTACTACTCATTACTAGTACTACTTAGTATTTACTTAAGCCTAGGTCACAACCCGCCGTGCGTGTTTTTAGTCCGTAAGTGTTCTGCGGAGGCCACGTCCACCACGCTTTTCTGAAAACGTTGGGAGGGAGTAGCAAGAGCAGGGAAGGAGTACGTCAACGCACTTCACACGCACTACAACGCAAGGTGTAACTACGTGGCCCGCACGCCACGCCTGGACGTGAGTGGTTGCGTGCATCGTACGTTGCGCACCTGGTGAGTTGTACGTGCTTACAATGTACGATCGCCGTGCGGTTGCCTCGTTATCGTACAGAGGCCGTACTTTGTCGCTCTTCATCTGTTCGTCGCCTGCCTTTACATCATCTACGGCCCGTTTCTGTTGGGCCTCTCTGGCCCTATTAGCTGTCTTTTGAGCTGTCCCCTTTTTGTTAAGCTTCTTGGGCATCTTGGAGACGAAATGATGATGCTCGTCAGTCTGCTCTGCTTTTATATTCCTGCAGAAATCAGCGCGCACAACGTACGTTCTAAGTGCATAGCCCGTACTTCCTCGGTGCCGTTTACGAGTTCTGCGTGCTCACTTACAACTGAACTGGAGAAGCGCCGAATAAGCACGGACCCCGCACTTATCACATGCTAGGTGCGTTGTCCGTACAGCAAGTAACTGTGTGGGAAAATTTTTAAAAACTCACGGAGTCCGTGCGTTGTGCGCTCGTTAGCAGCAGAGGGCACGCACGTCAACGCACGTCACCTGTACTGGGGGTGAATCCGTAGACCGCCTGCAGCCTGAACGCAGCGAAAGTTCCTCCTGCACTAAAAATTGGTTGTGACCTAGGTTTTACCTAAGTCAGCTTCACTTTCACTTTGTAACGCATTTCCTTTTTTGTGCCCACAACTTGACCACACCACGTAATACTAATCAGTGGCGGATCCAGGGGGGCACAGGGGGCATGTGCCCCCCCCCGGCCAAAAATTTTTTTTATTTTTTTTTTTTTTTTGCTTGTCAGGGAATGATGGAGGGAAACTGGACCCCCATAAACCCCCCCCCCCCACTGAGCGAATTTTCGAGAAGCTGGCGAGACCCAAAAAATACGGGTCTACCTTTTCCAAAAGTTGACAAACCTTCATTTGTGTGCCCCCCCGTTACTCAATGCTGGATCCGCCACTGCTAATAGTGGTCATATTGACCACTGCGCGGGACAAATCCAAAAATACTGCTCATTTTCTAGCGCATGTACTAAAGGTATGGGGGAGAAATAAGATATTTAAAATACTTCCTTTCGAATTCAGCTCTTAAAAATCTCACTCCTACCTCAAATGGCCTTTAGGAAGAACTTCTATTTCCAGCAAAATCCAAAGTCAAAATCATGTCCAAAACCGAAGAAATTCCCGCCAATTTTTTTTTTGACGATTTCATGTTTTTTCATTCCGCCGATGTTTTAGACTAAATTCGGCCAATAAAATTTTGTCCACAAAGAAACTCGGTATCGCATGCAAACCATCGATCTCTGCGATCACGCTTGCAGAAAATTGGGACTTTTACGTGTGCGCGATAAGGACAGAATTTTTAACTACCAAATTTTTTGGGGGGGAGATGTCTGCGCTCGCGGCGATCAGGAAATGTACACAACAACCTCCGATACCCTGTTTCGCCAAAGTTGACAGTAAAATTACAGATTTTGAAATTACCATTTCCAACATCGGTAAGTTGAATTTATTGTATTTCATGAATATGTTGGTGTAGGTTTTTGTAAATTAAATGCCGATTTTGAGTGAATGTTAGTGGCTTTTGTGCAGTGGTGTTTGAAAGTGTTGAATTGTATGACTGCCTAGATTCTACACACGAAGTATAGTAATGACGCTTTGAGTGAATTTGACTGCCTTATGGGAAATCATCTTATTGCAAACCAACCCCACGCGATATGTCCCCGGCCCCTCGGTCGCGGACGCCGCCGGAGATGCGCCGGAGGCGTATACGTAGCTAGCTAGCTATCGTTCGGATTACAATCGATTTATTTAATTTTCACTTTAGTTTCAGGTTATACAAATGTACTATCCTTACAAGTCAAGTCAAGAAATAATATTTATGGTCAATATCAAAGCACAACCAGGTAATTTCTGCGCATTATATGTGTGTTTTGTGTTTTAGAGGTGTCGTGGTCTAGTGGATACTGGCCGGACTGTGGATCACATGGTTCGCGGTTCGAGTCCCGCCGCGGCACTAACGTCCTTTGGCAAGACATTAATCTACATTGCCACTCTTACCCAGTAGATAATGGGTACCTGTGAGGATTGCCAAAAGTCAATGTGCCCGTTTTTGCCATTGCCCTACATGCATGCATGTGAACGGTGCAAAATGGTAGGAATGCTCCCTAAGGAGTGGAGATAGTGCACACTTTGTGTGCAGGCTTGAAATCCAATGACCAGGGGTAATAAAAAATAACATTGTAAAGCACATTGAAGTATTCACATAATGCGCTATATAAATGTAATATATTATTATTATTATTATTAATTGATACACATCAGGTTTGGGGAAATAGTGCTGGGCGGGACACTGACTTTCAGCCAGAGTGCCGGGCGGAAAATGTGAGTGGTGGGCGGGTCCGCCCCCCGCCGCCCACCGTAGCTACATCCCTGGTCTGAATGCTCTCATATCCATACGTCATATACGGTAAGTGGCGCGAACTGTCAGATGAATCAAACACAAATATAAACACAATGCGCAAAGCCGGCGCAAAATTTGTACTGCGCAAGGGAGAGACTCGTACATATTCATGAGCTTCCCATAAAACCAGACAGTGCGCGAGGTCTGAATGCTTCCATACAATTATCGTATTTATAACGATAAGTAAATTGTGTCTGAATGCTCTCATATCAATATGTTGTATGAATATAGGATAACATGGTGTGTCTGAAAGGGCTGTAAGCAACAAGGAACTTTGTATAATAACGTAACTATGATGCACGTAATGTGCAAATCAGTTGGCTGTAAAGTCTGATCGGTTCAGATTAAGCATTTTGTCCGTCTGTGATATTGAATATATTATGCATTATGATTGTAGTAGGCAACCGTGACAACCAAATTTTATCAAATTTCAGCTCCTTCAGTGATGCCCTTCACATTTCAGAATTATTTTTCAGGTTCTGCATTTTCACTAAAAAATAGGCACTCTCAGCTTCAGAATGCTACATATGAACAAGAGAATGCACATAAAATCTGTTCTGTACACAGGGATCAATAAAATGCCTTCACAGAATGCGACTTTGGAGTTGGAATATAACAATACACCCAAGTTAATCTCTCCATGTACAGATGACCAATGCATATAAATGGTGGATGAAATAGAAGAAAACAACAAGAAGGGGTAATCAGATTAAGCTAAATTTTAGTCTACTATAGTTATGTCCTGCTTTAAACGTTAAATGTCTTCATCCCACCCAAAAGGCTTTGTGTTCCTGCATGTCCTGCAAAGTCTGAAACAAATGAAAATTGAGTTTTTTAAATATAATTTTCCCCCAACCCCCCCCCCCAAAAAAAAAGGAAAACAAGATGAATGCGACTGCGTCTCCTATATGCCTCCGCCTAAATTCAGTTGATGGCTCAAACTGTTCTAGAAATATTTGATAACGAGGCTAAAAACCAGTAATTTCATGTAATTTCATGTAAATTGACCTCTGTGACCTCTGACCTTTGACCTACTTACCCCAAAATCTAATCAGTTCATCTTTCTATGGGGATGCATACTGGTACCAAGTTTGAAGTTCTCACCTCAGATAGTTCTTGAGATATCGCGGTAACGGTGCTAAAAACCAGTAATTCCATTAATTTCATGTAAATTGACCTCTGTGACCTCTGACCTTTGACCTACTTACCCCAAAATCTAATCAGTTCATCTTTCTATGGGGATGCATACTGGTACCAAGTTTGAAGTTCTCACCTCAGATAGTTCTTGAGATATCGCGGTAACAGTGCTAAAAACCAGTAATTTCATGTAATTTCATGTAAATTGACCTCTGTGACCTCTGAACTTTGACCTACCTACCCCAAAATCTAATCAGTTCCTCTTTCTATGGGGATACATACTGGTACCAAGTTTGAAGTTCTTACCTGAAACAGTTCTTGAGATATCGCGGTAACGGTGGCTAAAAAACAAGAATTTCATGTAATTTCATGTACATTGTAAATTGACCTGTGACCTCTGACCTTTGACCTACTTACCCCAAAATCTAATCAGTTCATCTTCGTATGGGGATACATACTAGTACCAAGTTTGAGGTTCCTATCTCAAATGATTCTTCAGATATCGCGGTAACGAGAAGTGGGACGGACGGACGCACGGACGCACGCACGCACGCACGGACGGACAACCCGAAAACATAATGCCTTCGGTGGGCGGAGGCATAAAAATGAAAAAAATAAACAGATATAAAATAGTATGAAGTCACAGGGTACACTCCAGCTATAAGTAAGACGTTAATTACACCAAAAAAACTGTTCATCATTTCATTTCTTTTTCATATAAATCATCAAACGTATGCCATTATAGGTGCTCGCTGAATCATGTGAATATTACATGCAAGGACATGACATGAAATAAGCAGAAACTCTGCAATGTAGCCTACATGTACATGTACCATGCAGCTACAATTATGTACAATATCCATGATTTATGAAAAACTACTGGTAACAACCCTATTTTACCATACATGTATTTGTTTACAAGTTAACAAGAGTACAAAAAAAGAGTAAATTATTAAAGAGAAATTGAAGTTTACTAATTGGATTTTTCTTTTCTTTGATTTTTTTTTTCTCTATAAAAGCGAGTTTTATATCTACATGGCCTTTTTCATTTTGTGTAAAACATCACATGAATAAGGAAGAAAAAATAAGATAAAGAAAGAACTCAAAGAAAAAAGAACAAGGAAGAAATTATGAAAAAGAAAATTCTGACATTTTCATTAACTTCCCTTTCCTCTAAGACATATACATAAACGACAGCATTTACATAATATAGCCATCTAGTTTTCATTTGATCCCAGTGGAATGGTTTAGAAACCTGAGAACTCAAGTTCACATACCATCCATCATCAGTCACACAGCCAATTCTATTCTGTTTACAAAACACTGTATCAGAAACTTCTAGTATCTGAGAACAATTTCCTACAAAATGACGTCACATTAGTCAGACAACAACCCCAATCAGCTCTTGTTGATCTCGTCAAACCGAGACCTACATGTACATGTAGCCCTGAATAACAATTGATTTCCCAAACATGGCAGTGGGTGGCGCTGGTGCATACGTGCAGTTCCGCAGATATATCAGCCACGCTAGTGTACATAAAAATCCTGGCATAGTGTTCCACAAGGACAAGGTCAAAATGACATTGTATAGGTCAACATAATGGGATTAGGACTTCAAGCATCAAAGAACTGCTACTTTTGTTGTTGTCTTTTGTGTTTGTAGGGACATTTTGTTGAACAATATAAAATACTTTGGTCTTACAATTTACTCATTATCATGGCAGCATTCTTATTGGTCTGGTACAATCTTATTGAGGTTGAAATTAAAATTGAATCCTAGTTTCTCGTTCAGCTTTTTCGATGAGGAGGGGGTACCTTGTTCTTTGACATTTATTATTTTTCCAAGATGGCTGCCGCACATACAAAAAATGATATTAGGCATGGCTCCCCGCTATGTTCATATTCAAAATATTGTGGGGGGTTTTTACTGGGTTTTTTAAACAAAAAATATCAAATAACAAAAAAAAAGGGGGCGCAAAAAAGGGGGCGCAAAAAAGGATGTGAGCGGGGAAAAGAAACAAGGAATAATTTTTATTTGGCCTAATGCCAATAAAATCTGAAATACCCAAGGCTAGAAAATTCCCTTCTTTTTGTCTGCGAACTCAAAACTTGGATACTTTGATTTTGCATTGCAAAAAGGACATCTCACTCGGTCACTCCAGTGGAAACACAGTAAGCATGTAAGCCCATTTAACTCCCTGATAGTACATGTTGTATGAATTAGTCTTGAATTTCAGGATACTACAATGCCCTACAAGTGTAAAGTTTCCAAATTATATTGAAGAGTTCAATCAATACTCTCTCTCTCTTGATATGATGTGATATGATGTGATATGATATGATATGAAATTGAGAGCCTCCATAGAGCTGTAAATCGTTGGAATGCTGTAAGTGATACAGACCAAGTGACTGACTGACTGACTGACTGACAATCATCTCTGCGTTAGTGAACTCAACTTTATCATCTGGACAAATAGTATGCATCCCTCAAACATTTCACATATAGTATTATCAACAATGAACAAATCATTTAATTTCTGTAGCGCCTTTTCAGAGTATAGTACAAAGCGCTTTACATAATAAAATTAAAAAATAAGGCCGGACGACAAGATTTGCATCAAACCTGATTGCATTAAAGAGGTTGATTAGTCATTCATCAAATGGGACACAGGCCCCCATGCCCCCCCCCCCACCCTCCTCCATGTAGCTGAAATCCACTCAGATCATCGATCTCTACCAGTGGATAAAGCAACGTCCTCTACGTTTGATGCGACCCGGCGCGACGCATCGCCATGTTTGGGCTCGCAGAAAAACACCACCGCAATACTGTTTTGATACAATTTTATGCACTTTTAGAATTAAATAATTCAGCACTGTGAAGTCTTTTCCACGAATTTACTGCAAAATCAGGCAATACAAGTGTACCCTTACAAATTCTAGGGGCGATTTAATGTGACGATTAGCATAATGTGTTTTATAGATAAAAAAATCAAATCACATATCTTTCGATTAGGAGTACACTGGAATCGTACACAGCAGACAATGTCCCACGCGTTCCCGCGTACTGTGTTTGAGTGTAGGGCTCCTAATTTTGGTTGTGCAGGCGCATCAACTGCTCGCGATATCCACGTAAGGTAAAGATCATTGACTCAGATTGGGAGACAGGCTAAGGTTTCTCAGTCATGAAAGTGGGCGCTTGGCCAATACACTTGTTTTGGTGTTCCATAGTAAATGTCAAGGTGCTTAGGATTCCATACAGATGACTGATCATTTACTTATTAATTGCTTAGTCAGTGAGATAGGCAGAGTTCTCCCTGACTCATTGAAGACTGGTATTTACTTCAAATTGATTTGTTTAAAGGAGAATTAAGCCCTGATTACAAATTTACTTATATTGGAAGGTGTAATATATTCCTACTTATTGGCCTAAATCATTTTCTAATAAGATATCAGAAAAGGGCATAAATAAAGATATTCCAACACCCGGTATCGTCTCCTACTCATTTACATGGGGGCTGCCATTTTCTTGCTGATTTGGAGTTGTACATGAACCATTGAGAAATGTTCCAGTCAGGAAGATATTTTGAATCCAAATCCTAAATTGATTTTCTTCATTACCTAAAATCCCATATGTGACGGAAAATATAAAGTGGGTGTTTACATGTATTATAAAAATTAAATCTTTATAATGATACTTTTAAATTGTCTGGTTTTGCTTAACAAAAATCTATTTTCTATGGGTTTGCCAAACAGAGCAGAACATAATATATGCAGCATGCATTCTGACTTTTCAAGTCCATTATCCGAAAGCAGGTGAATGCATAGTTTGCCGCTATAGATGCTCAGGGAAGAAGCATCCATAAAATTTGAATTAATTTGCTCCGTCCCATACGTCCAGTATCGAGAAAATAGATTTCTATTAAGCGAATATCGATTTTCAACAGAAATATATAAGGAAATCTTCAGTTTAAAAATAAATTGACATATCTATTCTATATTTTTAATCTCAAATGGGTTTTTAATTTTGAAAAAGGCAATTGAGCATTTGGATTAAGAAAATCTTCTTGTACACATGAACAAAATGGCAGCCCCCATGTGCTGCTAGCAGACGATACATATTGCTAGCAGATGGTAAATTTTGCTCAGAAAAATTTGATTTGTATCGATCTCGTATATTTTGACGCGGAGCCATATAGTCTAACAAGTAGGAATAAATAACCCCTTTGAACACTATAATCTTTATTTTTGAGCGTAATTCTCCTTTAACTAGAAATGTCCACTGCCGCGCATTGGGAATGTACCCCCCGGCACTGGCAGCGATTCGAAGGAGGAGCAAAGAACCTCCCCCTCCCCTCCAACAAAAGCAAGGCGTAGAGATTGCCGCCAGTGGCGCAGACTATTCTAAGAAATCTGTCAAGAAATGTGACCTCAGAGTGCACACAAGATATCCACAAAAATATGACCTTTGACCCTATGAAAGACGGAATGCTGGGGGCAGCATCACCGAAAACTGTAGAGGTCTAAAGTAATCAATGATGGACCTCCATGCAAAATCTGAAAGAAATCAGTCAACAAATGTGTCCTCCAGAATGCATGCAACCTAAATATGACATTTGACCCTATAAAAACGGAACACTGGGGGCAGCAAACACTATAGATGTGTAGACTTCACTAAGACACACCTCCACATAAAATTTGAAAGAAAGCCGTCACGAAATGTGGAAGTTAGAGCGCACAAAGGACATACATGTATGAGTGGTTTGCCGAGCAAACCTATTTTTTCCTTTTGATTTGGCTTTTTGACTCGACCAGATAGGTCAGCGCACTTTGCCAACAGTGTGAAGAAATGATGTGCTTCTTCGAAGAATCAGTCCAGTAATGTTAAAATTTAGCCAAACTTGAAGCGGTTAGAATGCCGAACAAGAAGTAAGTTGAATGACAAATGTTTCATGTTTCTATAAAGATTACAAAAAATATAATATTGTGAGTAATTATGTTAAAAAAAGGGATCGTACAAATTAAATAGCGTCGGGGTCAGTTATACAGAAAATGGCGTACGTGTCAGTAGAAGCGATGGGAACTATTTATGCAAATGAGTATGATGTCGCAGAGGGAGTGATAAGTGTAAACAAACTTACTTCGGGAAACGAAAATGACATTCGGCAAACTAAATAGTTTGACAGATTTTGAAGTGTGAGAAGTCATGATATGAATTTAAGTAAAAAGCCATAATAATTACTTATTTTAGTAAAAGCTTCTGGAAAGCAAGGAATATTCGTTTTGGTTAGTTTGGCATTTAAAGAAACAAAATTTTATGAATTTGGCCATAAGGGGGTTATGGCTGCTTTGGATTAATGTGTATGAAATATCAAGGTCATTTGGATTACTGACCTGCTTGTTTGAATGACAAAATTATGCAGTCCTTTTACAGTGGAAACTCTGTATAAAGAGATTTGATATGGAAATGCTCCTGATATGGGCAGGTAATTGGGCTGGTCCCAACTCTTTAAGCTGTTGTTTTCGGCCATGATGTGGCGGGATTCCTACTGTGGCAAGGGTTTTTTGATGGTCTCAAGCACCTTGTTATACTGAGTTTCGACTGTATTTGGAAGGTTAAAATATATTAAATTTGAATTCTGTATCAATTTTGGACAAGATGTGTAAAGTTAAAGAAAACATTTGTTTTGGGGTAATGCACTGAAAAGACATTTTTTGCATATGCTTGCTAGGTTGAGTTATAGGGAAATATTAAATATTTAAATCGGGCATTCAATCAAAATTAAACATTAATGCAAGAGTTAGATACAGAATGAATCATAGAAGCATCACTCAGGATTGTTTTGTTGATCAAAGAATTTATTTCAAAATAAACATAACACACGGTTGAAAGATAAGGTGTTATAAAATACTTATTGTTTAAGAACAATGATTTAATAGATCGGGTGAAAACCAACTGATATCAATTGTAAACTGTGTTTTATGAAGAATACCATGGTGAATGTTCATAGACAGCATACTTATGATGCCCCTTTTCTGATTTTCCTTTATGCAGATTGAATAAAATTTGCTATGCAATTAATCGGCATCTCTAACATCTGAGCTTGAAAGTCTCCTTTTCTTCAGTAATCCACAAATTCAATTTCTTGACGGATCAGAAGCTGTAACGTCTACTTCAGGGATTGAAGCGAAGGAGAAATGGATGAGACTGCTGGAGCCAAGATAGACCCTCTAAAGAGTCAACGCCATCTACGCAGAGGGGCAAAAGGCAAGATGACTAGAGTGGGACATGCCTTGAAAAGCCTTTTGGATGAAAACAGGCCAGTTCCAGAAGTTAAGGAAGTGTACGATAAGTATCTTCTTGCCTACGAAGAGTTACAGGAAAGGCACGAGAAGTTCACGGAGCTTATCGAGGATGATGACGAGTATGAAAACGAAGAAAAATGGATGGTGGACTGTCAACAATCTTTCCTTAAACATCAAATATCTTTTAGAGATTATTGCAAGAGGGATACCGAGAGAGACGCTTCGTCACGAGGACTGCAAGAACAGGTCATGTCTGCTTCCATAAGTAACAAAGTTGTAAGTCCAGCTGATGAAGAAGCGCCTTCCAAAGCTGATGATGAATCTCCACCAAGTCTCATGCAAGATGATGTTCTTTCCCAGAGTCCTCAGATTGGAAGTTCGAAAAAGAAAGTGGGATCTGTGTTTCGAATGGAAAAGCCGAAGATGCCCACATTCAACGGGAATGTTCGCGATTATTGTATATTCAAAGCAGACTTCCAACACGCCCTAGGAGATGCATATGATGAAAGGGATGCTTTGATGATTTTGAGATCATGTCTACATGGGAAACCCCTACAGATGATCCAAGGGATAGGGAGAGATTATTCAGCAGCTTGGGAACAGTTGGATATGATGTATGGAGACCCGAGACTAGTAGCCGATGCCATAATTCACGACATCACCAAGTTTCGTTCCCTGAGGGCAGGGGAAGATGATCGGTTCAGTGAATTTGTGAATTTGGTACGCAGGAGTTACAACGTGATCAAGGAAATCGGTAAAGAGAATGATCTTAATAACAGTCATATGTTGGCAATAATGGAGAAAAAGCTGGCACCTGATGATAGGAGGATCTGGTTTCGAAGTCAAGAGGCGGGTGAGATGACAGCTACTTTTGAGAAATTTCTCCATTTTCTCACTCTAGAGCAGAGAGCAAGAATGAGGTCAGCAGCTCCAGTAAGAGGTGAGATTAAGTCAAGCGTCAATGTTGTATCCAAGCAGCCCAGTGCAAATAAGACCAACAGTGACAGGAAATTTGACAAGTGTTGGATCTGCAAGGATGACTCTCACTGGACTGACCAGTGCAAGACATTTCTCTCCAAGTCATTCCTGCAGAGAATGGATCTGGTCAAGGAAAACAATGCATGTTTTTCTTGTCTGAAGCGAGCAGCAGGCGGGCACAGGATGTCTACTTGTAAGAGACGGCGTCGTTGTACTGAGAAACTGAACGGGGAGCAGTGCAAATACTATCACCATCCCTTATTGCACCAATCATCAGACGTCAGAGAAGTTGGAGTAGCCTGTATTGGTGCAAAGGAAACCATTCTTCCAGTAGTCACCGTGCAGATAGCTGGTCAGAATACCTGGAGGAATTGCAACCTACTTCTGGATTGTGGGTCACAGATTTCTATCATCAAACAGTCACTGGCAGATGAATTACAACTGGAAGGAAGGGACATCACAGTTGAAATTTCTAAGCTTGGAGAAGTGGAGGAACCAGTGACCACAAAGGCATACAGAGTAAAGGTCAAAGAGTTGGGAAGCAAGAAAACCTTCTCGGTGACAGTGATTGGTCTTCCCCATATCAGTGCTCCAGATAATGTGACAAAGACCGACCTTGAGGTAGCAGCTAAAGAACTGGGAATAGACAGAAAGCTGATCAACAGACATGGAGGAGAGATTGAACTGCTAATTGGAACTGACCAGCCGAAGTTCCAAGCAGGTGAAGCAAGAGAATCCAAGTCCAATAACTTTACTGCTAGACGATCACCAGTTGGATGGGCTGTATTGGGTACTTTTGGTCATAAACAAATGCAGCCGAGTCAAGTCTTGCATGTACAGGTAGCCAAATCGGTGGACCTTACTCAGTTTTGGACGACCGAGTCTATGGGTGTCAGAGACAACAACTGTTCATGTCAACCTTCCGGAATGACCAAGCTGGAGAAAGATGAGTATGATCTAATCGAAAGATCATGCATCAAAGAGGGCAACCAGTGGCAAGTCTCGTACCCCTGGAAACGAGATCCAGAGAATCTCCCAGATAACCGGTGGTTGGCAGAGAAGATGTTAGAAGCTTCAGAAAAAAGACTCTTAAAGAATCCAGATCATGCCAAAGCGTATCAGGACGAGATGTCACAGCTAGTGGGTATGGGTTTTGCACGCAAGTTGACTGATGATGAGATCACGAAGTATTCAGGCCCTGTTCACTATATAGGACACCATGCAGTTATAAGGCCTGGAAAGAAAAGTACCCCTGTGCGCATAGTATTCAATTCCTCAGCTAGCTACCAGGGACATGTTCTTAATGAATACTGGCACAAGGGACCTGATTTGCTGAATCCACTCTTCGGAGTTCTGATGAAGTTTCGTGAAGACCCAGTTGGAGTGTGCGGTGATATATCAAAAATGTACCATCGTGTCAAGATACCAGTTATTGATCAGCATGTTCACAGGTACCTCTGGCGTGATTTTGAAGTGGATAGGAAACCCGACGTCTATGTCAAGTTGGTAGTCACGTTCGGTGATAAGCCATCCCCGGCGATGGCCCAGATCGCACTGAGAAAGACAGCGGAAAAAGCTGAGAAAGATCATCCCAAGGTAGCACAGATCTTAAAGAAAAGTACATACATGGATGATATTTGCTTTTCCACTCCCACAGAGACTGAAGCCATTCAGCTGACTGGTGGTATTGACAAAGTCCTAGGAGATGGTGGCTTTCATGTCAAAGGCTGGGTGTCCAACAAGACTCTAAGACCTGGTAACCAGAATAACAATGATGCAAACCTGCTTGAGAAATTATCAGAAGAAAAGGTCTTGGGAGTCGTATGGAATCAGGATAAGGATACATTCTCCTACAAGGTGGCTCCGGGCAGAGATGAGAAATCAGAGAGCAGTGAAAGAAAATGGACAAAGCGAAAGATCTTGAGTAGAATAGCCAGAGTGTTTGACCCCATTGGATATGTAGGTGCCTTTATGATAAAGGCAAAGACTGGAATCCAGAGGCTATGGCAACTTGGTGTTGGCTGGGATGATGACCTTCCTCAGAATGAGCAGGTGAAATGGCAGGAACTCTTTAAAGAGATGGAACAGTTGAATAATGTTGAGTTCCCACGCTGTCTAACACCTGATGAAGCTGCGGGGAAGCCAATGTTATGCATCTTTGCTGATGCCTCCGAAGAAGCCTTTGGATGTTGTGCATATCTCAGATGGAAATTAGGAGATGGCAGCTTCACAACAAGATTTGTTGCAGCACGATCCAGAGTAGCCCCACTTAAGAAGTTGTCTGTCCCTCGATTGGAACTCCAGGCCGCTGTAATGGCAACCAGGCTATTTGTTGCAGTAAGGGAGGAGATTAGCTTTGAGTTGCAAGAAACTGTTTTCATGACTGACAGTCTCATCACCCTGGCATGGATCCACAGTCAGTCAAGAACATACAAGTCATTCGTCTCAGCCAGGGTAGGTGAAATTCAGAGTGCATCTAATCCAGAGAGCTGGAGATATGTTCCAGGAAATGTGAACCCGGCGGACAAAATTTCAAGGGGCATATCAGCATCTGACCTTGGCAAGGAATGGGAGCATGGACCTGACTTCTTGTGCAAGCCTGTAGATGAATGGCCAGAAGACAGGTCACTACCAGTCCAAGAATGTAATGAGGAGAAAAGAAAGTCGAAGCAGATACTGCATACAAGCTGCTCAGGTATTGCATGTGATAAGTTCTCATCATGGAGAAAACTCATCAGAGTGACAGCATATGTTCATAGATTTGTTAGGAACTTGAAAGCTCGAAAGATGAAGGCCGGCCAAGCGGAGATGATAGAGGATGGTCCACTCACTACGTCAGAGCTTAATGATGCTGAATCGTACTGGATCAAAGATGCACAGAAGTCACTCCATGGGTGCATGAAGTCTGGGGAGTTTAAGACCTTGGGTCCATATCTCAAGGATGATATTATCAGAGTTGGAGGGAGAGCGGATAAGATCAAACTGTCATATGAAGAGAGACACCCCATTCTTATCCCCAGTGGCCATCATATTGCTAAGCTCATCACTCGCTACTATCATCGACAAGGCCATGGAGGAGTAGCTACTACGTCTGCTAAGATCCGGATGAAGTTCTGGATTTCTGGGGTTCAGCGTCTCGTCAAGTCTGAGAAGTACAGATGTGTGACATGTCGAGCAATGGAAAAGAAGGCAGAAACCCAGTACATGTCAGAGCTGCCTGCTGAAAGGATGATGCCTTTCTCACCACCATTCTATGCTAGTTCATGCGATTATTTTGGGCCAATATCAGTGAGAGTAGGACGCAACAAGACTGCAAAGTACTACGGCATCATCTTTACCTGCCTGAACACACGGGCAGTCCACTTAGAAGTTGCTCCGGATTGTTCAACCATGGAATTTCAGCAGGCATTGAGACGATTCTTCGCTATTCGTGGTCAACCTTCCTGCTTGATCAGCGACAATGGAAAGCAGTTTGTAGGGGCAGAAAGGGAGCTGCGAGAGATGCTAGAAGGTTGGAGCGCTCATGAACTAAAGGAATTCTGTGCTGAGAGAGGCACCGAATGGAAGTTTGTAACGCCGTTGGCTCCTCATCATAACGGCTGTGCTGAAGCCCTGGTGAAAAGCTGTAAGCTAGCGTTAAAGAAAGCCGTCAAGGATCAGTGCCTCACCCCTTTTGAGCTCTACACCTGCCTACAAGAAGTAGCTAATTTGGTCAACCAGCGACCAATAGGGAGAGTACCTACAGACCCTGATGATGGATCTTACATCTGCCCAAATGATGTTTTGTTAGGTAGAGCATCTAGTCATGTACCACAGGGACCATTCAGAGACACTCAAAATCCCCGTCACCGTGTCGAATTTGTTCAACGGATCATCAACTCTTTTTGGAAGTCCTGGCTACGCGACGTTTTCCCTTTGCTTGTACCAAGAAGGAAGTGGAACGTGGATAAACGCAACGTCAGAGTCGATGATGTCGTGATTGTCGCCGATCCAAATGCCATCCGCGGTAAATGGACTTTGGGACGCATAACTCAAGTTTACCCTGGGAATGACGGAAAGGTCAGATCCGTCAAAGTTAAAACTAAAGACTCTGAATATAAGAGGCCCATCACAAAGATTGTCGTGGTATACCCGTCTGAAGGCTACGTGGATGAATAAATGACTTTGTGTATAAGTACTATGTTTCTAACTTACTTCTTTTCCGGCGGGGGGAGGATGGTTTGCCGAGCAAACCTATTTTTTCCTTTTGATTTGGCTTCTTGACTCGACCAGATAGGTCAGCGCACTTTGCCAACAGTGTGAAGAAATGATGTGCTTCTTCGAAGAATCAGTCCAGTAATGTTAAAATTTAGCCAAACTTGAAGCGGTTAGAATGCCGAACAAGAAGTAAGTTGAATGACAAATGTTTCATGTTTCTATAAAGATTACAAAAAATATAATATTGTGAGTAATTATGTTAAAAAAAGGGATCGTACAAATTAAATAGCGTCGGGGTCAGTTATACAGAAAATGGCGTACGTGTCAGTAGAAGCGATGGGAACTATTTATGCAAATGAGTATGATGTCGCAGAGGGAGTGATAAGTGTAAACAAACTTACTTCGGGAAACGAAAATGACATTCGGCAAACTAAATAGTTTGACAGATTTTGAAGTGTGAGAAGTCATGATATGAATTTAAGTAAAAAGCCATAATAATTAATTATTTTAGTAAAAGCTTCTGGAAAGCAAGGAATATTCGTTTTGGTTAGTTTGGCATTTAAAGAAACAAAATTTTATGAATTTGGCCATAAGGGGGTTATGGCTGCTTTGGATTAATGTGTATGAAATATCAAGGTCATTTGGATTACTGACCTGCTTGTTTGAATGACAAAATTATGCAGTCCTTTTACAGTGGAAACTCTGTATAAAGAGATTTGATATGGAAATGCTCCTGATATGGGCAGGTAATTGGGCTGGTCCCAACTCTTTAAGCTGTTGTTTTCGGCCATGATGTGGCGGGATTCCTACTGTGGCAAGGGTTTTTTGATGGTCTCAAGCACCTCGTTATACTGAGTTTCGACTGTATTTGGAAGGTTAAAATATATTAAATTTGAATTCTGTATTAATTTTGGACAAGATGTGTAAAGTTAAAGAAAACATTTGTTTTGGGGCAATGCACTGAAAAGGCATTTTTTGCATATGCTTGCTAGGTTGAGTTATAGGGAAATATTAAATATTTAAATCAGGCATTCAATCAAAATTAAACATTAATGCAAGAGTTAGATACAGAATGAATCATAGAAGCATCACTCAGGATTGTTTTGTTGATCAAAGAATTTATTTCAAAATAAACATAACACACGGTTGAAAGATAAGGTGTTATAAAATACTTATTGTTTAAGAACAATGATTTAATAGATCGGGTGAAAACCAACTGATATCAATTGTAAACTGTGTTTTATGAAGAATACCATGGTGAATGTTCATAGACAGCATACTTATGATGCCCCTTTTCTGATTTTCCTTTATGCAGATTGAATAAAATTTGCTATGCAATTAATCGGCATCTCTAACATCTGAGCTTGAAAGTCTCCTTTTCTTCAGTAATCCAATGACCTTTGACCCTATAAAGGACGGGACAATGGTGGCAGCATCACCAAAAACTATAGGTGCGTATACTTTACCAAGATACACTACCATACAAAATTTGAATGAAATCTACAAGAAATTCAGAAGAGTGCAAGAAATGGACAAATGACCTTTGACCCTATAAAGGATGGAACAATGAGGGTAGCATCACCAAAAAGTAAATATGTGTCAATTATATCAAGAAATGTGGCCTGCAGAGTGCACTCACGCCATTCTCCAAAGTATGACCTTTGACCCTATAAAAGACGGGACACTGGTGGCAGCATCACTAAAAACTATAGGTTTTTAGATTACACCAAAAGACCCTTCATACAAAATTTCCTATTCCCTATTGTTTCTCCAAGGCGTCGGAAGTGGACAACCCATTGAAACGCATGTTAATTCTTCAATACACGTTTCATCGTATGCGTGAGTTCTAAAGCTTAACAATGGATGTGTAAAATTCCACTTGGCTTTGAAGTTCCATGCGTGGTGCCGCTCTTCGGGAGCCAGGTACCAGTTTCGTATTTATCAAATTACCAGCCAAATTTCAATGTAAATTTGTAAAATTTATGTGGGGATTGTGTTGGGAAAAGTGCATCGAACAATTTTTCAAATTTAGTACTCCGCTCTTCCTATAATTTGTGTGCCAGCGTAGGTGAAAGGAAAATTAAATGCTCACAAAAACTAAATATTTTAGGATATTCTGGTCATCTCCGGTCGTTTTAATGTCCCGTCATTTAATCCATGATTTACAATATTCCATATAAAGTACTTGGCTAGTGCATGCATTAGCGCGCATTTCATATTTTTGCAGTTGAAAAAAAGTATGAAATTACATAAGTTTCTGTTCGCTTGTTCAACTCATGACGCATTCAACAATTGATGAGAAATCATTGAAAGGGACAGCGAACAGTTGCTGAGATACCATTTTCTGATGTAGGAGTTTGAAACCCTGATAATTCAAGCGCTCTTTTATCTAACCACCTGGTTAACAGTTGCAGAGTAGCGCATAACTTTTCGGCGGCACCGAGCATGGGATCAAAGGAGAGACTAATTTTCTCACGCTGTCCGGCGCGGCAAGGAAAAAAAAATAGACAAGACACATCGCTCACAGTTAGTTTTGAATAGAGCTGGGGAACTTCTGTTCTCTTGGGGTAAGATTAGGCAGGAATCACTCAATTTTTAAGACAAAATATTTATATGCAACACTAGTACAAGCATGCATATAATAACGTGTATGATGGGGGGACCTAAAGTTACGCACTTTGTTTTGTATGTGGAGCGCGTATTCTCCCATAGACAACGCGTATTAAAAGTGGTGCGTAGCTTTAGGACCCCTAGCCCCTGAGTGAAACCAGTACGATTCGGTGGGTCTCACAATTTACCAATGTTGAAATGACCATTGAAAATATGGCCATATAAGTTATTTTTTGGAATTAAAGTATATATATACATGTATGATGCCACTTACCTAAACAGACCTTCCACAAATCAGCTTTTCATAAAAAATGTGTAGAATCGTTGAATGTCACTTTTTACTCTAAATTTTCGAAACCAGTCCCATTCGCCATGTTGTTGAAGCAGAAACGAAAATAGGCACTTGCACATGCGCCTATGAATATTTATTACAATGACGCCATAGTTTTCGTCACAGGAATAATGAATATTCATATATCCACTGTGATCCGCCGATTTCGAGCGCTCTCGCTCGAGCCCACTCGTCTAATGAATATTCATAATCCTCCCTTCTTGTCTGTATTACATTGGAGCTGCTGACGCATGCGCATTGCAAGCAAAACACCGACCTACGGAAGTTTTTAGTAGTACAGGCTCTTGGAGATAAATATGCCTTTTTTGTATCATCCTCATTGAAAAGAAAGACGACAGTCAATCGGAAAGTTTTGTAAGTACCTAAAGTAGCCTAAAATCAACTAACGTCATGTTTCATGGCTATCATTTTGATAGACAGAAATAACCGTCTGTTATGGGGAAATCTTTAATATTTCTGACATTTCTCAACCTTCCCCATAGACAGACGGTACGACCGTGTATCACCAACAAGGTGGACGATCAGCCGACCTGAGCCTTAGGTCGCGTTGCCGTTACGTATATACACGAGTACGCCACTGAATACATGCTACACACACAAACACACAGAGAACCACTTCCGGTTCCGGATATGACCGTCCACACACTACGCGATATGTGATCATTCAGTCTCTATGTACGGAGGTCTAGTGGAGCCAGGCGAAGTCTCAGCGGAACAACCGACGATACAGAGAGACTGAAGCTTTTGGTCTATCATTTTGACAAATGACCTTGTATTACAAGTTGTAATTAAGAGACATCCAAGCAATCAAAGGACTGCTGATCGCAGCCCGAACACTATGTGTCCAGGCTGCCGCAGTAATAGGACCCCCTGCCCACATCAGCAAGCAATGGTCATATTGACCATTAGAATCATATACATGTGTGTATACTGGGTATTGGGGATACAGATGTAATTTTGTTTGAAATTGATGTTTTTGTGGGCAAACTGATACTTAAGTATCGTTCTTTAGATTTTAAGTTATCAGTTCGTTAAGATACAAAATGTAGAAAGTTATAAAAACTTACATTTACAGCCCTCTTTTTGGTACTTGTTACCCACATCTCCATACGGATCACGACTGCTCTCAATAATGTTGCGCACTAGTGAGGCCGCTCTACATGGTTACGCACCGTAGATACGTACGCAGAATGTTACGCACACAAGCTATTCTACGAAGACTGGAAGGGCCAAACTGACGACGTAAAAAAATAAAAAATATTACGTACGTACGTAGTAATTATTACGTACGTACGTAATATTTTTTATTTTTTTATGTCGTCAGTTTGGCCCTTTCAGGTCTTCTTAGGAGATCGACGAACCTATCGCGCCGGTACTACTACGAGCGCTGAGGGCTCCCTTCATCATAATCGTGAAAAATACAAACTGGATGCTGACGGGACAGTCTCGATAGCAGTTATCGACAAAAAGGACCCAAAATTTCAGGAAACCCTCTTCAAAGGTCACAAAACAACCTGGTAAGTTTTAATCATCTATTATTCAATATAATTCTTTGGATGTAAGTAAACTGCTATATATGATATTCAATTAAATATAGCCAAAAATGCACAGTGATGCAGTTTAGGTATGGGATGTGTGTTGGCTGCGTTACTACACAGTCGGCAATGGTGTGTACCTATGAGTGCCCCTGCCATACAAATGTGGTTTATCAGATTGAATGGTTTTATTCAAACCTTAGTAATAGTATGATGGGGTGACCATATTTCGCGCACATTCAAATTTTTATTAGAAATGTGACATTCGATACTTGATTTCTCATATTCTACAATAATTTATTTATAAAGTTTTATACCAAACGGAAAGCAAAATTCTGGACTAAAACTTGATTCAACAAGAACATTAATCGACGAAGAATTTCGGAAATATCGCGATCTCAAAACCCAGTGTCGGATCGCAACACACTGAGAAAAAAAAAAGGGCATAAAAACGACGAGACCTAAGTTCGCGCACGTAAATTAACATCTAAGTTATCCAACGTAGCGGTCCAGCAAAGTGAAGATAATTGCATCATTTGTAAGACAAAATATCATACAATCATTTGGTATCACGTTTTACCTACAACTTTGATGACATCTTCTATCAAAATGAGGATTTTTGGACCGTTGTCGGTAACTTCATATTTTTCGGAAACTGACGCAAAAAGTAGCAAAATTGCCGATATTTTGTCAATATCTTCATAATTCCTCACCCAACTTAAAAGAAAATATAGTCCATATGTAATTTTAGCTTCCTCTATCTAATAGCGCTATCAGATTTTCGAAATCTTTTGTAGTTTTTTAGATATTGCCCTGTGCGCGAACTTAGGTCATGCGCGAAATATGGTCACACCACCATACAGTAACACAATTTTATGATCACGAAACTGAGGATGCTTGTTTGCTCTTTTCTTTGATTCATCATTCATAGAAAAATAAAAAATGGTTGTATCTCGTGCAATCTCACACAGACTTTTCCAGCCTGGACATGCTGGACCTTTTCTTTTCAATGATGCAATAAATGCAAAATTCTCTTAGTTACATGTAAGTATGCACCAAATCACACAATTTCATATCCCAAAATAAAAAATCTCCCTACCGTCGGAGGGGGGACTGCCTCCCACACTCCCGCAGTCGGTCGCTTCGCTCTCTCGCAGGGTCTCACTCCCACTCCCAGCCATGCCAGCCGGTTCAGAAACTTGGCATCTCTCTCTCTGGAAACTATGCCATGTATGCCCAGCGAACATGACACAATCAAATCAAACTCCTTGATCAAATCAAATGACATGTCCACAGAATGTGGCGGAAAACAAGACTTACCGAATACCGTACCGTACCAGTTTATTATACAGCCAGGGCAACTCAGGTTTAAGATTAAATCAGATCTCCTAATCTTATTTCGTTGGACTAGACTGCGCTAACGTACCGTAGGCGTAGACTATACGTATCCAGATCCATATCCGGCCGGACGACGTGGCGCGCGCTGGCTTCGTTTCTCCGGTGCCTAGCTGGCGATCGGATCGCATGCTCTGCATGTGCCTGTGACATGTTGTGTTATTGTTTTCGTCGCGTCGTCCTCTTGACCCGGAAGTGGCTGAATAATCATAAATTTATGCAAGTGAAAATCGGACGGTACACACTGTTGATTGGATGAACAAGTAACATAATTTGCATACTCACTCATACAACGTCGAAAAGTCCTGTAATTTAGGCAACCTTTGACGCCAAATATTCACTTACATGTAGGGGAGCGGCATTTTCGAAATTTTAAAGCTGGATTTTCCGTCCAAGCCTGCAGAGAATATTATTTTTTGTGTCAGACACATTGATATTAAGATTAATACCTAGTTTACCCCCACAAACCCTCGAAGGTAGCGTGGCCGAGTGGTCTAAGGCGCTGGTTTTAGGCACCAGTCATTTCGATGGCGTGGGTTCGAATCCCACCGCTGCCAATATTTCTTTGCTTATCTTGATTGTAATAATATCGAAAAGTTATTTCTTCTCTTTGATTACTGACATAAATACTAACAAAAATCCTTTAAAATATGATTTCTAAAATAATTCTAATTGTAATGGAGAGTGACCATGCATGCATTGTTATAATTACATGTATGAGAAATGTGGATGTAAGTGCCATGCACAGTTTTGCTGCTTCTGAAGGATATAAAGCATTAAAGGTTAACTAAATGGTTAACTAATGGTTAACTAATGGTTCAGATAAATTGGTCTGAATATATTGGTCCTCAAAATAATTGGATTTTTTTCTACAGCCCGAAGTCTTTCTTTTTAAACAAAAGATAAAATAATTTGTTCAGAACCCCCATGCAAGATAAACTATACCTATACCTATATCAAATTAGTTGACTGTGATAAATGTTTTACTTAATACAACATGACACAAAGGGATCGATGTATAACGAGGGTCTTTATTGTATATTTTTGCTTTGCAGGAATTCAAATATACTATTTTTTTAAAGCTTTTTTGCCTTTATTCAGATTTTAAATACAAAATATATCACATCAAAAGTACAATTATAAAGAACATAATATTGGTACATCATACATTTCCTTACATTCTTTTTTACCAATAGTATTTTTAACACAGCTGAATAATTTAATTATTTCATACATTATAGAAAATAATCATTAATATACATGATAATATGAAAATTAATCAAATCACTTTATATAATCTGAATAAAGATTTTCTTATAAAACAGAAAAGAAAAGATGAAGGTACTATTTTAGACCCCCTAAATAAAGCAGTTTCAAAATTAAGACAGAGAATGAAAAGGCGCATTTATTTTAAGTTTTTGTTATTCTAAATTTTGTTGTCATAAATGTTATCACGAGATTCCTTTATTTTTTTAATCTCCATTCAGATTATCAATACAAAGAAAATACCAAAAAAAATCCACAGAACTAAAAATGTGACATTATTTTTCATCATAAACCAATAAATATTTTTTATTGAACATATTCTAACAGATAACAGAAATATTTATAAATGTATTTTATATTCCCTTTCACATTGTCACAACATCAACATCAAAAGGAACATAATATTTCGTGCAGTATACCTTGTGCTACACTCGTATTTCTATTTTTTTTACCCAGACAAATAATTATATTTGCATACAATGTAAAAAAAAAAAAAGAACCCATAGACAACAAATATACAATATGTTATAACGTTAATTAAATCAATACAGATTTGGCAGTCTGAATAAAGATTGTTTTATGGAAACAAAAATGAAAGGTGAAAACTTCAATGCTCATGCACTGATAAAACATTTTGCACAATGTAAAAAAAAAAACGATTTTCTTTGGAGTTTCATAAATTATATCATTGTTTTTACTACGTGTATCTCTGTTATAAATGCTTTCATCGTGATTATTATAATTGGTATTACGATTACTATTACTATTCTTATTGTTGTTATTATTATTATAACTATTATTATTACTACTAGTATTATTATTATTATCATCATCATATTCATTATGGTTATTATCATGTTATATCTTTATTACCCTCATTCGAAACATCAAGATAGTAAAATTTAACAGAATGACCATTCTCTTCTCCCATTTGTCACTAGTTAAAAGAAAGAAAAAAAAAAAAAACATACATATAGAAAATGAAGAAAAATCGAGAGAAAAAAAATTATGCAGAGTGGCCTTCTTTGTTTTGTGTTAGCAAAATAAAGAAGGCCACTCTGCATAATTTTTTAAATACCACTAGTACAATGGAAGATACACTGTAAAAAATAACTGTAAAACTACAGGTTTCCTGGCCCTTGAAATTACAAGTTATTGCCGTCATTTCAATTTTACAGGCCTTTTCCTGTAATACAACAGCAAGTTTGTTGGTTTACCGGAAATCAGCATTTATTTTCAATCGCCCGATAAAAAACATTTTCTCATATTTTAACAAGTTACCCTGTTAAATTACCAAATATGTGGGAAAACACTTATATGAATATTCATGAATTTTTAGTAAGCGTATGGTTTGGGGTTGCCCGATTTAGTAACTGTCACAAAAGGAATAAAAAAACTATAAGGTGCATATAAAAGATTGCATTAAACTGGGCGTTGTGGCGTGCGCCTGTAATCCAGCTACCAGTGGAAGTTATAAACTGATTCAGCGGACCCAGGTTCGAGACTGAGTCACGTCTTTCGGATTGCGACGTTAAAGGTCGTAATCATATCTGATTGATACACGTCTGTAAAAACCCAGTTACACACACACACACACAATTAACTAAATAGGATATGTTTAGGATAGGATAGATTAAGGTAGATTAAGGTAGAGAATAGGATAACATAAAGCCTGGCTGTTAAACTAATAACTAATAATAATTACTAATAACTGTAAAACTACAGACTTTCTGGCTTTCCTTGAGACTGACTACAAATTATTTTAAATTTACAGTCTCTTTCCTGTAAAAAAACCGAAATATTTTTTACAGACTTTAGTTTTACATGAGGCTGTAACATAACATGCACTCCTGGCGTTTCGACTGCCAGGAAATTTCCTGTAAAAATACCCACATATTTTTTAACAGTGTATGCAATCCAAATATGATATTCAAATACATTAAAAAACGAAATAAAAGCAACAAAGGCGCTACTTTAATACCCCTGATTATTTTTCGCTAAATGAAGAGATATCAGATTATCATTTTGTAAAGAATAACCTACATACCATGTGTTTTCAAAAACCTATTTTTTGCTTCATTTATTTTAATGTTTTGTATGAAATTAACAGAAATCTTGACAGAAATGACAAATCTTCTTTTTTCGGTAAATTCAATATTTCCTTTGAATTGGCTTTTTTCCTGCCAATTACTCCAAAAGAAATCATAAATATTGTAACTCATTTGCGAAATCGTTCTAGTCCAGGTTTTGATGATATTGATATATCGATTATTAAACGTGTTATTCATGTTATTTGTTATCCATTATGTAACATATACAATACTTCACTTATTTCAGGTATCTTCCACAATAATCTAAAAATAGCGAAAGTTATTCCGGTCTTTAAAAATGGATCATCTGAAAATATGAGTAATTATCCCTATTTCTGTACTTTCCGTGTTTTCCAAGATTTATGAAAAGTGTCTTTTCAATCGTCTACTCAAATATTTAAATAATTATAATCTGTTATCTAATTGCCAGCATGGATTTCGTTCTGGATACTCTACATCTTCTGCATTAGTCGATTTCATATATAAAGTTAGCAACACACTTGATAATAAAAGAAGTTTAATAGGTTTGTTTCTTGACTTAAGCAAGGCATTTGATACCCTAGATCATTCTATTTTATTAACGAAGTTAGATTATTACGGTGTTCGTGGCGTTCTCTTAAATTTATTTAAAAGTTACTTGTATAATCGAATAGTATCAGACTTTAATATCATCAGATGTGGGGTACCCCAGGGATCCATTCTTTTATTTCTAATTTCCATAAATGATATTTGTCAAACCTCTCAAAAATTACAATACATTTTATTTGCAGATGATACTATAGTGTCTTTTTATCCGATGAAAATATCAACAATCTGGTTCTCTCATTTAATACTGAATTAAGGAAGGTCAACTCATGGTTGATTTCTAATAAGCTTGTATTAAAAATAAACAAAACGCATTGTATGATTTTCTCAAATAAGTCAATTAATTATGATGGAATAGTTATTTCCTTAGATAACACTATTATTAGTCGTTCTACTTCATTGAAATTCTTAGGTGTTACTACTGATAATATATCTTGGAATGATCACAATGACTTAATCTGTACCAAAATTTCAAAGAATATAGGCATATTATACAAACTCAAGTACTTCCCAAAAAAAATATTATTAATGATTTACAATACTTTAATATCCCCATACCTTCAGTATATTGCCTGGGGTTCTGCAACTAATTATTCTATATCTAGATTATTCAGACTGCAAAAGAGAGCTATTAGAATCGTTTCTCATGCCAGTTTCCTTGCTCATACTACCCCATTATTTGCTCATTTAAAATTATTAAATGTATTTGATCTTTCCGATTTTAACTTTGCAATTTTCATGTATTTGTGCTTTAACAAAAATATCCCACTAAGTATCTCTAACAAATTCTGTATCAATGCCCAATTTCACTCATACAATAGACGTAGTTCCTCCCACTTTCATTTACCGTTGACGAGAGTTAATGTCGCAAAACACTCTATTTTCTACCATAATCTGGAATAATTTACCCTTACATATCAAATGTAGTCCTTCTCTTAAAGTCTTCAAAAGGAGGTTGAAATCACTCATACTGGATACTTATAATACTTAGTTTACTTATCTATGTTCAGACTTTACTCTTATTTTGCATTGTTTGTTTTTGTTTCTGTTATAGTTTCTCAGTTTTGCTTTTTTGCTTTTATGTATAAATTAATATGAATGATGTTGTTTATCTTCTGTTGGTGGCAGCACCAATAAGGCTATTTTGCCTTCCTAAGCTGTCTCCTCATTCTACATTATTATACTTTGGTTGTTATATAAATTTTGCAAATGTACTATTTTATGAATGGATGAAATAAATGAATGAATGAATGAATGAATGAAAATGAAAACAAGCACTCAATGACTTGTAAATGGTTGGATCAGCGAAAAAGTAAAAAGGAGTCGGGAGGAGGAAGGACAAAAAATGATCAACAAAAACCTAAATTTTACGATCTTGAAGGGATGAAATGTTCCCATTTTTTATAATGTATTGTTATAGTTTGTCCTTTATTCTTGCTTTTTCATATTCAATTTTTGGGGAGTTCTCTATAGCCTTACAGATGTCTTTACAAGTTGGGAGCCTTCCGTGTTTACGACTGTTTTAAATCATATATTTGCCCATAATAAGTACGTGATTAACCAAAATATTAACTTTCAGATTTTCTCTGAAGCCTAGTAATACATCAATCCATTCTATATTAAGTAGCTGAAACATTTTCAGTTCATTTTTTTCACCTCCTTCCATATATTTGATATTTGTTCACATTGATAGAAGATGTGAAAATATGTTTCTATATATTTTTTACAAAACGAACATAAATTTGACTGAGCAAATCCAAATGAATGTAATTTATCATTACAAAATATAATGCTATGTAAAAGTTTGTATTGAAATTCCCTTAACTTCCAATCTAAAGTGCAAAACCTGGGGATAGAAAAACATGTTGCCACTACCGACTTATCCAGATTAAGAGCTGATACTTCTGGATGTTTAAAAGCAAAATAATCTTGTATTGTACTAATGAAAATATTATATAACATTTTGGATGTCAGAGACTCCAGAGAATACACTTTCTTGTTAACGTTAAAGAAAAGGGGTCATCCCTATAGCTAGAAGGTCCGATAGTTAGCGGGTCCGACTGACAGACAATAAATACGTAAAAAGGGTAAACTAGTGGATAAAATGATAAGTGGGTATAAAATAAGTGGTTAAAATAAGTGGGGGCGTTCCAACCAAAGAAAAAAAGCAAAAAAGGAAGAGGTTGAAAAGGAAAGAAGAAAAGAAAAGAAATGAAAAGAAGAGAAAAAGAAAAGAAGAAATCAGAAATGAAAGAGAAGAAAACAAAAATTCAAAAACTTCGCTCACTAGCATTATTAGGGTTATTTACCAGTGTCCATTATATTTCCATTATTGATATTAATTAGTTATTAACATAATCGCCATAAATTATTTATGTATATAAACCAATGCCAACTGTATTAATAAGTCATATTCTTATGGAAGTTATTTGGTTTGCATCTTGAATCTCTAGCTAATGTTATGCTATTTTCTACTCAAAGAATGTTCGCAACATAATGAATCAGAAATAATGGCCTGTGACCAATAGTCTCTTCCCAATATGAGAACGGAAGATGCCGATAACATGTTACACAGATTATGAGAACGGAATAACAATACGCTAGAACCTATTCTCAGGATACAAAATTCTTCTTTTTTCTCTCTCTCTCGTTCGCTCGCTTTGCTCGCTCATACAATCAAGAAACTAGGCCTAGATTGTTTCTTGCAGCAAGCACCTCTTACGTCCTGCAGCAACAAGAAGCCTGAATATCATAATATTCGGGCAGTGAGGTATCCGACTATTCTCGAATTCCCCCAACCCCCCCCCCCCCCCAAAAAAAAAAATGGTATAATTTACCCGACAGAGTCCACACACTGAAATTTGCCACAAGGTAGTAGTATGGGTGTAGTCGGTGAACATTCAAAAAAGTATAAAAGCTGACATCATAGCTGGTAGGAAAATATCACCTGACAACCCTAAAAAAAATGGAAACGCCCCCTCCCAAGAACGTGGTAGGGCCTAATTGAAACAATTTCATTTTTATCGGGCAGAATCTTTTGTTGTCAGAATCTTATCTTTTGTTACATTTAATGAAAATTCAACTATAAAGTGTGCACCCCATAAGATTTCTTTGTTTAAAAAATAACACTTGTGTTAGAAGGGGACGCCCTTTCCTCAGCTTGCTCCACTAGAAAAAAATGCCTCGGGCATGATGGGCCTTGATCGGGGCTTCATAGTGTGCACCATATAATTAGATTTCCATGTTTCAAACAATGGTCAGCGTTCCCCATTGCCAATACATCGGTTTAGTGGCAAAATTAACCGGGGGGCTGAGCTGCATGGGTGGACCACCCCCGCCCAACGGTGATGATGATGATGCGCTGATAAAAATACTTTTAACATGTTGAAAATTAAAAATAAGTTTAAAATTTATAAAAAATAGGTTCCTCATTTTTTTTTTTTTTTTTTTTTTTTGGGGGGGTGGGCCTACAGACCTAGTACATCGGTTTATTACAATACACATAGAAAAAGATAAGGCATTGTCCTTTTCCTTTTATGAGATAAATCTATTAAAAACAATATTGTATTCACTTATTTTACCTTTTTTACGTTATTGTCGGTCTATCGGACCTTCTAACTATCGGACCCCTACTGAACCTTCGGACTATCGGACCCTTTTGCCGATTCGGTCTATAGAACCTTCTGTCTATCGGAACTTCTGACTATCGGACCCCGTTGGACATTCGATCTATAGAACCTTCGGACTATCGGACCCTCCGCCGATTCGGTCTATAGAACCGTCTGTCTATTGGACCCTCTCGTACGTTCGGTCTATCGAACCTTCTATCTATTGGGTGTCGGTCTATCGGACCCGCTAACTATCGGACCTTCTAGCTATAGGGCTGTAACCAAAGAAAATGATGGAATAGTCCAGATTATCGTTCAAAGTATCATCATTTTCTCTCTTCGCCTTCCAAGAAGATGGTAGCTTATGGTATATATCATTGAGCAGAAGTATCATCTACATTTAAACCTTTCCTTATGAAATATTCCCCTGATCTGATATGACCCTCTGCATTAATCAAATGTTTAACTTGAAAAAAATTGTGCGTCGTATAGTTTTTCATTAAACCGAAAAGTCCTATCTTTAATAAGAGTATTATTGAATATTATTTGATTTTCGTTACGAGTTTCTTTGGCAATAAATTGTTTCTCTTGTAAATAATTCCAGATACTCAGAAATTCCATATAAATATCGGGTATACGTTTATGTCAATTGAATTACAGTTGTAATTGTAAAGAAATATCCTGCCCCCTACCTTATGGAATATAAAATCAAAAAATTGTTTCCATTTCATGTCATTATTACCTATAAGAAGTCTCTTTATCCAAATAACCCTCTAAGCACAGACCATGTATTTAAAGTTCAACATTTTTAAACCCCCATATCATAATTCCTATATATAATGTTCCTTTTTATCTTATCGTGACCATTCCAAATGAAGTTAAAGCAGATCGTCTTTACTTCGTTGAATGCCCATGATGGTACTGACATTGTAGAAGATACATACAATAATTTAGAAATAGCAAAAACTTTAACTAATTGAATTTCCCCCAATAGAGTAAGATCCCTTTGCTTCCACCACCCTAACAATCTTTTTATTTTGCTAAGAATTTCTTTATAATTAATTTCTTCTTTAACATTAATGTCAAGAGTAAAATATACTCCAAGTACTTTAACCAAGGAAACCAGTTTACCCAAAGTGATATTGGGTAAAATATCTTCATTTCGACAAGCAGACCCCAAATCCATTATTTGTGTCTTATCCTTATTAATTTTCAGGCCAGATACCTGAGAGAAAGAATCCAATATTTTTTCTAATTTTTTTCATATCTTCTATATCTTTTAGAAAAATAGAGCAATCGTCTGCATACATAACCAACTTAACTTCTATATTACCTATCAAAATACCTTTTAAATTTTGTTCTTTCCGAATAGCCAAAGCTAATGTTTCTATAATCAACAAAAATATATACGGAGACAACGGATCCCCTTGTCTTACGCCCCTACCTATTTCAAAATAACCTGTAGAATACCCTCCGTTCATGACACAACTGACGACATTATTATACAAAACTTCTATCCATCTACAGATCTTGGGTGCCAAAACCATATTTTTTCATCAACGCTTTCATATATGAGTGTGAAACTGTGTCAAAAGCTTTTTTTTTTTTTGAATAATATTTTATTGCTTCCTCTCAAGAACAATATTACATTTCAAGAAACGATCATGATAAGTCACATATAAAATAATTTGCATATACAAGGAAACTTAATGAAATACATTAATACCAATAAAAATTATAAAATTCTCTGAAATTATCCATAATTATTTTTCGATGAAAAGAAAATACAATGCATCAATCGTTGGACATAGATATATAACTATTTTCTTTCATGTAATACTTTATAGTAATAATAAAGAGCTTTTTCTTTCAAGTAATATATTATTCCTTCGTCTTGAAAGATACATTAATATCACATTAAATCATAATACAGTGTATATAATATTCAGACAAAAAGGAACTAAAGAACAGAGTTTACATAGACCAATTATACTTTTAAAGAAATATAAGGTCTTCTTAAAATCGGAATAACAGAACAAAGGTTCTTTTTTTTTAGAAAGAAAACAAATACAATATATCGATCATTGAACATGCATTTAGAAAAAAAAATATAAATTATACATGATTTCTTGAAACGATTCTTTATTTTAAAAAGATTTTAAAAAATCTTAGAGGAAGATATACATGGCCCACCCGAACTGACCCTTACACACTCATCTCATTCACCCACCCCTTCCCCCTCACCATTCTCCTACCAATCACACACACACTCATTCTCACTCCCCCTTCTCGCACCCCCCCCCCCTTCTCCCTCCCCCAACATACGAACACCCATGCATGCATCCAGTTCCGGTTTGCCTGTCCGTAATGAGTACATAACAAAAGCAAACAAACAAAACAAAACATAACAAACAAACCAAAAAAAAAACAACACAAAAACAAACGAAAACAAAATCAAAGAAACGCATCAATCTGTTCCCATTTCCTTGAGTGCACCCCCAATTTCCCCTTTTTGTTGGCTATCTTATATTCTTCGTCTCTGTGATCTTTTATCCAAGTAACTGTTTTCCGTAGAGATGGCAGCTCGCCTTGTTTTCTTGAAGAAAAAAATTATGTATTTTACAAGAAAAATTACACAATTTATTAAATATATTCGTACCGTTTTACCCGATAGTCCCATGAAAATGAATTTCCAATCATTTATATTAATTTCTCTTAGATGTAGCTTTTTACTAATGTCCTGCCATAATTGTTTAACTTTAGGACATTCTAAAAGCACATGTTGGTATGTTTCAACTTGATTTTTACAAAAGGAACATAGATTATCCAACTCGAAACCAAATTGAAAGAGTCTCTGTTTCGTATATATAGCCCCATGCAATAATTTGTATTGAAACTCCCTTTGTTTATTAATAACAAATGCATTTTTCAGTCTTGTAAATATTTCTTTTAACATCCCAGTTCCAAAATCATGTTGAACATTTCCATCCGTAATCTTTAATGTATACTCTCTTTGAATAAAGTTCAATAAAGTGATTATATAACCGTACAGACTTTAAATCGCCAAATTTTTGTATATGACCAAAGATCTTCAGATCTATTTGAAAATGTTCAGTATCCACATGTATAAAATCACTCTGTATCCATTCCTGTTCAATGACTGAAAATATTTTTTGAATCCTGATCAGGCTGTCGGTGGTAAAACCTAAGTTATAAAAATAAGAGATTGGTTTAAAATTACCTCCAACGGTTATATCTGATGCTTTAAATATTCCTTTATAAAAAAGATCAGCATCAAAGATCATTTTATTTCGAAAACAAATACTTCTATTGTTAAAAATTATCGGATTGACCTTGTTCTTTTCGAAGTGTCTACATTCATCTATATCTTGCCATGCTTTTAACATATCTAAATAAAACATGGGTATACCATTTAAATTCATTTTCTTCATATCATAATTACAAAGAAATATACTTCGACCTCCAATCGATCTAAAAAAGTAATCAAATGTTAGTTTCCACCCTAAATATTTTTCACCGTACAACAGCCGTTTGATCCACATTATTCTTTGAGTCTTAATAAAAGTTTTGTAGTCAGTTACCCGAAGCCCCCCTGCAGAATAATCTTGATATAATATTTTCCTTTTTATTCTATCTTTCCCACCCCAAATGAAATTAAAGGAGTACTCCGACCTGAAATTAATATTAATTGAATAAATAGAGTAAAATTAAACAAACAAATCACTGAAAATTTCATCGAAATCGGATGAAAAATAATGAAGTTATGGAATTTTTAAGTTTTGCATTATTTTGGTAAAACAGTGATATGCACGTTGTCATGAATATGCAGTGAGTGAGCTGATGATGTCATATCCCCACTTTTTCTTTTGTATTTTATTATATGAAATTGCAATTATTCAAATTTTCTGCTCCAAGCCTATAACTAAAAGGACTGACTCCTTATTTAATGTGTAAGTTTATCATTGCTGTAACTTATTTTGTTACAAGGGAGATATTTTTTACAGACATGTATGAAAAAATGAAATAATGAAGATTTCATGTAATATAGTTAAAAAAAGAAAGTGGGGACGTGACATCATCAGCTCACTCATTTACATATTCATGATGACATGCATAGAACTGTTTCCCAAAATAATGCAAAAGTTAAAAATTCAATAACTTCGTTATTTTTTATCGGATTTCAATGAAATTTTCAGTGTTTTGCTTGTTTAATTTTACTCTATTCATTCAATTGATATTATTTTTAGGCCGGAGTACCCCTTTAAAGGAAATTTTTTCAATTTCTTCAAGGATACTATGTGGAACAGATATAAGAGAAGATACGTAATTTAATTTTGAATATACATACATTTTCAATAATTTGATTTTGCCATACCTCGTAAGATCTCGTTGGCTCCACCAACCTATTAATCTTTTTATTTTACTTAATATCTCTTTGTAGTTTAAATCATCTTTTATTTTAGAATTACGTGAAAAATAAACTCCTAGGATTTTTATGTCTTGTACTCTATGTCCCAAAAAAGGTACACCGGGCATATCAATCGCTTCCCCCAACCAGATAAAATTTGTCTTATCCATATTTATTTTTAATCCACTTAATATCTCAAAGTCTTCGAAGACTTTCTTCACCCTATCAATTGACTTCATATCTTTAAGAAACAATGTAATATCATCCGCGTAAAGTACCTGCTTTATTTTTCCAGTATCAAACCGAATTCCTTCAATACTAGGGTCCTTTCGGATATAATGAGCAAGCAGCTCAATAGCTATTATAAATAAATAGGGGGACAAAGGGTCCCCTTGTCTTACCCCTCTTTTAACTTCAAAGTATCCAGTTGAGTGTCCCCCATTCATCACGCAGCTACTAACATCATTATAAAGAATTTTAACCCAAGAGCACAATACATTACCGAACCCAAAGGATTCCAATGCTTTGAACAGTAGTCTATGTGAAATACAGTCAAATGCTTTTTCGAAATCTACAGCGATAAGAAAACCTACAGGCTGATACAATGACTGAAAAAATACATCATCTATTAACCGCACTGCCTCCCCAATATTTCTCTCTTTAACATAACCCACCTGATCATAATGAATGATATCTCCTAATACCTCTTTTACCCTTTTAGCTTTTGAAATGATCTTATAGTCAAGATTTAAAAGAGTTATTGGCCTGTAGTTTTTTCATATACAAAGGATCTTTTCCCTCTTTCTCAATAAGTGTAATGACTCCCTGTCTCTGTGAATTGGATAAAACCTCAGTTTCGAAACTTTCATTAAATGCTTCCACTATATACTTCCCTAAGATTGGCCAAAATGTATAATAAAATTCAGCTGTAAAGCCATCATTGCCTGGTGACTTATTCCATTTCATTTCCTTACCAGCTTGATAGCATTCTTCGAATGTTATTATGCCCTTCACAAAATGCTTTATTTTCTTCGCTTAGTTTGGGCAGTTCGCTTAAAAACATATCATTAATATCTTCTGTTATGTCGTTATTTTGACATGCATATAAATTCTTATAAAACTCCCCAATGATCTCTAAAATCCCATTACTATCATGTATCACCTCATTATTGCTATTGTATATTTCCTTGATCACACTTTTCCTTTTATTCGACTTTAATAATTGTTCAAAAAATTGAGAATTTCTTTCTCCTTCTTCAGACCATTCTGCCCTCGATCGTACCTTTAAGCCTTGACGAGAATAGTCAAAAAGCTTTTCCAGTTCATTTTTTTTCAAGTCTAGTTCTTCCTGAATGTTATTTTGCAAATTAAACGTCAATCGATATTATAAGTCTTTAATTTCTTTTTCCAATATTTCAACTTTTGCTTTCCTGAGTTTTGATTTTCCACGGGAAAACTTCATAATATATTCCCGTAGTTTCATTTTCATAAAATCCAAAAATTTGATTTTACTATTTATTTGACCCAGCCACGTTTCCTCTATTTCACTAATCTTATTTTTTACCCCATCGACAAAATCCTTGTCATAACATAGACTACTATTAAACTTCCAATATGATTTACCAAAAATGAAATTATCGACCAAATTTGTAACTTCTACTCTAACACCAGCGTGGTCAGGTGTGATTGAGGGCAGAATTTCAGATTCCCTTACGACTTTTTCTAATTTGGATGATATAAAAATAATCTAATCTGCTCTGCACCAATGGCTGCTTCTGTCTAAAGGTAAATTCTCTTTTATAAGGATGATGCTTGCGCCAAACATCAATTAAATCAAACTTATCAAGAAACTCTCCCAACAAGTCTCTATATTTGCTATTTGAAATATTACTCGCCCCCATATAATCTAAATTATAATTCATAGTTATATTGAAATCTCCCCCAATTATAAGGGAATACTCTTGACTGAATACAGAAGATACCATCCTATCCAGATTAGACAGAAAATCAACGTGGACCTTTTCTTTATCTTTTGTAGGAAAATATACACATCCCAATATCAATTTTTCGCTTTGGCATTTACCTTGTATTATAATGTATCTTCCTTCCTTGTCTTTTATGATTTTTTCCATCACAAAGCCCGTGTTTGGTTTCAACATCATAATAACTCCCCTACTGTGATTACTACCGTTACTAAAAACCATTGCCCCTTCCCAATCCCTTTTCCAACAGCCTTCAATGTCTTCTGTACTGAAAGTTTCCTGCAAGAATATTATATTTCCCGACATTTTACACCACTGGAAAATTTTCCTCCTTTTAACTATATCTCTCAGTCCTCGAACGTTGATCGAGACTACTTTTAAATTATTCACCATTGAAAACAATAAAAATTAAACTGTGACAAAAAGCTCGGAACAGAATTGTGTAACATTGCGCCAATATCTCGGTAAATGGGAAGAATGATGCATTTTTAAATACAGAAAAAACAATTGTCAATTGAAGTTGGAAGTAAGACAAGTACAGAACAATTCCGGAACTAGAAAACATGCCACACGTCACAAAGTCTCTCCGCCTACAGACTGAACACCTTAAAAACAAAGAAAACATACCAAAAATAGACGTGTCTAAAACAAAATTCCTTTTCCACATCTTTGACCCTAGTAATTACGCGTAATCAAGTCCGCCTCCTCCCTCACATACAGACCAAAGATAAACAGAGTTCGAAACGGATAAGCTTATATAGCAATTAAAAAGGAAAAATCAACATTCAGTATTCATTCATACACCCAGAGTGCATTGACCCAGAATACGCCATTACTCACTCCATAAGTAAGCTGTGCCCGCAATTGAGCAATGCTCAAGTCAAAATGTGCATTAGCGCCATCTTCAGGCAATAATCGCAATCAACATTATCACATTAACACATTTATGGAAGCCTCATCAGTGGTAATATTTAGTGACTCTTTGTCAGCTTTACAATTAATCGATTCATACTTTATTGGATATGCTATTGTGAATGAAATTTTATACATAATTAATATTTTGAAGTTGAAGGATGTTTGTGCTGCCTTTGAATGGATTTCATCACACTGCGATATTAACATACGGCAACGAGATCGTAGATCGGTCCGCCAAAAAAGGAGCCACGAAAAAGTGTATGGACAAAGATATACCAAACATGAGAAGTGAATTAGCAGCCTCTCGTTTGATCCATTATAACAAATTATGCCCTACATAGCTACGTTACTAAGCCCATACACAGATAAAGCTTGTCTCGCAGTGAAGAATGCTTGATACAACAACTAATGGGGTGTTGCAAGAAAGTTGCAATTGATTGCAAGTTGCAACTGATCGGTACTGACCAATCAAAATCATTGTTGCAAGCGCATGAATGGGCAGACCCTGAACCATTCAGAATGGTTGTTCTAATTTGCTTTACAATTTGCAATTGATTGCAACTTTCTTGCAACCCCCATAAGAGTAGGTAAATACAGGTTAAATAATTATTACCTTTTTCAAATTAACCAGCATGATACTCGTCTCTGTGAAGCGTGTCAAGAATTTGAGACGATTGAACATTGAACAAAATACGATAAAAAGAGACGTCTCTTAAAAGAAAGGATTAAATTGAAAAATCCTAATCTAAAAGAATTATTGATGTCTAACCCAATTTTCACTCGTGAATTATTGGGTTATATATATATGATACCAATCGTTTTAGATAGCCCGTTAAGCTATCATTGATAACCGATCTTGAAGCAATTTGGTAAAGAGTAAAAAAACTATATGTGTGTATGTATGTATATGTGTATAATATTATGTGTAAAATTACACATTCTCACATTAAATATATATATATATATATATATATATATATATATATATATATATACATATAGCAAACAATTATGTTGAAATAAAAACACCGCAAGACGTAAAATTTACTGACGTTTCGGTCACAGACCTTTATCGAAGTAAAAGACTGAACACATTCAAAGTAATAATAATCAGATGCGTGAATTATGAAGACGCGGGCAGTTGCTTGGATACAAACAATTAGGCGCGAGAATTGAGATTTTGGTCGCAAGTGACGCCACAAAAAAAAAAAAAAAATTTGTGCGTATTTTGAAAAGAAATTAAAAGCCATGATAAAAGCAGTAAGAATGACGCAACAAAGAGGCAAGACATGAATTGACGCGCAATTTTACAAAAACTATGTCTGCTGCGCAAAAAAAAAGGGGGATATGCGCAAAGCAGTAAAAGAAAGAGGGAGGAAAAAAAAGGGTCTGTTATATATATATATATATATTACCTAAACCGACGCAGAACACTTTCTTTATATGTAATGTATATATATGTAATGTGAATCAATTGAATGAGATGGGATACTAACATCTTACCATACTAATGATGACCATTAATAACACCATTTTCACCACAAAAAAGTCGCTCGTGGGCTTTCCGAAGCCTACGCCAAACCTACTAAAGGGACTGTCGCAAATAATCTGAAGAGATTGAAGAGCGCCATCATATCAAGAACCAACCAACCATTATCTTGACTTCAGTCTGCGTATCGATATCCAGGGGGTGGCGCAACAGGCGCCCCCCCCCCCCCCTCCCTATTGGCTGTCGTAAAAAAAAAAAAAAAGTTGTTCATTAAATAGGCTTCAAAATTGGTCACATATAGGATTATTTTGCATCTCAGCCCTTCATCAGAAGCAAAAAATTTCCAAAGGGGAGGGGGCACCCCTCCCCTTAGACCCCTCCCCCAGGACGGCGATCAATAATGCCTGGCGCCCCCTATTGGGAAATCCTGGATACGCCCCTGATATCGATGGGTTCGCACCCCTTCTCCCCCCCCCCCCCTTACCACGGTTTACATGTAAGAGCATGTGCTGCGAAAGTAAAATGAAAATAGTTCAGTGAAAACATTATGTTCGCCTATACACGCATTACAATTTTTTTCTTTCATGATTACAACTTTGTTGAAGCTAGGCCTTGAACTGACTTAGTTTAGATTGTATTAGATTGAACGTCGCCATCATGCGACGAAATAAAATATATTGGTGAATGAAGTGTCCCTTTTTTTATTGGGTTTCACATAGATCTAAGCTGTCGCATTGCTATATAATAGCTTTGGGAAAACTTATTTACAAAAATGACTTGTGTTGATATGAGAAAATTAATCCAACGAATGGATATTGTTTATTACAGCAACATTAAGTGAAATATTAACAGAGGCACGATGGGATATAGTACTGTCAGACCGCTTCAGTAATGTATGCAAATGTTATACATACCTTTCAAACAAAGGTTGTTCTTGACAACCTGTAAGCTTGCCGGAGGCTTGCAGGACATAGCAACAAGTGATGTATGCAAACTGGATTCCAAGCATTGAGGCTCATTAAGCAGGCTAATGAATAGCTCGTCACTAGGTTCTCAAAGAAGAAATGTGCATAAATTTGAATACATTACAGAACCAGTCTATTTCACCCCGCCCCCCAAAAAATGAACAGTGTATCCCTTGAGGAGTACGCTTTCAATCATTCTGCACCCTCCGCCCCCCCCCTCAGTCCTCGAACGTTGATCGGGACTACTTTTAAATTATTCACCATTGAAAACAATAAAAATTAAACTGTGACAAAAAGCTCGGAACAGAATTGTGTAACATTGCGCCAATATCTCGGTAAATGGGAAGAATGATGCATTTTTAAATACAGAAAAAACAATTGTCAATTGAAGTTGGAAGTAAGACAAGTACAGAACAATTCCGGAACTAGAAAACATGCCACACGTCACAAAGTCTCTCCGCCTACAGACTGAACACCTTAAAAACAAAGAAAACATACCAAAAATAGACGTGTCTAAAACAAAATTCCTTTTCCACATCTTTGACCCTAGTAATTACGCGTAATCAAGTCCGCCTCCTCCCTCACATACAGACCAAAGATAAACAGAGTTCGAAACGGATAAGCTTATATAGCAATTAAAAAGGAAAAATCAACATTCAGTATTCATTCATACACCCAGAGTGCATTGACCCAGAATACGCCATTACTCACTCCATAAGTAAGCTGTGCCCGCAATTGAGCAATGCTCAAGTCAAAATGTGCATTAGCGCCATCTTCAGGCAATAATCGCAATCAACATTATCACATTAACACATTTATGGAAGCCTCATCAGTGGTAATATTTAGTGACTCTTTGTCAGCTTTACAATTAATCGATTCATACTTTATTGGATATGCTATTGTGAATGAAATTTTATACATAATTAATATTTTGAAGTTGAAAGATGTTTGTGCTGCCTTTGAATGGATTTCATCACACTGCGATATTAACATACGGCAACGAGATCGTAGATCGGTCCGCCAAAAAAGGAGCCACGAAAAAGTGTATGGACAAAGATATACCAAACATGAGAAGTGAATTAGCAGCCTCTCGTTTGATCCATTATAACAAATTATGCCCTACATAGCGACGTTACTAAGCCCATACACAGATAAAGCTTGTCTCGCAGTGAAGAATGCTTGATACAACAACTAATGGGGTGTTGCAAGAAAGTTGCAATTGATTGCAAGTTGCAACTGATCGGTACTGACCAATCAAAATCATTGTTGCAAGCGCATGAATGGGCAGACCCTGAACCATTCAGAATGGTTGTTCTAATTTGCTTTACAATTTGCAATTGATTGCAACTTTCTTGCAACCCCCATAAGAGTAGGTAAATGCAGGTTAAATAATTATTACCTTTTTCAAATTAACCAGCATGATACTCGTCTCTGTGAAGCGTGTCAAGAATTTGAGACGATTGAACATTGAACAAAATACGATAAAAAGAGACGTCTCTTAAAAGAAAGGATTAAATTGAAAAATCCTAATCTAAAAGAATTATTGATGTCTAACTCAATTTTCACTCGTGAATTATTGGGTTATATATATATGATACCAATCGTTTTAGATAGCCCGTTAAGCTATCATTGATAACCGATCTTGAAGCAATTTGGTAAAGAGTAAAAAAACTATATGTGTGTATGTATGTATATGTGTATAATATTATGTGTAAAATTACACATTCTCACATTAAATATATATATATATATATATATATATATATATATATATATATATATATATATACATATAGCAAACAATTATGTTGAAATAAAAACACCGCAAGACGTAAAATTTACTGACGTTTCGGTCACAGACCTTTATCGAAGTAAAAGACTGAACACATTCAAAGTAATAATAATCAGATGCGTGAATTATGAAGACGCGGGCAGTTGCTTGGATACAAAAAATTAGGCGCGAGAATTGAGATTTTGGTCGCAAGTGACGCCACAAAAAAAAAAAAAATTTGTGCGTATTTTGAAAAGAAATTAAAAGCCATGATAAAAGCAGTAAGAATGACGCAACAAAGAGGCAAGACATGAATTGACGCGCAATTTTACAAAAACTATGTCTGCTGCGCAAAAAAAAAGGGGGGATATGCGCAAAGCAGTAAGAGAAAGAGGGAGAAAAAAAAGGGTCTGTTATATATATATATATATATATATATATATATATATATATATATATATATATTTATATATATTACCTAAACCGACGCAGAACACTTTCTTTATATGTAATGTATATATATGTAATGTGAATCAATTGAATGAGATGGGATACTAACATCTTACCATACTAATGATGACCATTAATAACACCATTTTCACCACAAAAAAGTCGCTCGTGGGCTTTCCGAAGCCTACGCCAAACCTACTAAAGGGACTGTCGCAAATAATCTGAAGAGATTGAAGAGCGCCATCATATCAAGAACCAACCAACCATTATCTTGACTTCAGTCTGCGTATCGATATCCAGGGGGTGGCGCAACAGGCGCCCCCCCCCCCCCCCCTCCCTATTGGCTGTCGTAAAAAAAAAAAAAAAAAGTTGTTCATTAAATAGGCTTCAAAATTGGTCACATATAGGATTATTTTGCATCTCAGCCCTTCATCAGAAGCAAAAAATTTCCAAAGGGGAGGGGGCACCCCTCCCCTTAGACCCCTCCCTCAGGACGGCGATCAATAATGCCTGGCGCCCCCTATTGGGAAATCCTGGATACGCCCCTGATATCGATGGGTTCGCACCCCTTTTCCCCCCCCCTTACCACGGTTTACATGTAAGAGCATGTGCTGCGAAAGTAAAATGAAAATAGTTCAGTGAAAACATTATGTTCGCCTATACACGCATTACAATTTTTTTCTTTCATGATTACAACTTTGTTGAAGCTAGGCCTTGAACTGACTTAGTTTAGATTGTATTAGATTGAACGTCGCCATCATGCGACGAAATAAAATATATTGGTGAATGAAGTGTCCCTTTTTTTATTGGGTTTCACATAGATCTAAGCTGTCGCATTGCTATATAATAGCTTTGGGAAAACTTATTTACAAAAATGACTTGTGTTGATATGAGAAAATTAATCCAACGAATGGATATTGTTTATTACAGCAACATTAAGTGAAATATTAACAGAGGCACGATGGGATATAGTACTGTCAGACCGCTTCAGTAATGTATGCAAATGTTATACATACCTTTCAAACAAAGGTTGTTCTTGACAACCTGTAAGCTTGCCGGAGGCTTGCAGGACATAGCAACAAGTGATGTATGCAAACTGGATTCCAAGCATTGAGGCTCATTAAGCAGGCTAATGAATAGCTGGTCACTAGGTTCTCAAAGAAGAAATGTGCATAAATTTGAATACATTACAGAACCAGTCTATTTCACCCCGCCCCCCAAAAAATGAACAGTGTATCCCTTGAGGAGTACGCTTTCAATCATTCTGCACCCCCCCCCCCCTCCCAAAAAGGGGGAATCATGAGAATTGATGACCAGGGAAGAAGGGGCTAGGCGGGGGTAAAATATAAGAATGATAACGAAGAGCAAAATAGTGGACGATGGGGACTGAGACTGAGAGACAGTGGTAGATAATGAAACGAATGGTCTCAGGGAGAGAGGGGAGAGGGAGGGAGAGAGAGAGTGCGACACACAGAATAAGAGAGAGAGACAGACAGACAGACGGAGAGAGATATGAAAGACAGAGAATATTGATGCTATATTGAGGACGCAATTGGGTCGAACGGAACATCTCAATTTCAAGGAGGAAATTGGACCCAGGGTCAATGTTGGATTAAGGTAATTACTCGATAACCTCACATTCATTTTCATGGAAAATGGGGCAAACATAATTTGAACTACATTAAGGGTCGAGACACACAAATAGAGAGAGAGAGAGAGAGAGAGAGAGAGAGAGAAAGAGAGAGAGAGAAATAGAAAGAGATAGACAGACAGAGACAGAGAGAAAAAGACGGAGCATAATGGGTAGAAAAGACAATAGAGACTGAAAGCGAGAGAGAGATAAGGAGAGCGTATCAGAGAGAGAGAGAGGGGGGGGGGGCGGACGGGGACAAATTGTATTCTAAAAAATATTTCCTAATGCATAATGTATAATGTATATTAAATTATTATGAGCTATTAAGAAGGAGGCACATTATGCAGTGATGTAGCGTGGATCCAGTCATCGAGGTGTATAGGGGCTACTGGTTGCCATGGTGTCATAGCTGCGCCAATGTAAAACTATATAGCTAAAGAAGCATTAAGAAAAAGTCAACAAGAGAGATCGAGACAAAATGAGGGAGAGAGAGAGATAAACAGGTATTTTGTTTGTATCCCAAACGATCAGACGCACGGACGTGATGAAAGGCGGGTCGTTTCAATCGTTCAACTCAATTACTCTTGGAAAATTTTCCTAGAATCTTCTTGATAGTTGTGTGACAGAAAAGAAGATTCTCTCTTGTTCTCTACCTCTCTTTCTTCTCACAGAGTGACGTTTGTCACGTTTACAACTTATCGGGGGAAAGTATAGGGTTGTTTTCTTCAACCAATTTTGCTCTTGGGTCACGAAAGAGCTGTGTGAAGAAAAAAAAATCTTGATTTGATTCATCTTTTATTACTTTTATTTTAGTAATTTTACAGATATATCTGTTCAAAGAAAATATAACACAGCTACGATGATTATTTTAAAGGGGAATCCAACCTATGTCTGTGAAAGCAGAAAAGCAAGGGAAACGGGATGATGAAAGTTTGAAAGAAAACGGACAAAGAATAAGAAAGTTATAAATGTTTTAAAAATGAGATCATTACATTTATGCGAATCTCAAATAGGCAGTTTGGTTATGACGTATATTCTCGGTCCACCAAACTATTAAATTCCGGTTTCCTCCTAGGTGCCTTTTACTGCGGGGCAGTATTTAAAATATATTGTAGACAGAGTATTGTTATAGGTCCTCCAAAAAAAAATAATATATACGAAGTTAAACATTTCTTAAAATTGACATTTTTAGCCATTATGTATAGTGATTACAACTTTCAAAAAATCTTTCTTGTTTGTCCGATTTGTTCAAACTTTCACCAATCTGCCTGTCTGATTTTTCTGCTTTCACAATGCACAAACCAAAATATTACAAAGGTTGGATTGCCCTTTTATTATGTGAGTCTGATATTGTCACTTAGCTAAAAACTTTTTAAATACTTATTTTCAAAAAATCAATCATAAAAGGTGACGGGAAGGAGGATGGTGGTGACACTGATATTGAATTCCATATAATTTATCCAGTAATAGATAATAATGTTCATGATTTCAGAGAAATTTTTCGTACCACAGTATACAATAGAGTTCATGTTGAAATTGAAATCCATTTTCCCTTTTTTCAATTTTGAAAGGTGGTCAGTGTACTTACAACTTTCACTGATGTAAAAAAAAATCATTTATTATTATCAGACAAACCTTGTGAAAATGCTAACTATAATTATTACACACTTTTACCGGAAACATGAATACACTTTTGGTGGCCTCTAATGCTCATACCACGATGAGGATCTTTTTGATAATTTTTAATAGATCATATAACCCATTGGTGGGGCACCGGTTCCTGTGAAATTATATGTGCAGTTTCGGTTTCTTGTGACGTTATTCTTGATAGCTGAAGCAATTAACAGAATATTCCATTATATCCTTTCACAAACCTCACTGACATGGGAATTCCACGGCACGCAGTCCTTAATTTTCTTGACTGCGTTGATTCCCAGAATCATATAAAGTTGTTTAAAATTTGTAAGGATTCTGAAGTGGAAATGGTAAAAGAAATTAAGAAAGGACGATGAGACAGCGAGAAGGTCGACGTGATACTCTGGTGCTGAGTCGCTCATTATTTTCAGCTCGTATCTCACCTAAGTGGAATATTTGTCTTCGAGTACCATCATGTCCGCCAAGATTTCTTCGAATTCTTCAAACCCAATAAGTTTGAAGTGGATCTTGTGAAAATTTCAGAGAACTGTTAATGCATACAGTAAATATGATCCTTTTGTAATTTTTTTTTAAGAAAGAAGTAATTTGCTGCGTTATATTTTATTACTTTTCCTGGTCATATTTTAATTGTTATTCGTCTTGGAGTGTCATCGTGTCCGTCAAGAGGATACATAACCTAAAAGAAGGGATTGCAAATAGTCGGAAAATAGTATATTTTTCTAATGTGCTGGAAGCCACAACGGTTGCAATTACAGGAAACTTCTGATGCATGTATTATTTTTTTAAATTAATTAAAAAAGTGCTTGTCTACATTAATTAACCACTCATTTTATAAGAAAAGTATTTGATACGTGATATTTGATTATATTTCCTAATCATGTCTTATTTGAAGTGGCATATTTTGACTTGGATGGTTATTATGTCCGTCAAGATCTTGAAACTATGGATAAGACGTTAACGGATATAAAGATGGTAAAAAACATATGAAGAAGAGATTGCACGTATAGTCGGAAATGATAACAAGTACAGCGCGTCCTTGCTTTGGAGGTCGGTCAACTACAGGAAACTCCATATGCTCGTAACTATTTTTTTGTTAAATAATGTAGTTGATAATACAGATACCATTAAATGATTGAAAGGGACGAGAGAGGGGGAGACAATGAGAGAGAGAGAGAGAGAGAGAGAGAGAAGGGGATGCGGTTGAGAGAGAGAGTCGTAGTAGTAGTAGTAGTAGTAGTAGTAGTAGTGGTAGTAGTAGTAGTAGTAGTAGTAGTAGTAGTGGTAGTAGTAGTAGTAGTAATAGAAGTAGCATAGTAGTAGTAGTAGTAGTAGAACTAGTATGGTAGTAGTAGTAGCAGCAGCAGCAGCAGCAGTAGTAGTGGTAATAGTAGTAGTAGTATTAATAGAAGTAGCATAGTAGTAGTAGTAAAAATAGAAGTAGTATAGTAGTAGTAGTAGTAGTAGTAGTAGTAGTAGTAGTAGTAGTATAGTAGAACTAGTAGTGGTAGTATAGTAGTAACAGTAGTAGTAGTAGTAGTAGTAGCAGCAGCAGTAGTAGTGGTAATAGTAGTATTAGTATTAATAGAAGTAGCATAGTAGTAGTAGTAAAAATAGAAGTAGTATAGTAGTAGTAGTAGTAGTAGTAGTAGTAGTATAGTAGAACTAGTAGTGGTAGTAGTAGTAGTGGTAGTATAGTAGTAGCAGTAGTAGTAGTAGTAGTAGTAGTAGGAGTAGTAGTAGTAGGAGTAGTAGTAGCATCAGTAGTAGTAGTAGTAGTAGTAGTAGTAGTAGTAGTAGTAGTAGTAGTAGTAGTAGTAGTAGTGGTAGTAGCAGCAGCAGTAGTAGTAGTAGTAGTGGTGGTGATAGTAGTAGTAGTAGTAGTAGTAGAAGTAGTAGTAGTAGTAGTAGTAGTAGTAGTAGTAGTAGTAGTAGTAGTAGTAGAAGTAGTAGATATGAAAATGGATCAATCGATGTAAAACTTAAAATATTTTCTTGCGAGTCAGCAGAACGATAGTTCATCTGAACTTCATTACAACGTCGCTTCTCCTCAGACCACTTTCTAAGGTTTATTCCGGATTCTGACTATATCAGTTTTTAGAAATCCTTTTAATCTAAATCGATACCAGCCAGTAAACTCATTATGTAGACCACATTCACCTATTATCGGAGATAACGAGCGTTTAAGGGACAATAGATCATTATGGGGTTAATCATAAATGTTTACCAGGTTAAAAATAAGATAGTTTCGTTTTTCTTCCCGGTTTGTAAATCCCCTCTTTCCAACCCTCCTCACCCCCCTCTCTCTCTCTCTTTCTCTCTTTACTTCTCTCTGTATCTGCCCTGTCCTCATGCACATTCCACCACATAAAAGCTACGTCATGTAAAAGTATTTTACTCACGTATATATTATTAGTTAAAATTGATCAATAAACACTTATTAATTGAGCATGCCTTTCAAAATTCTCTCGAAAACTGCGTTTTCAATGAACTTCAAAGCGGTTGAATTATTTTGCGCATGGACTAATAAAATATAATTTTTTTATGTACGGTAGTCGTCAGGTTACTTTGAAAAGACACTCTCGGAAGTTTCAAGCGTGACGGTTATCTTTTGGGTTTTACAAGTTAATTTTATTTTTTTTTTTGTATTCTACTTTGTTTTTGACGTCCGTTGACGATAAAATGACTGAATGTATCAACAACATTGAAATTTTATAAATTTTTGTTTAAAGAAAATAATAATATAATACAAAATCTCTCTGTGATTGATGTTGTCTATAACACATTAGATTGAATTTGTGTCGTACCTATACCCGCATCTACATCTACAGGTATACCGTATAAAACAAAACAAAAACAAAACAAGCAACAACAACGACGACGAAACACATGTATCCATAGACTGATGAGGAGGTTTCGTATGAAATATTCATGTACATAGACTTTGTGGTTATGACTTCTCAAAATTTATTTTGGTTTCAAATACCTATATAAAGTATTATTTCATTGAATTAGAATTTCATATTTCAAAAGTGAGAGTGTAACTGTCATTATTATTTTGTTTTTAGAAATTATAAACCTAAAAGTTACCACCTTCTGTTCAATTGAAATTTCCGTATTTCAAAAGTGAAAGTGTAACTAATTAATGGCAGTGAATCGGTCAAGAACTGGGAAGTTAGCTTCTTTTTTTTTAATTATTATTCAAGGAAAGTAAATCAAAAAGAGATTGTAAAAGCAGTCAGTCGTATGATCATGATAGATACAACAGTTCATTCCCTTACAAAATGAGTTTGCTTCATTGTGGAATATAGAATATTCAATTTGTGTATGTGCTAAAGTTATAAGAAAAGTTATCACCTAGACTTAGTTAACCCTAATCCCAGCTAAGAAACTTGGGAATGATCCGAAAATACCTCACACGTTCTGCCACAGAAAAGATTGTACATGCTCTTCGCTTAGACTTTTGTAATTCACTCATGTACCATTTACCTCAAACTGAAGTTTCTCGTTTACAAAGGTTACAAAATACTGCTGCTCGAGTTGTCACTTTATCAAAAAAGTTTAATCATGTAACACATATCCTTAAATCGCTTCACTGGCTTCCTGTAAAGTTTCGTAGTATATTTAAGATTCTTTTGCTTGTATTTCATTGTCTTCATGGTACGGCTCCTGAGTATAACTCTGTTTTGTTTAATCGTTACAATCCCCGGAGACCACTAAGGTCCTCTGACTCTTCCCTACTTGTTGTACCTAAAACGAAAACATTATGGGGGGATCGATCTTTTTCACATGCGGGATCTACTCTCTGGAACCAACTGCCACAGCCACTTAGAGATATATCCACTGTAAATTCATTTAAGACTTCCCTGAAAACACATCTGTTCCAAAAAGCATTTGATTAATGTATGCTGGTTTCCTGACCATTTCTTCCCATGCTACATACCTTTGTATATTTTTATCATTATTATGTATTTGCAACATGTGCTGTAGTGTTTGGACAATTTGCAATTATGTTTTCTATGTGATCTCTATCCTACCTGTGTAACTGTAATTTCTATTTTCCAGCGCCCCCCTGTAGGTTTTTTCGCCGTGCTTCTAGACCGTTTGGAATTTCACGTTCAATCTTCATGACTTTTTTTCTGTCAAGTCTCACGCATATTTTGATATATAATTCACCCAGGTTGGACAAGTAGAGGTCGATAATTATTGCTTGACCATCACAAATTTGTCCAGGTTTATCCGTTGGTAAGGGTTTATTTTTTTAGTCTTACGTTATATTAGTATAGTTAACCCACTTTTCCTTTTATTTCCCTTTTTTTTACCGTGGAGCTGCATTCTTGATCTTTACCCTTTTGTTGGGGGGGGGGGTGCTTTTATTGGGTTTATGATGCCTTTTGTAATTTGTTTGTCATTCAAATCATTTCTTTGTAATTTGTTGTTTTGTAATTTGCTTTGATTTTTCAATAAAAACATAAATATCGTCGGCCTTATGCCAAAAGGGCCTTATCACTGTATAAAGTATATGGCCTTAAGGCCCTTTTGGCATAAGGCTGACGATATAAAAAAAACAGCAATTTTTGTACAGGTTTCTATGTAATTCATATATCCAATGCCATGTAAACTCCAGATCTGTTATAATTGATATGATGAATTAGAATTTGGATTATTTTTAAAAATATTATTCTACCTGATATGTTTTACGTCTGTGCCAATTTTCAAGTCAATCGGTCTATTCGTTGCCGAGATCTAAGGGGGGGGGGGTGGCAAAAAGGCCCCCCCCCCTAATGGACTCAAGTCCTCCAAATAACCCAATGGGATTAGGGTTAAATTGTTTTTACTTAATGGGGAAAATCGTCCCGGCCTAAAAAAAAATTAAAGAGAGAAAAAGAGTTGCAGTGGAGGTGGTTAATGAAAAGTGACGTATCCAGGAACTGGTCTACATCCTCCCTCACCCCCTTCACATGTGTGAAGGCTCAGGGAAAAAAGTCACAAAACAATACTTGCAATACAAGGTATCGCTGCCTTTAGCAGGCCACTGCCTGGTACATTCTACTTCAGCGAAAGAACCAAGACTATTTTACTGGGTTGCCAAAGTTCAGTTCAACTTTATAATTACTTTCTTGGGGGCATGTGCAAAAAAAAAAGACTGGCTTATGAACCCTCCCCCTTCCAGATCGAATTCTTGCCGGGCGTTAGGACTGCTGAAATAAAATCAGTTTAAAAGGTTTTAGCCTCGCCCCCTCCCGCCCACATACCATCCCACTAGTACTATTTTACCACCATCACACAACCATACAAAGAAGAGTTAGGGGTAAATAAAGAGAAGATAATCTTTTCACTGAATTGAAATATTGAGCTATAGATTTGTTTAAATAAAATGATCTGAATTTATTCTTGAAAGACAAATTACCCATGCACCTCATTGCTTTTGGTTTTAATGGGTGAACATGCGGTTGGTGTAAATTGTTTATAATTCATGCGAACTGATTATCATGAGTGAAGAAAATCAAGAATAGGATATAACAACATGTGGTGGATATAGTGGGAAAACACTGATGGTGGCAGCAAAGTTCTCTGAACAATTAAAGATAAATGATAATAAAACTAAAAAATAATGGTTTCACACATCCATAAACGATATGGTCTGTTTCCTCAAGCCTGGATTTACTGCCACCACTCCTTTGTTCCGTTCTCAGAATAAAGACATTGTGAAAATGAAATGATTGAAACCGCAATCAAAAATAGACACACAAAAATTCGACCGCATAATGAAGTGATCATGATAAAAATTAGCCACCGTGAAATATTTTTCTTGTTCGCACTTCAACTAGCCTAAAAGAAAGTCCGGGAATTTTTCTGTCAACAAAAATTAAAGAAATAAAGCTGCCATGAAACATTATTTCTTAACTTGACTGATTATACTCTTTGATATGTTAATTAAAAGCTACACTGTAAACAAAGGTACTGTAAAATTACAGAAATCTGATGTCAGCAGAGTCGCCAGAAATTTGCTGTAAAAATACATGCTGTATGTAATATTAGCATACATTTCAGATCTGTAATTCATATAACAGGTTCTTACGTAATTGCGTTGGAACCCGAGTCCTACAATACATTAAGGTACAAAAAACTGTATAAAAAACATATTTTCCCTTAAAATCACAAGTTTCTGATGTAACTCAGTTTCTCAATTAAAAATGAGGTACTTTTACGGGAAAAAATGTAAAAATAACATCACAACTGCTGTATTTATAATAAACAGAACAAATCTGTATTTTTCCCCTGTAAAAATACAAATATTTTTGTAGAGTGCCTTTCAATCGCTAGATGTGTAAATGGTTGGATCGCATCTTATGCTGATTGCTAAAGACAGTAAAACTTTGATTTACATGGATTATATACTTATCTTTTCTTATATATACATTTCAGATAAAAGACTTTCAAATACAAATTTTGATATGGATGAACACTGATGTAGTGATCTTCTTGCTGTGATCTTAATGCTGAAAATTCAAAACTAAAAGTCACGGAACGTTCATACACTCTAAAAGAAATCTTGATGGAATTCCATGTGCATTTAGAGTAAATTTAGTTATACAATGTGCTCCAATTAATATTGATGTCCACTGCAGATGTGAATACTAGACTCACAGATTTTACACGAGCAGCAAAAAAAGTACCAGAAATCGAGGCATGCAGGTCGCACATATATTTTTGCCTTATTCTCGTATCTCTTAGTTCGTTTTTGAAAATAAAGAAAGAAAACAAATCGTTCCAAATTATCTTGATACTTCTAAGCTTTAAATAAATATTAATATTTACCATCACTACATGCATGCAAATAACAAATATCAGAGTCTTAATAACTTATGTATCGAACAAGAGTCAAATCGGCATACGCCACTGTCCCTTTGGATACAGCGTTTGGATAAGCCTCTGTGTACGTATTTTTGACAATAATAAATTAGTACTCGGAAAGCAATGAGAAAACCATGAAGCATATCAGGAGCATATCATATTACTTTCATGAATTGTTTCGGCATGCTCGTCAATTTTGATTATATGTACTGGTATACGAGAGAAGTGGTATATGGTACATGTATTAAATAAAATAATATACACTCGGTATTCTACGAAAAGTTAGCGGTGCCCAATGTCCATTGTAAAAGCCAATGATTATTTGGTTTCGATTGTGTGCCGTGTAGTGTCGCAATTATAGGGTGTTAAAGATTTCCTTGGTGCAAGTGAAAACAGATAAAACAAAAGAGATATATACACTTTAAATATCATCATCAAAATTGTACAGTTCGCTGAAAATCCTCGGATGTGACCCCCATCGGCCGCAAGCGTTTCCGCAGAAAAATGGCAGGTATAGTTCACGCGATGTCCAATATATATATAGGCTTCACTTTATTGACATGGTGTGATTTACAGATAATAATATTAAAAAGTGCATAAGGTCAGCGATATCGGATAATGGTTTCGATTGATGCATCCATAATAGATTTGAATTATATACACAAAGTCCCTCTCATCCTCAAGGATGTAAGCGTTTATTATTTTTAATTAAAAAGTATTTCTAGTTTAATTAATACTTTCTTTAGAGCAAGGGGTGGATTTAAATAGAATGTATTTTACAAGCATAGCTGTAGAATCTAGATTTGGATTTTGACCAAATACCAGTCAACTTGCTTTTGTATAAGTTCAAAATAAAGAAGAGCAAATTTAACGATCTTATGGAAGCTGGCCACTCTGTCGGAATACTCTGTCTTTAGAACTTCTTAGATTTTTTTTTTCTTCAGCGAATTTAAAAAAAAGGTGGATATAGATATATATATATATATATATATATATATAACACAAGGGTCCCAAGTCCTTGTGTTGCCATAAAGCCATTATGGTAATAGCCGGGAGGGCGCATTGTTATACATAATTTGTATATATATATATATATATATATATAATTTCAAAAAGGGACGACAGCTCTGGGGAACTTTGATTGAGCTACGCAACGTTATTCTCGCAATTTCTTTCACTTATATATATATATATATATATATATATATATATCCTCTCTTGTGTTCGGTGCCGGGGTGGGATGGTGGTTGGAAAAAGTCTACCGGCAGAAAATTTGTGATGACACCCCCATCTTTTAATTCGTTGCACCGAGCAATCTATTTCAGTTGTATACGCTTGTATACATAATGTCAAGATAATAATTTGTCATATTATATATCGTCGGCCTTATGCCAAAAGGGCCTTATCACTGTATAAAGTATATGGCCTTAAGGCCCTTTTGGCATAAGGCTGACGATATACGTTCAATCTAATATTCTAAATCTCACATTTAAAAGTAGTCTCGACTATAACTACACTAGAAATATCTGATAATAGCCTCCACATCTGTTCAATATTTGGAATTTTTTTCTTTTGTTCCTTATTCTACGCTCAATAAACATTTTCTTTTTAAGTGCTGCTAATTTTAGCCAATGTATCACTTATTGCCAATTCTTATTGTTTGCAAATTAATTAGGATTTTTTTCATTTTGAAATGATATGCCCCATTGCCACCCATCACATTTGTATTGGATGTGAACTACTTAAATACGATATTCGATGAGTACAAAGAAATCATAATCTGTGATCCAGGAGGGTTTACAAAACCACTCCAAATGTTTACATTACACGGAAAAGGGAAGGAAATTTCACAAAAACTTTCCACCCTCCTCTAATTCTATAGTCTTTATTACTTATCTGTTTATACAATCACCTGGAAACATACCACTCTATACTGGTGCTTTGTTTCCTTAAGTTGTGCCGGATACGTTTCCATGACGATAGACAATTTAACTATTATTAAGCAAACATAAAATATAATGAGGGGTCTTTTCGTTTGTTGTGATGCACTACAAAATAATGACCTCTAAGGGGCCGGTCACATGTAAACAATTTGATATCGATAATGATAGAAGCAGTCAATGTAGAAAATGTAGATTGATCCTTGAAAATTGTTTCTGAAGACTCATTGGTGAGCATCACACATTTTCTACATTTACCGATCAAACCGTTGTCGTTATCATGGTTGTCGTTATTAAGTCGTAGATATATTATGACCTCCTTTCACAACGGACGAATCATCAAACCAGGTTGAATGGATGGATGAACTCTCTAAATGTACAAAATTGGAAATTCTCTTTTTTTAGAGGAGTCATATCAGATGTAATAATGAGAATAATAGAGCATTCTTGTATAGCGCACATGTCTATTAGACTTGACACTCCTGGTGCTCCATGATATTATTATTAGTACCCTGGCTTTGGCATGGCTGCTGGTATGGGTCTCTAGCATTTCAAGGAATTAATTTCTGCCAGGTATACCCATTTACCTCACCTGGGTTGAGTGCATGTGGCAAAATTAGATTAATGACTTGCCAAAAGACACTAGTGTTGCGCCAGGGATTCGAACCCCGTACATTGTGGTTCACAGTTTGGGCCGTGACTTATCCACTAGTCTAGACCACAACATCTATACTTCGTTTTAGAGTCAAAGAGTAAAATTCAACTACTAATTTGGAGTGGATTCAACAAGTATATTTCCACCCTTGTCTATCAACAGAGTAGATTTGAATACAGTGTATTTCCGATCACGTCCGTTTTTCCCAGGTATACTCTGATCTGAATCATAATAGCTGTCCATATTGTGTGATATCTCTGTGCGTATAAGAAATACGAAATGATACCACATAATATAACTACCACTGTATGGACAGGGAAATGTTTACTCATTTCGCTGTCCATACAATGTCAAATCTCAAGCTATATCTCAACATGAAGAGCTATCTCACACCATACGGTAAGCCAATTTCAGACCTAAAGGGCTGGTCACACATTTGTCCGATAACGATAACGATATCGATAACGATATTTTCACTTAAAGGTCACCCTACTATTGTGGGGTGCACGTGTGAGTAGTAGGGCTGCTCTACAGTGTACCTTTAATGAAAATTTCGTTATCGTTAATCGTTATCGGACAAAAAAGACCAGCCCTTTAAAATGTTTATTTATACCTTTATTTATTTATTTAGCATCCTTTTAACAGGGTAGCCCCGTCAGTAATTGCAACACAGTTATTCTTGAGGGCCCTGTATAACAAAAATAATGCAAAATATATTTGCTACACGGTGAAATAATCAAGACGACTTTTCCAGAAAATTTAAATAGAAGAAAAAAGAACCTTCTTCTTTACAAAAAACTACTACACTATTTTTAAACACCTTTTTGTAACGTCAAGCTTCCAATTTTAGGGATTCAAACAGATGATCACATAATACATTGATAGAATCCGTTAAAGGTTTTTCTCTTTCTTCTTAGTTATAATAAGTATTATATTTAATATATTTGATAAATTTGATAAAAGACTAAAATCAAATATAGGTGATAATATTATTTGTTTGCAATTACACTATGAACACGATGACAAAAGAGAGCGGACAAAATATACAGCTCCTCATTGTACCCTCCACAATTGTTCTTGTAGACAAAAGAACATCCCTTCATTGCTATTATGTAAAATAAGTAGAACAGGTGAATATGCATGTGACACCTGTTCTACATATTTTTACATAATAGCAATCAATGGATGTTCTTTTCTCTACCAGAACCAATGTGGAAGGTACAATGAGGAGCTGTATATTTTGTCCGCTTCTTTGTTTGCCATGTTCATAGTGTTATCTATCTGTTCAAAACGCAACATGAACATATTTTGTGAGAGGGAGAGAGAATAAGAGAGACAGACAGATACAGCGAGAGAGAGAGAGAGAGAGAGAGAGAAACAGACAATCGGGGTGGAAAAGATTGTATCCACCAGCCCACGGTTTTGCAAGAGAACGACTGAAAGCATCAACATTATTATGAAAAATCAATTAGTAATAATGTCTGAAACAAACAATTCAACTCATAAAGATAGATCTTCAGCCAAACAGGAAAGCTGTTAAGATTGAAATCATGATCATGAGGCGCACCGAAGCCAAGACCTTAAAATGAACTTTGATCATTAGCTTTGTTATTCCAAGTATACTCAGCCACTAAAGAATAGACAGTCACACTAATTACTATACATGCGGTTTATGATTATTCCCGATTCCTAATAAAGACACATGACTGAGAACTTTTCTGTGAAGAGGTCTACATGAAGCATTCGAAAAATAAGGGGTTCTGAGGATCCTGACATGACTAACAAAAGAGCCATTAGTAACCCAATCATTAATTTTGAGAATAACACGGGCAACAAAAAGAGACAAAAAGGAATAAAGAGCGAGAGAGAGAAACGTGATGGTATTCAACCGCAAATATTCTGCTACCGTTTTGAGCGAGGATGACTCGTGTGATGACGTCACTCCATCATGTTCACCCATGCACGTTGGGGGCTTTCCCTAAGGTTTGCCGTTCAACAGTCTATTTATTGCAATATATCTTACAAATAACTGATTGATACACAAATCAAATGAAGCGGTAAATTCTATTAATTTGGTTAAGATGGGTTTTCACTTGATATTTACCTGGATATTCCCTAAAAGTAGACACAACAAAGAAAATAAATCGAGTAAAGAGAGAAATATAGGATATTCATTGAAATTTTATGTTCCGTATCGCTTTGTCTCTTCTATGAAAAAATGGGATTTCGGTATCATTTTGTAAAATTAAAACAGAGGTGAAAAGGAAAAAGGTTGGTAATCTCTATGCATAAACTATAAATATTCGGTACCTACGGGAATACAGAATGTTTATTATCAATATCTAAATATTTACTATTTCTAATGATTCTGGGGGGAAATTGTTTATCTGATCAAAGAAGTTGTCGAATTGATTGAGTGGCTGAAACTCTTTGTCATCCAGTGAAAATTGTCACAATAGCATAGGGCGACAAAAAGAGAGAGAAAGAGAGTGAGAGGGGAAACAAAGAGAGACGTAGATAAATAAACACAACAAGGATGAAATGAAAGAAAATAATTTTCCAATGAAACACCACTAATCCTGTAATGATCTACAATTGTTTTTGATAGCTCTTTATCCTCTTTAACAAGAGAACGTATTTTGTTATTACATGGAATGCGCTTGCTATTATCGATTGAAGGGATATCGCCATTTATTTCGATATATTAGCAGAAGTATAGGTCTCAGACACTTCTTAGAATTTTTAGATTGTGTTTTAATCAATGCGGGAGGGGGGGGGGGGTCAGGTAAAGTTGATCCCACTGGGATGAAATTAGTATCTTTCTGGCACTCATAATATACACAAAATTATGCTCAAATCTTTTTGAAACCAGAATGTAAACCCATTTGTACTCTGGCAAGTGGCGACACGAGGGGAGGGGAGGGAGTGGGGTTGCACACCTCCACCAGCTAAAGTAATAGGGCAATTTCACGGAAAATGTTCACTTGCCAAAAATCATAAAATTCGCGATAACTCCAGAAATATTTGTGCTGCTACGACAAATTTAGTATCAATCAAAAAAATTTGACAAGCCCTTTAATGTGATTGTTATATTAGTAGGATTCACGTTTTCTTAAAAAAAAAACTCACTTTGGGGGAAAACATGTATTTCTCATGATTTCTTCCCTGTTGTTCTATTTATATAGGTTGGTATGAACATGAGTATAATACATATTTCAATCATTTTTCCCTCAGGAAATTCTCTGTTCTTGTTTTGCTTCTTAATATTCTCATCATAGTCTTATCCTACAGCCGCCATTACACTTTTATATTTAATGTCCTCCATTTACTTTGAATTTGTATATTTTTTTATCAATAATCAAGGGCGTGTATTTCTTGGAATATCCTTTTATATCTCTGTGATCATGGTGATTATTAGAGCAAATATTATCTCACGCCAGGCTAGACCATCCCACGCATTTGGTCTGGATGATAAATCGATTCTTACACCAACGTGACGAAATAGCATCGACTTGGTTAAAGCCCATGTAGAGTTAAAGTATAAGCCCCAAAACTGCTTGTATAAGGCACATTCTATTTGATAATTAGCAAGATATTCATAATTCTAAGCTACAGACAAGCCTTTTCTCCTCAGGTGGAGTATTAAACAAAATGAAGGTAAAACTAATAAAGATCACTAATCCTTTAGTATAACTCCTATCAT
>CM046857.1:4356122-4482458 GCA_025617745.1 Heliocidaris erythrogramma
AGAAAGTTCGAACAAGAATATTTTTTTATATTGATTTCATTTCTTTATTAAAGTTAAATATAGGCCTACATCATTTGTTTTTCTCATGTATCTGCATAGCACTTCTTTCTACTTTTCTCTCTTTCTCCCCTTTTCCGATACACAAGTTGGAGTGATTGACGTACTTCTTACTAATCGTAAAGGATATATCATAACGGACTTCATGCCTAATGGAGATCTTCTTACATACATTAATAAACAAGGTTAGTCCATCCTGAATAAAAAGCTTTCACGTAATTATACAAGGAAAACCTCTTATTTTAATTGCACACGGCTAGATATAGGCCTTACAAACTTTGTTTAGTGATATAAACCGTATTTAACTACAAGGAATGTCTAGAAGACGAGAAATGTGAAGATGGGTGAGGCCAGAAAGAGTGACTTTATATTGGTATAATGATGAATTTTTATTAGATAGACCAGGGGGGCGTTTCTTCAAGTGTCTTGTCGGTGATTTTTACCGACAAATTTGCTCTCAGCCAATCACATGCAAGGATTTCAGTAGCTTCTAACAGTTATTGCAACTTGTCATGGATGACATGTTTTATGAAACATGGCCCTGTTCTCAGATTTCTTCAGTATGGCATGCTTCTATTAACCCAATGATGGTTCTATAAATTGCAATTTAGCTTAAAAGATGTTTATCCGGCATATAACGCATTATAATTATGTGACCTACATTAATCAAAACCAAATCATTAACCAAAAAAAAAAGAAAGAAAAAAAAGGGTGACCGCAAAAGTTCGCATCTAGAAGCGTTTTAAAAGTTGAATAACTTGCGATTTCGTCTATTCACATGTTATGCATGCATGATTGCATCTTTAAAGGCGTATTGACCAGACTTTTGAATGGATAAGATTCGATATCAAAGAATAAAATGCTGAAGATGTGGTTTGAAGACACTTCTTGCACTCCTCAACTCAAAATGGAAGACATTTACAAAATGTTGCTCTTAATGGCTTCTATCCTTGTAGACCATGGTCATCTGTCCGAACCCGAGGCTCGATTTCTCTTTCATCAGCTGCAATCAGCCATCACCTATCTTCATTCTATGGACATCGTCCACCGAGACGTCAAGTGCGGCAACCTCCTTCTCGACGAAGATTATCGATTAAAATTATGTGGTATGGATTTTAATTTGAGCGCGCATTCTGGAAATTTGCGTAATTATTGCCATGTGTAATTTCTGAGATCGCGACAGAGCTACTCGTTTTTATTCTATACCATTTTCTGTTCTGTAAGCGAAGAGAGAATCTTACAATTCAGTGATGATACATGAGTAATAATAATGGTAATACCTCTAAAAAGTGATTATACAGATTAATGGCAAGTTTGATTGCCGGAATCCTTATCCAGACTTATCCTCACGGAAATCGAAAGTTTAGCCAGCATTGTGCTACCCACGCGACGCCACTTGATTTCACACGAAATTGTCTACTCTGTAGTTAACGAGGTTTAATTTTGTCATCACTGAGGTTGAGAATTTTTGTCCGATTTCAGACTTTGGGTTTGCAGCACCATGCAAAGACGGTGAAAAGCTAACGGAAGCCTGTGGGTCGATGGGATATGTAGCCCCTGAGATTCTTGAAGGTGATCCGTATGAGGCCAAACCTACTGATCTCTGGAGTATGGGTAAGAACAATCATCCAAATTTAATAGAATTTCAAAATATATATCCATGCTCTCTTAAGTGAAATCTCTGCATGCTTCAATGATGCATGAAGAACTGATTTAACAATGCTAGTCATGATACGGATGATGATGATGATGATGGTGGTGGTGGTGGTGGTGGTGGTGGGGTATGTAGCCCCTGACTGAGATACTTGATGATCCGTATGGGGGCAAACCTACTGATGGGTAAGAACAATCACCCGAATATATTTTCAAATATGACACAAAATACACATTAATTCTCTGTCTAAAAGCAGCAACCACTCGTTGAACGACCATGGTGATAATAATAATTATGATAATGATAATGGGCAATTTCACGGTAACGGAAGGAAAATCACGCACAAACTGTATTATATCTGAATGTCCTTTCGTTACCGTGGAATTGCCCTAATGCTGATGATGATGATGGTGATGGTGATGGTGATGGTGATGGTGATGGTGATGGTGATGGTGATTATGATGGTGATGATGATGATGATGGTGATGGTGATGGTGATTATGATGGTGATGATGATGGTGATGATGATGATGATGGTGATGGTGATGGTGATGGTGATGGTGATGGTGATGGTGATTATGATGGTGATGATGATGATGATGGTGATGGTGATGGTGAGTATGATGGTGATGATGATGGTGATTATGATGGTGATGATGATGATGATGGTGATGGTGATGGTGATTATGATGGTGATGATGATGATGGTGATGGTGATTATGATGGTGATGATGATGGTGATTATGATGGTGATGATTATGATGATGGTGATGGTGATGATGATGGTGATGGTGATGGTGATGATGATGATGATGGTGATTATGATGGTGATAATGATGGTGATGGTGATGGTGATGATGATGGTGATGGTGATGGTGATGATGATGGTGATGGTGATGGTGATGGTGATGATGATGATGATGGTGATGATGATGGTGATGATGATGGTGATGGTGATGGTGATGGTGATGATGATGATGATGGTGATTATGATGGTGATGATGATGGTGATGGTGATGATGATGATGATGATGGTGATGGTGATGGTGATTATGATGGTGATTGATGATGACTGTGGTGTTGATGATGGTGATGATGATGACGACTATGGTGTTGATGGTGATGATGATGATGGTGATGATGGTCAGTGACGTAATGAGCCAAATATTTTGAGGGGGCTGAGCATGCATAAGGGGCCCAATTTCTGAATACTTGCGAGCGAGCGAAGCTGTAATTTTGTCATAAATTATATCCGGTAGGTAATTTAATTTCTTTCTCTTTCCTTTTTTTTGGCATGGAACTTTTTTTACGCCCCAGTGATGATGGTGGCACGGGCGTAAAAGTACAAGAATTTCTTTTCAACTGGGGGGGGGGGGGGATGACCATTCATGGAGAACAAAGCCACCCCCCCCCCCCTTGATGAAAAGGAATGCACGGATCATATCTATGCCAATGGATAATGGGGATGATGGTGATGACGATGATGACGATGATGGTATGATGGTGATGACGATGATGGTGGTGGCAATGGATTCTCGTTTTGCGCCAGTATCCGCCTTTTGATGGGCGTCCATGTAGCTTGCTCTAAAACTATGTCTCACACTTATAGTGCTTCCATCAAGTGCTCTCTCTCTCTCTCTCTCTCTCTTTTCTTATCTCTGTCACCAGGTGTGACGTTATATGCTATGCTGTGTGGCCGTCTACCTTACCACGAGGACTCTCTAGATATCTTACTCGATTCCATCTAACAAAGAAAAACTCTGCTTCCCAAATTCCGTCTCTAAAGGTGTGTTATCATGACAAAGAGTTGTAGCATGACTTCAGGTCTAATTAAAAAAACAACTTCGGTTTTACCCCTGCATCTTAACCAACATTTTGGTTTTATGACTACTGTACCTTTAGAACGACAGGTTTTTAAAAAATCCGACTTTTCTTTTTCCCATACCTCTGTATCAGCCTGAAAAATATTCAAAAATGTTTCAAAGCCTGAATTTTGAGGCAAACAAATCACAACATTGAAAGACCAATAGTGGACCACGAATTCGGACACTGAACCTAACTTGTGTATTAAAAGAAATTATAACTCTAAAGCAGCGATCCCATTAAGCCGCAAATTATGACAGTTGTGCCGACTTGACTAGACTCAAAACAACAATCGCGATTACCCGTGCAGAGCTCTTCATGTAACTCGGGAGAACTCTTGCCAACTCGGCGCAACATTGCAAACCTTAAGGTCGCGAGAGGTTTCCAAAACTTTGATCATGTTCAAAATGCTGACCAACTCGGTGCAACTTGTCTTCAACTCGTTTGAACTCTTCATAATGCTCGCATTGGTCGTGGTGAGCTCATGGTGAACTCTTCCTCAGTCGCACGGTTACTCGCCACTTTAGAGTTAAGTCGAGTATTGTACGAGTTGTACACGAGGTTGGAACGCACTCGTATACAAATATCGTTGTAAAGTCGATGTTGGCCGTAGCATACTCATACAAAATTCGTACAAGAAATTTCCCAAGTTTTCAGGACTTGCACAGAGTTTAAGCTAGTGTGACGCTCGCCATAACTCCCGACTACAACTCGGCTAAGGCAGTGGGAACGCTGCTTTAGACTTTTAATATCTATATAATATGTTTATTTGAACAGGAGCTTACGTTTTAAAAGATGGATTTGATAACTGTTACGTAATAATTTATCTTTCCAGACGCTCGTATATTCGTGCACGCATTGCTGGTTCCCAACCCTCAAAAGAGAGCCAAGTTATGTGACCTTGGTAAAATGGACTGGTTAGCACACCCCACCATCACAGCACATTCCCTTCAGATGTCAGCTCCAACTATGACATCACAATATATGGCAAAAAAGGGAGTAGCAGACGACAGCTGTGTGGCCGTTTCATCGGGAGCTTCCTGGGTAGGTTCATATCTACGCCAGATATGATTTCAGATAAACTCGCTATCTGTGGATGCAGGTATAGGCAGCTGTAGGAGGAATGTATAATCGTATCAAAAATTGGTGAAAGCTTCCATTACTGAAATGAAAGCACTCCAGTATTTATTCGTATATTTCATTAATTTTCATGTTCGCATTTGTCAATTCTGAATTTTGACAACTCGGTGTTTAGAATCAGTCAAGAAGCGTCCGCCCCCTTATATTTTTAAAATTGCTCCTCGTTGGGTAAAAAATAACTCGACGATGTCAATTCTTTGAAAAATAATAATTGCTGCTCTTTCGTAATAATTTTACATTAGACATATTCCGCTCATCTGTAGTCTGTAATAATAAAAGCATCATTATTACATAATCTTGAGATTATCTATAGCACTTTAGGTGACGGAATTTTAGTTAACATTTTTTTTTTAATTTCAAACGCAAATTTATATTCATTTTTAAATAAAGACGATGAATGGTTACGTATCCATTCTTTCTGGAAAAAATCTCAACTTAAAACAATCTGAATGATATCCTTCACTCACTCCTAGATGCAATGTTGCAATCCTGTAGTAAGAAGGGCAGACAAGCAATATCATTCGATACCAGTGTCGAACATGGATTCTCAGAATCGCAGAAAGAGGCGGGAAAGAAAGATGGGGGCACTGCCGTCGTTACAGACGTTTTGAAAGCAGTGGCTATCAGACATGCGTAAGAATCATTTTCCTTTTTTCACTATATTATTATCCTCAAGGTAAGTATAAACCTGCATCCGATTTTATAAGCTGTCTCAGCTGGAATAACATTCGATGTTCTCTGTGTGTTTCCATGGTGAGTATTCGTAATCGAAGGCTTTCGGTGACATCATGGTAGTCCTCTGAGGAATTTTGAGGAATTTTGAAAAAAGTAAAAGGAAAGGAAAGGAAGTAGATGATAATGAAATCAAGTTAAATCAAACACGAATAAACGAATGAAAAGTTTGTTTTCACCGTTTTTATTCAAAGTACAATGTATTTGCATATTCATGATAATCGTTTAACTCATTTTAGTTTTTGGTAATATTCAGAGGGTAAAAAAAGGAGTAAAATTACGTTTGTTTTCTGTAGTAAGTTATGTCATTCATATATCAATGTTCTTGCTTGTTCTTTAGTAATACATATAGCTTTATGAACATCCCTTTGAATATTCTTAATGACAGGAAGGCGTGTACATATTTCTCCTAATTGACGAATTACCAACAGTATCTCAATACGATATTTTAATGGCCTTAGTATATACAACACGATAAGAACTACTTTCGAAAAATAAACTCAAAGGCCTATTGTACTGCCCATAGAAATCGGGTTCGGATTATGTAATACACCATTGTAATGTTCGCACGTTTCTAAAGGTGATAGACAGGGCTATTGAAATTGTCTTGAGTTTATTTTTCGAAAGTAGTTTTTATCGTGTTATACCTTAGTCATAATCGTACAAGCTTTCTCTAGGGAGTATACATGCAAAGATTCATCACGGAAATGGCAGTATCTGTTCTTTCATTACCATAATTCCATTATGATGAAATCCTGGAAACGAGTGACATACAAATATACTCCATTTCCCTTGAAATATTATTTCCATGACAGAACGGGAGAGAGTCCAATGAGCGTCCATAAGAATCTCGACACACCGATTGGACACGGTCCCCATCATTTTGCACCCGACACCATAGGGCTAAAAGGACCAGCAGCGAGGCGGATTAGTGTCCAGCTTAGTCGAACCAATGGTGAGATTTAGATCTCATATAAGTGAGGAGGGATGTGGGTGTGTGGGTGTGTGTGTGTAAGTGTGTGCGTGTGTGTGGGGGCGTTGGTGTGAACAAACTCCATTCTGTCGGTAAGTTCATCATTAATATTATACAATTTAAAAAAAACACACGGCTTGATATACGAATGAAATAAATCGGCAAACTTTGTTCGACACCCTCTTCCCGCGGCCTTCCTATAGATTTCAATAATTTCACATCTAGTTTATTTCTGTATTTCAGCTATCATAAGTTTAATGCCGGAACGCTACACTGGGAATGATTCATACTGCTATTGCAGAATGTAAATTTCATTTAAATCGAACTATTCTATTTAGTAGTTTTTATGTATTTCTCCATTATGTCAAAATTCATGTAAGGGTTCTTTTGCCGTTACCAATACGTTGCCATTATTGCCATATATTTCTTCCGATTTTAAAAAGGCCTACTCAAACTTTCAATTATTTTCATAGTGAATCTGAATCAAACGCATCATCAACACCATCACAACGCTCATCCGACGTCGGCGTTGAAGGCAAGCGTCACGAGAGTTCACGCTGGCGGCGGCGTTGGCGGCGCGACACGCCGTCAGAGCCTCGCTCCACGTAAAGCGTGTTGGCAGACAGAGAGCCGTACGACCGGTATTGCACCGTCACGAAAGAACAGTCTTTTGATGCAGACGGCGAATTCAGCGCGGTTGTCTACTTTACGACGCGGTTCAATCGCCCTCCACTCCGGTAAACTGCAACCGGGCGGCTCAACGATTAATCTGTCGTCAGTGGATTTGACGACTTATACGTCACGTTGTCAGGTATGTATGTGGGTTGGGGCGTCATTAGAATATGGTGGAGTATAATGTCTGACATAAATGTTAACGAATTTGATGATAATTAAAACACAAACAATGAAAAAAAACATGCAGAATAAAAACAGGAGCTCAAATTTGCTGACAAAACCAGGGTAAAATCCTTTTGCACATTTGACAACAATAATGAGAGTAATCATGGTATTAGTACAATACAACTTTGTAAGAGCGCTATATAAATAGATAATTATTGTGTTTTTTATTGTATGTGATTGTGGGTATGTTTTCTTTTTTGAAACACATAGGAGAAAGATCGTGAACATGAACTACACGATCTCCAGTATTCAACGGGTTCCAAGATAGCTCATCTGGCAGGTGCGAAGCACCACCGAGCAGCCGAAACTACCCGAAGAAATTCGATCTTCACCGAGGACATGAAGGCTCAGCAAATGCCGAACGCAATGAAACCCGAAGATCAAGAAGAAGTAAATTCCTTCAGATCGCAATGTGAACACATGAAGCATCTTGTCACATAAAAGTTGAGCCTAACATTAAATGAATGTGCAAACTTAACATTAGCAACTACACTTAATCATCAGAAATCACACATAGGCCTATTTAGAGTTTGACATTTAAGCTTAATAGTCATAATAAAAACGTTGACAATCATACTTTAACTGTACATTGCAGGTATGTATGTACACATTTTCATTCCAAACTTGATGTTTGTGCTTTAGTTTTTGACTAACCAAATACAACTAGAAAAATTAGCATACCTACATTAATACCTGTGATTAGCTTTCTTTATTCATGCATTATCCCTGTATGACTACTCTTTCACTTTTCCTTCCCTATTCCTTTCTATTCCTTCCTTAACTCTTCCTTCTCTTTCTCTCTCTCCAGCCCCCTGTCTCGTTTGCCCATCCCATCCTTTTCTCTATCTGCTCTTATTTCTGTCCCCTTTCAATCTCTATATACATGTATCAAACTGTCTACTACTCTCTTCCCGTCACCCACCATTCACTATAACATATATATCATACAGTCATGTATTTCCTGTTTGTCGTACATTGTAACATCATCTCCAACATTTGTTATAGATTGCTATTTTTAAGATATTATGCGTAAAGTTTTATCATGTATCACAACTGCACAAATATTTTGCAATACTCTTCCTGGCTGCTATGCAAAGTTCCCGATATAACAAAACAAACTCATTAATTTAAAAAGACAACTGTTAAACAAAGAACAAATAAAATAACAAATTGACATTTCTTAAGACTTTAATGAATTGCCACAAAAAAGAGTGAAATTCTTACACTTAATGTATCTACATTTCAGTCTACACAAGTAGTAGTTGTTTTACAGAGAGCAAGATACATTAACTGTCAAATAAATCATGATATAACCAACCAATCAATAAAATATTAAAGCAAGAAAATAACTTGTGACATTCATACATGTCGGACAAAGAATCAGAGCAGAAGGTCAACTCTAAAACAGATTAAAAATGGTATGTATATCTGTTGTTGATCTCATCCGTTATTGAGGAACACGGATATAAAGATTGTATAAGCTGTATAAGCTGTGTGATGATTAGAATGAGTTGGGACGGAGAAAAAAAAGACCCGACCAAACATGAAGTTCATGTGAGAATAGACATTCTACTGACATATGGCTGGCTGGAACATGGAAGTACAGTGTCACCACCAGTCCTATATATCTGAGGACTCATTTTGAATAAACACATAACATAATAATACTCAATTTGATCAATTTGGAAACAATATGCTGCTATTCCTTCTGGCCAGATTTATACATTATACATAAATGGATTGCAAGAGAAAGAAAAATAACTTCTCAAGCGATAATTTGAGTAACCATTCTATTAAAAGGGCAGCATTCACACAAGATAATAAAATTATACAAGAAATCAACTGTAAAGAGAGTAATTACTATCCAAATCAAATTATAAAAAAGGGTCATACAGAATCAACAATCAAAGCAAATTGTCATCAAATATGATATGTACAAAATCACAAAATTGAAGGAGAAACTATGGCATGAACAATTAATATTTCATAATTTTACTCTTGTTTGGCATGAAGAACTGAACATACATAACTTTGGGATTAATAAAGACAAAGGAATAAAAAGTAAATGAAAGTTTCAGTCCAGTAATCCAGTTTTAAATAATCCATATGTATACAATTTTTACATTTTTTCTACATTAAAAAAATTATAAAAATTAATGCATACAAATTCTATAGATTTAAAAAGAAGAATATCCTTAGTACTTTTCTACAGAAGACCCGGAATTGTCAATTCTTAAAATTCTTAAGATTATTTTATTCTACACTGGAATCTTGGATAAACAATTAACTTTTGGACAAAACAAAAATGAATATGACAAGGAATATTTCTTACTTCACAATTATTGTCAACAAGATTTTATTTCATTTACAGTAATTCTTGTTTATATCTTACCCCAACCCCCCCCCCCCCAAAAAAAAAATATACAAATAAATAAATAAATAAATAAAGTCCTATATGTGGAGGGAACAATCATTGACATTGAAACATTTCAACAAAACTTAAGTAAAAAACTAGAATCAATTATTCATTCATGATTGTTCTAATACACTGAGTGAAGAGGTAAAGTCACTGCTAATACTATTGGCAATCCTCCAGCTACAGGATGAGATGCATTATGTTTTAATCATTCAAAAACATCAAAACATGGGAATATCATAATCTTTGAGGTTCAAACTAAAATTACAAATAAGGATGAGATGCATTAGATGCAAGTGTTCATCCCAAAAAGATGTTATGTCCTCTAAACGAGCAAGCACACAAGAGGTGGAAGGTTTAATTACATAACAATTATAAAATATAACATAACTATAATAAAAATTTGAGTATGATCATGGTATCCTGAACAATCCTGTTATTTCATTTAAAACAATTTTGGCACTAAAATATAATTACTATAAACTGTTTTTATATTATTCAATTCTTACCAAGCTTACATCTTATTAGGAGGAAAAAAATGGCATTCATGACTTACTAATCAAACATCAATAACATACATGTGGTTCACCATAGAAAAATATTTCAAAGTAGAAAGTAAAAAATAGAATAAGTTCACTTGGCTACCAATACGTTATTCATTTTATCGGTTATGTAGACAAACAAATTTGTGTTGTGCTTTTCATATTTACATTACATGTATATTCACTATTTAACAATTATGATACAGTATGCATTGAATGAAACAAAAGAGTATATTATTACACCATTTCATCTACTAATTTATCATTAATCTGCTGTCCAAGGTTAAGTATCCCTGTAAATGATGAACATGGATTTTAGAACACTGCGAGGTATCTTCTTTTAACTGGTTTGAGTATCCCTGTGAATGATGAACATGGATTTTAGAACACTGCGAGGTATCTTCTTTTAACTGGTTGATTTGTGTCCATTTGAATACTGTTTTGAAGTCTAGAACTTTAGTACACTTGAGATTTTTTTTGATTTTTTTTTTGTCCACAACGAATCTTTATTATTCTAAGACAGGAAACATATCTTAAATTTTCCATTAGAATGAAGGTCATGTAAAAAAAAAATCTGTGATTGTTTTACTGTGGGATTCCAATTCTTACCTCACAAATGACTCATGCTCTAACCTTAATGCATAGAATGGTATCAATCTTCTACGCTTAATAGCATTTTTGTGAAAACCAACAATTTTAAGTTCCACAACTCAGAGTAAAGAGTTATTAAGAGACACTCGGGCATGACCATATAACAATACTTATATTGCAAATCAGTTTAAGGATTAGCACATGACTGCTAAGAGCATTAACTCAGATTTTGACAAGTGGTATCAATTCTTCAAGAAAGAATTTTCTCAAGAAGTTGCACAGATGAACTATTTGCACGACAATCCTCAGTGATCCATTGCCATTTTTCTCTATGATCAGCACATTTGCCTTTAGCAAAATCTACTTCACTACACGAGAACTGTGAAAGTGACCTTTAGCAAAATCAACTTTACTACACGAGAACTGTGAAAGTGACCTTTGACCAAGGTATTGACTCATGTAAGTAATTCAACAGACTTCATACAACAGAATACCAGTGAAGTGCGCGTATCAGCTATCCTCATATGTGGATGATGAACATGAATATGTATGAACATGAATATGTATAACATGAATATGTATGAACATAGAGAAATGACCACACATCACAAAGTTCACCTCCATTCAATTCTTGTACACTTGCTTTGTACACTGTTTACAACGTACAGCTTGAAAGTACATAAAGGTACATGTATATCGAATAGTACACTAATGCTACTATTATTATCTCCAGCCGTATAATGACTGCTTTCAGACTTATCAATAATGTACATTTATACATTCCAGATTACTGTCATTAGAATTCAATGTATACCACTGCAATGTTCCTATATCAAGGCTTTCACTTCAAGCTCTGGTATAAGTTAAAGATATGTTTCATTTATCTTCTCATCATTGATCTAAACTGATGGACATTTGTGATTCCTCCCCCAGATTGTCTAATCTGATTTATTTCTCTAGCTTTGTTGACTTCATAAATCCTTCTCTTTTAAATAAGTTCTATACATGTTTGAAAGGCATTTTATTCACCGATAGCTCAATTTAATTGAAACAATCTGATTAAATTGACATTATTGAACTCCATTCTCCCTCCCAATGAAATAGTTTCTACCCTGATGATGTTAGTACAAACTAACGACTTGCTTCTTAATCAGTTACTGTAAAACCACAAACTTTTGCCCTCTATTTGTGAATTTCACAAGTGGTTCAGACTCCAGAAAGTTTCATCCAGTGAAATTATTGAATTACAACTGAAACAACATTTAGAGATAAAGTTGAGTTCTGGTCATGAGATTGAATTGTGAAAGAAACTGTCTCAAAACAATTGGGAAAGGTTAAATATATAGCACATAAGAATTGGTGTATGCTGTAAGGTTTTGGATTCACCAAAATTATAAGCAACTGACTCAATCCTGCTGAGAGTCACATGCACTGCACACAGAAATGTGTATATATAGGACTACACAAAAATGTTCGGCCCGAAAAGATTTCAGCTGTTTCTTATCATATTTTGAAATTGAGGGCATTTAAATATGAATCATTTTCAGGGACATTTCTACTATGATAATCTTCCAAACTAACATAAAAAGAATGAGAAAGCTCACAATCTTTTTTTTTCACCTTTCCCAGAACTCAACCTTCCCTTTAAGTTTTCGCCATTCCTGAAAGTATCTTGCCATGAAAATTGCCGTCTTTACAATCGAGAGAGTTTCATGATACACAAGTTTGTGGTTTCACAATATTTGACTCAGTGAGGTAGACATTACAGAGAAGTTATATATACAACTTATGACTCCATACACAGGTATATATTAATATATACTTAACAACACAACTGAAACCTTTATTTGGAAATAACAAAATTATGTACACGTGTACTGTGAAGTATTAATTGTTACAAACAAGGCCCTGTTTCATAAAACTTGTTATCAATAACAAGTTACAATTAGTTGTTGTAAGCTACTGAAATCCTTGAATATGATTGGCGGAGAGCAAATTTGTCATAGCAGTGGGCAGTTGCTACTGAAACAAGTTTTATGAAACAGGGCCCAGATATAAAGAATGAAAACTACAGCCATGGTACATGTCTTTCTAACTTTGTTTGAAATACATGTTAACCGATAGAGGAGAGGCAATTCATGACATTTATGAACATAAAATAAGAAATATCACAACAGTGAATGTACAAGTATCATCAACTCTTTACGATACGATGTTATTTATAAGAGAATGCGTTTAATATTCAGACAAAATGTGATGGTTTTAAACCATTTAGTATTTTATAGAATGAAGTTGCAAAAGTTTATGAAAATAGAGTGAATCTACAACTTTATCTTTCAGTATACTAATTTTGGTGTTAAGGGCATATTTCACAATCATTTCTCACTGTCAAAATAACACTTGTTAATAGAGGGCAACAGTTATGTATGCATTTTATATTACCAACATTTCCAAAATCAAAGAAAAAATGTAAGACAGCAAATAAAATTCACTTACATTTCTTAAAAAGACAACACCACAATTTTTTGTTCAAGTTGCTTAAAGAGATGTAAGTTAAGTGGGCCTCTTTTTCTCGGTATGATCACATATTTACAACATAGAAATATATACAGACATATATGAATGTCCTGAAGGTGGACATAAAACAGAATAAACAATTAAACATTTGTCGTAACATAAACTTGAAAATTGATTTTTTTTTTTTTGTATACAGGAAACTTTGTCAGTTTCAGAACTGCTATCCACAACAGCCCTGTATCAAAACATACATCACATACATGTAAATGTATTTACAATGTATTTACAGGACTCTGAATGAAACACCACACTATGTTCAACGAAACCTTAATGTCTAATGTAGAAACCTTAAGCCAAAATGGACCAGCCAAGTTGCCTCAACAACAAAGAAAAAAATTAAAAATCCAGAGGTTACAAATTTTTCAGAAATTCAGCTAATTTACAGTGCCTGCATAGCCTCATTAATCCATACTACATATAAAAAATTAAAAATCAGGATATTGTTGATCAGACAACGATAAGACCATTGTCTGAAACCTGTAATGCAACTAGACAAAATAAAACCATTTCTTTTCTAACCAAAGATCTATTGCTGAGAAATGATGCTCATAAGATAAAAATTGTGCTGTGACAGAAGAGTTACTAATTTGCACTCAATATAGACAAATTGCAGTGAAAAAAAATTATTAAACTAGATGAATATTCGACCGCGCGCGGTCGGAATTTATGCCTCCGCCATCACCAGATCGGAAATGTATGGCATACATGTACACTCTAAAAAGGATTGGTCCAACAAAATTACAAATCATTTCACTTACAATGCACAGGAGACATAAATTTATTTCATTTCATTTTCAAACGAGGCTAAAAACCAGTAATGTCATGTAATTTCATGTAAATTGACCTCTGTGGCCTCTGACCTTTGACCTACTTACACCAAAATCTAATCAGTTCATCTTTCTATGGGGATACATACTGGTACCAAGTTTGAAGTTCTCACCTCAAACAGTTCTTGAGATATCGCGGTAACGGTGCTAAAAACCAAGAATTTCATGTAATTTCAGGTAAATTGACCTCTGTGACCTCTGACCTTTGACCTACTTACCCCAAAATCTAATCAGCTCATCTTCGTATGGGGATACATACTAGTACCAAGTTTGAAGTTCTCACCTCAAACAGTTCTTGAGATATCGCGGTAACGGTGCTAAAAACCAAGAATTTCATGTAATTTCATGTAAATTGACCTCTGTGACCTCTGACCTTTGACCTACTTACCCCAAAATCTAATCAGCTCATCTTCGTATGGGGATACATACTAGTACCAAGTATGAAGTTCTTACCTCAAACAGTTCTTGAGATATCGCAGTAACGGTGCTAAAAACCAAGAATTTCATGTAATTTCATGTAAATTGACCTCTGTGACCTCTGACCTTTGACCTACTTACCCCAAAATCTAATCAGTTCATCTTCGTATGGGGATACATACTAGTACCAAGTTTGAAGTTCTTACCTCAAACAGTTCTTGAGATATCGCGGTAACGGTGCTAAAAACCAAGAATTTCATGTAATTTCATGTAAATTGACCTCTGTGACCTCTGACCTTTGACCTACTTACCCCAAAATCTAATCAGTTCATCTTCGTATGGGGATACATACTAGTACCAAGTTTGAAGTTCTTACCTCAAACAGTTCTTGAGATATCGCGGTAACGGTGCTAAAAACCAAGAATTTCATGGAATTTCATGTAATTTCATGTAAATTGACCTCTGTGACCTCTGACCTTTGACCTACTTACCCCAAAATCTAATCAGTTCATCTTCGTATGGGGATACATACTAGTACCAAGTTTGAGATTCCTACCTCAAATGATTCTTCAGATATTGCGGTAACGAGAAGTGGGACGGACGGACGGACAACCCGAAAACATAATGCCTCCGGCACCCACCTTCGGTGGGCGGAGGCATAAAAAAAGGAATGTATAAGTGAGGCCAGTTTGCAGTCAAATTAAGGAAGAAAACACATTCTTTAGAAGAAAGCAGAGGTTAGATCATGCATACATTTAAAGAACTTGATCTTACAATTTTTATACAAATCAAATTCTCAAAAGAAAGACGTCATGTCATGGTCTTGATAAAAGACTTTCTTTTGAAGACAAGACAAACAAACAAATAAACAAACAAATAAACAAAACAAATAAACAAACAAACAAACATAATGCCTAATGGTGGGGAAACCAGATCAGTTCCACTGGAGGATGAATACAATATACCTGACAGCATAATGAGGCTGTCCAATGAGCCCATTTACTCCTCTTCCATTTCACCATAACACTCCTCAGCAAGCATGTAGTACTTGTTAGAGAGGCGACCCTTCATGGCAGCAATCGCACCCTCTGCTGCTTCATTGTACAGTTCAGCTGGAAAATAAAAAGCAAGAAGTTTTAGACACAGAGGTATGAAAATGACATTGTAAATGACATTAAGCCTAATGTAAACATATTTGGCAATGCAGAATCAGAAAATGGGGTTGAAGAGAGGCATGCTAAAGCTTTTCATCTTGCACTCATCAGTGTATACTTCAAGAATAAACCAAAAAGCCAAAATTGAACAATATAATCGGAAACAAAAGGAGCAAAGGGTAACAAATTATAAAACTGGCTAGCAATAAGCCTAATTTCCCATTATTTTCAGACAGCCAATTAAAACCTGTTATATTTTGCTCGCTATGTTCCTCTAGTTTCCGGTTATATTGTTTGATTTCGGCTTTCTGTTTGTTCTTGCAGTATACTCTGATGAGTGCAAGACAATAAGCCTAATGAATACAAGAAGGGACAAAACATTGATTTTAATAAAAAGGACTTTCAAGATAAGGGTCCCCCTGTCAAGGACTTAAAAAAGCTTGTAGCAAACCCTTTTAAGTTGTCAGTTAACATCAATTTACCAGCTTCCTTCAGATTCTTATTTAGATCTAGTCCTCCAGCAGTGCTAAACATCTCAACCATCATAATATTGATCTGATAGTTAGGATCATCCATTCTATTTCCACCTTTACAAGATCTCAACTTCCTCTTTCACTCTTTAAGAACTACTTACCAGCCTTCTCAGGGTTCTTATTAAGATCCGGTCCTCCAGTCCTATGCATCTCAGTCATCTTAGCGTTGATCTGATGGTTAGGATCATCCATTCTATTTCCACATTTACAAGATCTCAACTTTCTCTTTCACTCTTTAAGAACTACTTACCAGCCTTCTCAGGGTTCTTATTAAGATCAGGTCCTCCAGTCCTATGCATCTCAGCCATCTTAGCGTTGATCTGATAGTTAGGATCATCCATGGTCGAATCAAAATGGCCGTCTTCATCGTGGTTCTCGGTGGTCACTGCTTCTTCATACCAGTGCATAGCCTCCAACCAGGATCGCTGTCTGATAGAATGAGAAGAATGTTGTGTTTGAGATGTGCAATAAATCATATGGCAATGCAAGGACTGTTTAATGTGATTTGCGTGTTTATTACTTGTTTATTGCCATATTTTCATTGATGACATTAACTGATGTCAGACAGCAGTGAGAAAACACACAGGAGTGGCGGAGAGCAATTACTTTCAGGAGAATTTTTAAAAAGTGCTGGAAAACTCAAGAAGATCTCTGGTAAAAAAAAAAATTAACTAAGAAAATCTCACTTACTATGGCATGTCAAAAAGGGTAGCTTGTGATATGCCATTTAAAATTAATAATATATTCCGATAATGTGAAGACTAATTCCTATATCTATCTTCTTGAGGAATGTATCACTCTTAGCTGTGATGCTCAATACAAATCCCTCATGCAAGCTTCCCTTCAAAGTGGTTGATTTCCAAATCTAAATCTTCCCTGATAAATAAATTACTACAAGATCACAAGTGCAGCTCTTCAACAAACACATACTCAGCTCATACACAATTCCAGCACTTACCTCGCACTACCAAGGTTGTGACCAGTGTCATATGCTCTAGCTACAAACAAGATGGCCGCCCTGTCACCAGCCACAGCAGCTGTTTCCATGTATTCCATTCCTTCGTTGATATAATCATCATCATCACTCTGTGAAAGTGAAAGAAAAAGAGTCAAATAATAACTCGGGTTTCCCACAAAAATTTGCGAACCAAATTATATATGACTTTCAATGACCAGATAAGTACCATTTTGGTTGGAGTTTCGGCAACAGAGTGGAGAATGAATACGGTGATATACAGTCAAACCTGCTTTAGCGACCACCTGTATAGAAAGACCACCTGTCTACAAAGACCACAATTTTTGCTTCCCTTGAACAATGTTCCTCATTGAAATGTGTAATAAAAGGAACCTGTCCATAAAGACCACCTGCTCATAAAGACCACCCGCTCATAAAGACCGCTTTTCTTGTCTCCCTTGAGTGGTCTTTATAGACAGGTTTCACTGTATATCATTTCATGTTTGTGATGGAAGGCTACTTTAGCTACACGCAACCCACACCCATGATCAATTCCCGTGACTTTCCATGACTTTGGGAGGATTTTTTTTTGTTCATTTCCCATGATTTCCCATGACTTTCCAGAAGAATTCATTGATTTATTTCTCCATGACCATGGGAACCCTGATAAGTTCATTAGGAATGTATTTCTAGACTTCTCACTTCAAACCACTCCTGGGTATAATCATCCTTCTCAACTGAAACAAACTTAAATTAATCAAAACAAATGACACGGCCGGTTCTTCCTCCATGGTGCAATCATAGCCTTGCATGAAGATCACATCTTTCAAAGTTCACACTCTGTTTGGTTGTAATCATAAAAAACAAGATTGACGATGCCCCCAGATATATAAAGGTAGAGGAACTAACTGATGGAATTTTGTGCAGAAATTTCAAATCCCACACATCTTGTCAGATAAAACAAACAATATCCAAAGTGATTGAGAAGTAATGAAGAAGCATGATGAAAATGTGTACAAGTGGCCATACCATGCCATAATTTTCACTTTAATTGACCTCTATTACCATTGACCAAAAATATGATGAAATAAAAGCAAGACAAGAAATGAATGAATTAATACACAGATCACACAATGCTGTAAATCGCTTTAAAAAAGTGCAGCAGCAAAATGAAATAAGCACTTTACATTTCCATATCTTACAACACACATAATTAAAGCTTATGGACATTTGTTGCATGCATCTACTATTGTTACGTTACATACCGGTAAAGACACCTCAGTGAGTACGTCATGAGTAAGCTGCAGACAGATTCTTGCCATGGCTATGATGCCTTCAAGGACACCACAGTCTGCTGCATGACGTAGATGATAGAGGGCAGCCTCCATGTTACGACTGTTGTCATCAGGAGCAAATCGTCCCATCTCATGGTACTTTGCCATGTCCAGATGAATCTGAGATGCAAGAGTTACCAGTAATGTCAAATTATACTTCTATACATACATGCATCATCCTAATTCATGGGCCCTCTCTCCTCCCTCATAACTATCAAAACCTTCACATTAGTGACAGTATGACACTTGTGAGTGCTTCAGAATTGCAAACGTTTGATGCCCTGTATGAACTGAATCACATCAGACACAACACTGGATGTTTGCAAACTCACAAAAGTTACTTTCTGAGAAAACAGTCATCCTACACAAGTCAAACAAGTTTCCTGTCAAGAAAATGTTGGCTTTACAATAAATTGACTTTAAATTAACCCTAGCAAAAATATTACATCATTACCCCGCTCTCCCCTTTTCACCATTAACTACACAAAATATGAAAAATGAAATTTTTTTTTACCTGTCCTAGGATGGATCCTCCAGTGTTTCTCATCATCATATTCTTTCTCAACTGAACCTCAAGGTTCACACAGGATGGTCTGTGGTTCACATTCCTTTCCAGAAACTTGGCCCTTTTTTCTTCATCCTGTGGAAAAAAACCATTAAATAGTGGGTTTGTATTACTATGCTTGAGAATGTAAAGAAAGCTATGCTCAGGGTCATAGAATAGTTTACAGTGCAGGAGAATTTAAACAGATACTAGGTGTTGAAAAAAACAGTGGATACTTTAGATCGTTAATAACTCAAAAATTATACATCGTATCAGACCCAGGTTTTTACATTGTGAAGTTGATGGATGTAAACATTATTGGGAGCAAATTTTATGACATTTCTCTGAATACCTTTCTCTCAATATTGCTCTGAATATTTAATTAGATTTGTCACTCTTTGTAAAATCATTCCAGAACACCTTTTTAAACCAGAGTCACACTGGACATCAAGAGGTTGGCAGGAATGACAGCTGCAACACACAATGGCAATTGTTGTGTTCTGAATTAATTACTGATAAAAGATAAAAAATATGAGAAAATTTTGAAGATGTTGTTACATCTCATTACTTATCTGTGACAGTATTAAAGGACTTACATTAGACAGTGTCTCGCTCTCCGAGTCCAACCTAAAACGTGCCGTCCTCCGAAACTGATTCAGCATGCTTGGCGGTGGAGACATCGACATAGCAACATCATCGGGTGATGAAGGGGGCTCCTGGAAGGAAATGCGTCTGGGAGGGGATTCAGCTAGAGGAGAAAGCACCACGCTGGAGTTGGTGGATCCTGTTGACATCTGAGAGTTGGACCTTTCGAAGATGACAAACTGGGTCACGTCCAGCGGTGAGATGGAGGGCCTTGCACGAGGTCTGTAGACACGGTTCTCGGTCCCTCGGCAGATGGTCTCTGAACTTTTCTGAGGATTAGCAAGACAGAAGAAGAGAATCATCACACATTAAGCTCATAGATAAGTTCAGTCAAAGTCATGTAAACATATAATTCAAAGATGAGGGAGGAGCTTTCTGTATAAAAGGAGACACTAAAGCAGGTTTGAATGACATGTACAAACATAAATATAGTATGAGACATTTGCAAGATATAACAGGAGATGCAAACCAATATCATTAAGACGAGTTTGACAGTACATTAGGCAGTATAATCAATGGTGTGATAATCTATCAAAGTAAGATTGAAAGATCATGGTGAATACCGGTCAGATGATTGCATTATGAAATAATCTGTCTGAAAGTTATCGAGAATGGTTGATTGTATTACTGAAGAGAAGAGAAATAAATTAGCATTTTGAGGTTTTAAATGAAATCAAAATGATAATAGATTAAATAAATCTATCTAAAAATCAAAAGTGGCGACACGCATAGATCGGGGTAAATGGGACTGTACACATGTGACATCAAACTTTGGTCAAAAGTTTAAAACTATTTCTGGTCATATTGGAATCTAAGGTCATTTCAAGGACAATACTTGTCAGATATTATTGCTACTATGAAACTCTTCAACATAGGAGGGAAAAAAAAAGTGAGAAATTTCACAAATTTTTCACCTTCACTAGAACTAAAGCTTAAAGCAAATGTCCTGCTTTCAAACAAACACAGGCTACAATATTTTTGGCATGTCCTTTGGCAAGACATTAGTCTACATTTGCCACACTCCACCCAGGTGAAGTAAATGGTTACCCGGTAGGAAGAAATTCCTTGAATGCTTGAGCATCGATGGCTAAAGCCAGGGTAATAATATGACTGCAGGGCCCTCAGGAAGAACAGTATATAATACTGATCATTGGCGGATCCAGGGGGGGGGACACTTCCGGCCCTTGCCCCCCCCCCTTTTGGAGAAAAGTATGCATTTTGACCATAGAGGATTTTTTTGCTTGTCAGAGAATTGTGGAGGGAAACTGTACCCCATAACCTATCCCCCCCCCCCCCACTGAGCGAATTTTGGAGGTCTGGCAAAAAAACAAAATTGAGATCTTATTATTATTATTATGCTACAACTGATCGATTAATCATACCTGCAATTTCACATATTTCTCATGGTCTGTGAGCTCAGAGCTATGGAGGTCAAACTGGGTCAACTCCAGATGATCACAGATCTGATTACAGGCATGGGTGGCAAAGAAGAGCGCCATCCCTCGGCATCCTAGGTTACCATCATTGTACTCCGTCCCGTTAGATGTGTGGATTTGAGGATCGGTGTAGAGATCGCCAACACCTGGGAAAGACAATTTTTGGTACAATTTTATGTTTTGCATTTGTGGGCCATATAAACTGAGAGTGGATTTAACATGAATGGAATCCAAATCTTTGATGTTGTTTGAAGCATCATACATGATCAAGCTAAATTAAAATAAAAATTTACTTTACTAGTATGATGTGTGCTGAATATTATTCCTGTGATTGTGCTTGAATACAAAAGCTTGGTGCATTCCTCACATTTGTCATAATTTCAAAGCGATTACTACTAGACTATGCCAAGTATTTTTCAATTTTTTTTAACCTATTACTTTCCCCTTTTTCTTGTTGGTGCAATATAGCAATAAACAGTCTACCGACCTTTATTACTACGTAAGATCAGGGAAAATATCACCAAACAAGCTCAACAATCCACAAACAAACTTCTTTATTTCATATCATCAAGCCCTACATCATCTCAGTTTCGATTAAGGAAGCCATAGGGAGGTTAAAGAGTGTCCAAAAGATGCCCATTTCTTATGGTAGATGTCCTATAATTTCATAATCCTCTAGATTTAATGGATGCCCTTGCGTTTTGGACACTCTAATTTGGACCCGCATTTTGAAATTCTGGCTAAAAGCCTGCATTGTACAAATACTTTTATTCCTCTTTCTCATTATCAGCTTAAAGACTGATAAACATGCAGACTTAATCTGTAAAACCAAGTCTGATAAACAAACAAACCAGAGACACTCACCTTGGATATCTACTACAATCAGCTTGTGACCAGACCTCTCAAATGTGAAATGACTGAATGCCTGCAAGGTAAGAAAACAGGAAAGAATGTGTTTCAAAGGCTGTAACACTCATTTTAATTCAATGGACTTTGAACATGGTATGTCTGACTGCCCTTCCTAATGGTACGGCTTATTTTATATGAATGAGTGAATATAAGATTTTCAGGGAACTTCAAGTTGAAGAAAGGGCACTTATTCATTATAAACATTACTTTCTAGTATCAATCAAGAGTTTACAAATGGATGGTGACTTCAAAACATCATTAACACTAGACATCACAGCAGAAAGTACTGAAACTTTAAAGTTAAGTGTCTCTAAATGCCAGAGTTATAGCTACACTGGGCAGCATCAGAGCTCACCACTCCAGACTCCAAAATTCATATGATTTGTGTCAAATTTATCCCAAAATTGTAATCGTATGACAGGAAACAACAAAGTATGTAAATTTTCATCATATGCCAGCCCACCTGGCACTAAAAATGTCCTGCCTTATAACCCTGCTAAATGCACCATAACACTTACATCTCATTGGTATTAAACCACTTCACAATGCTGTGAGTCTCCGTCATCATCACAAACCCTGGAATAATATAAAAATGCTTAAACTTGTTTGAAATAGGTTGACAGCATACCTGTGGTGTTTGTCTGAGTGCTTCATCTCTGACGAATCCAGAATTTGAGTTGTATTTGATGTACTTTCCCTCAATGTAGCTCTCAAGATGGAAGAGAGGCTTGCCAGGACGATCCATGAACTCTAAGATTGACATCTGAAAGATATCTACCTACAGAATGAAAACACAAGGGGACAAATTAAATAGAAAGTTGAGGATGTACAATCCTTTAAAATCAAAGCAAAATATAGCAAGCCTTTAGTGAGATAACATGAATTATAGCTTGAAATTCCTAAAAACATTGTCTTAAATGAACAAATCAAATATCAGAAGAGTGTTGAAGAGTCACAGATGTAAATAACTTTTAAAAATCGAAGTAAATTAGAAGCATAACAAGATCATATTAAAGAAAAGAGGCAGTAAATAAAAAGAAAATCTCTTCTTTTACTTGATGGTGCTTCATTTTCTCACCTTTTTTGGAGGATTATGACGGTTGAACTCCTCTCCCCAGATCTTAGCATCCATCTGAAGACGAACATCTTGAAAGTAGACATCTCTATCTACCGTCTCCATGTAACGCTTGGCTACAAAGTTACCTGCATTCTTCCAGGCATGATGCTTGCTGAAGTTAGACTTCTTCTTCCTGTTTATTATAGACAGATAGAAGCCATCACAGCAACAGGTCTAATATAGTACTGCTAATTTCACACAAATAGGCTTTCCTCACCATGAATTAGCTGTTTTTGCAAATGAATGATGATTATATTCATGAATATCTATTCACATTGAACTCAAGAGAGTGGGAAATAGCTCAGAAATATCCAGTACTTTTATATGAATCAAGTTATATTCGATATGAGGGTGATGCTTTTAACCCTTTCAGGACACAAATTATTTCAGAGCTAAATTGATATTTTGTTCTTCAAATTGGCAACAATATTTTTTTTTTAGTTCTACATGGTTCTAATAAGCTGTAATGTCTTTGAAAACAATATACATGATTAGATATTTTTTTCGATTATTTGAAAAAATTGCAATTTTGATGAAACAATGATTTTTCACCTATCAATGTGTTACCAATTTAAGGATTTTAAAGTTTATTCTCGTATTTAAAATTCCTGGAATGAAATGCAATATGGTCATGCAATAAAAATGGACAGTGTGTGCAGAAAGTTTTGCTCTTTATACTCATGTATTTGGCATATTTTCAGGGGCCTGAATCGAAAGTTATTGAGCCAAACCACAAAATGTAGTAAACTGTCTTGAAAGAGTCAATACTCACATTATTTCAAGACTGTATTGTAACTCAATTTGTGAGCAAGAAATTAGTCTTGTTCTTAAACAGAAGGGGCAAGAATTATCATTCGGCAATAGTACTTTTAGACCTTTCCTTGAGATGTGTCCTGTATGACATAGTCATTTTTTTCTTCCCAATCTCTTTGAGATTCCAAATTTTAAAATACACTGTTGTATACATGCATGAAGATGAAGTATCAATACCTTTGTCTGTAGCACTTTCATATCAATTAATCAATAATTATTAAGGTGTCTAGAAATCGAAGGGGAAGTCCAACCTTATATCAAGTTAGGGATCTGTTGAAGTTTAAGGAAATTCCAAGAAAGGACATGAAAGTTATGAGATTTAAAATTATTCAACTTGATGGGTGGATTTCCCCTTTAAATAAAGTTTTAAAAAGTTTTATGATGGCAGAAATGATATACCGGTATATATATATTTTAAATGAACAAAAAAACTTACATTCTAAAACACTCTCTCATGGCTCCATGTGCAAAGGCCTAGTGGGAGGAAAGAAGATAAAGGGGAAATATGGTAACACTGGATTTGTATGCTCAAATATACCAGTTCAAAATAGAGAAAACAAATGAAACACAAATAATGCTTTCATAAAAATCTGCACTACTGCCATAATTTGTGAAACTTTCTAATTTTCAGTAGAGAGCATGGGGGAAATGCAATTAAAATGCGCTCTAAACAGATCGAATGAATATAAGAAAATGAGACATACACTGTACACTACAGTCAGTCCTATTTACAGGGTCGGGCTAACTCGGTGCTAGGTTCCAGGAGTCGAAGTGCAATCTACATGTACACACTAGATCACTAAATAGCCATAAACTGCATGTTTTATAGAATTTTACCTCTTGATACTTTCAACACTACATCTTTTGTGTATTATACACAATTCCATCAAATAATCTTGAATGTGGGGGTTTAAAAAGATGTACTTAATGCAAAAATGGAAGCAAGTATTTGCGATCAATTTAGCTTCTTGTATAACTCGGCCACGAATTCTGCTCAGTCCAAGTTGGCCCCAGTGCGGAGTTAGTCGGCTCCCTACTTACAGAGACTGCTCAGAGGAAACAAGACATGTGGTCTTTAAAGGCAGGTTGTCTTTATGTACAGCTTCCTTTACAACAGGGTTCAATGAGAAACACAGTTCAAGGAAAACAAAAAAACGTGTCTTTACAGACACATGGACTTTCTATACATGTAGTTGCATGTGCATGTGCATGTGCAAAGGCAATGGCTCGTATTTTCAAAAGCCACCTAACTTTAAACAAGTTTTAAACCCATCTAAGGTCATGGTATTAGTCTATCGACTTATAATGTGCCAAATATCAACCTGTTCCTCTAGTAAACATCACCAAAAATCAAACTCGTCTCTTTAAAATCAACTTCTAATTTTTACTTCACAACAAATCAATTTTGTTTCTTTATTTTGATACATAATTACAGTACTCATACAGGCCTAATTGTTGACAGCTGGCTTTCCATAAATCAGTAGACTATGTTAAGCCAGGTCGAACTTAGGCTTCCAAGAACATGGGTCATCATTGTCATTTGGGACTAAAGGTACAATTAAAGGCAAAATGAATGAACTGACCTCCGCACTAATCTTGACCTGAACATCATCTTGAACCCAGGTCTTGTCGATAGCATTGTAGCGATGTCTGACTGCTGTTTCTATAGGTAGGTCTTCAAGGTGAAACTCCTTCCAGGGGTCGTTCATTAACCTCACACGCTGGAAGGCCCATTTCCACTTCTTCTTTGCGGATGTGGAGCTTCGCTTCTTGAGACTGGATGGAGGTTTGGGGAGAGATGGAAGATAATTCATGGTGAGGTCTAGGATAAGTAGGTTTGTTTGGCTTGGACAATGTGGAAAATTCTGTTTGTAAGAATCTATCCACTATTTTATCAAAGCCTCATCTTATGAACAGTTGCGACGGAGCAATAATTGCAAAGTTAGGAGTTGCGATTGATGCCAAACTCAAGTTGAGTTTCTATTGAACTGAATCAATCAAAGCTCAATAAAATGGGGGCCTGAGTAGACAAACGTATAAATCCTTGCTTCAAAGCTGTTTAAAGGGTACCGATCACCAACAAATAGTTTACTCTGTATGTTAGGGGTTCCATGTTCCAATACTATACTCAAAGTATGTTAATTCAATAAAGAGTTATTACAAGTTTAAATACACTCTAAAACAAGATGAGTGCGACTGCATCTCCTACATGTATATGCCTCTGCCTAAATTCAGTTGATGGCTCAAACTGTTCTTGAAATACTGTGATAACCAGAATAAGAAGCCTCTAATTATTGACTTCTTTGACATTTGACCTTACACCTTATAACCCAAAAGTCTGATCAAAATATCTCCTCCTAGTCATGAATACAAAAAAATCTATCAAATCGTCTCAATATGGTGATGCATACTAGTTCTAAGTTTGAAGTTAATGGATGAAATGGTTCTTGAGATACATTAACAAAGCTAAAACCTGTAATTTCAGAATTGACCTCTATGACCTTTGACCTATGTATCCCACAATCTAATCAGATCGTCTTTCTATGGTGATACATACTAGTATCACCACATTGGTACACTTTGAATGGTACACTTTAAGAATGCACATTTCACGGCATTTTCCTGTAAGTAGTATAAGCACACTTCCTCACAGCAGTTCAGAAAAAAGTACATTCTTGCCATAGTATCAAACAACAAATGTAAAATCAGGACACTTTGAAACCTTATTTTTTCAAAAACATTTGTTATTGTTGTTTTAGGAGAACTCTTTGTCAGGTTTAAAGAGATCTTTAGGAGTATTCCAGGGCTAAACGATCTTGTGTATTTTCCTTGCTGATTGTTACACATTAGAAATTATATCAGATTAAATGGAAGCACTCGCATATATTTAAACACTTACTTGTTGATATTATCAGCTTTCATAGGGGTACAGTGTGATGACGGCTCCTTGAGCAGGTAGTCGATCAGGGGCTCGATGTGCATCTCCTCATCATCATCGCTGCTGTGCCCATGATTTCCATTGTAGTTGCCATTGACCTGGTTGTTGTGGTCATCAGTATGGAGGTCGGTGATCTCAAACTGGAGTTCCGCCATGGCGCGATAGGGACTGGTGTCCAGGTGCGAAGGGTGGGGATAACTTAAGGAGGAGGGGGAACTTTAGTTCTAAGGTAAGGAGGAGTAAAGGAGGTCGGCTTGTTGGGAAGCTGGCGTTCGACGTATACATGAAGGAAGCTCTCAGGAACAGGGGTCTATTAATAATAGGGTCTAGTTTCAAATGGTAAGGAGGTGATTAATTCCTCTCTCTGTTTCTATATGGTAAAGTAATATTTCGCTTCAATGGAGGACACAAGGGAAAAAGTAACTTTAAACTCCAACCAAAGATTGGAGTTTGCCTACTTTTTACAAGTCAGTATTTTAAATGATCTCTCTGTCAAGTTGAGATCCAGGGGAACTTCATTTCTCAAGGCAAGTTTGGAATGAGTGTGGGACTATGATCGCAACAGATGGTGAGGAAAGGGAGACCATTGGCTTCCCGTAAACAGGATATCTGGCTTCAGGCAGAGCACCGTCTCAGGCAGGATCTGTATCAAAATAGGAAGTGAGACAGGAAAATGAAATCTCAGATGAAAGAGATTGTAGGAGTGCTTTTTGAGTTCATTCAAAAAATATATAACTCTCAATAAAATGCCATGTGACTTTTAAGCTTATTGGCTTTGCGATGATAAAAAAGCCAACAAACCATAAATCAGTCTTTTAATTAATAACAGATATTGATATAATGTAGTATGAAAGCTTGGCATTTGTTTTTAAATTGTTTAAGAAGATACATAAACCTGCCATTTATTTTCGTATAAAAAATCTATTCAGAATTTATAAAAGGTTCAAATCACAATTTTCAAATGAGAAAGAGACTATTTAATTAAAATACATTTCAAATGTGCTGTATGGAAGCATTGTACATGTAGAAGAATAATGATTTACATTATGGTCTAGAATGGAATATCACAATGGCAATATTCTATTCAAGCAGAAGTAAATTACAAATATGGCTGCAATATGGATGGAGTTGATGTATTAGGACAAGGACATGAAAACATAAAAACACTGTCATGTTTCAACCTTGTCTTTTGTTATTATTTTCTGTACACGGAAGCTGAGAGAGGGGGGGGGGGCATAAAAAGAAGCTAGAGAGGTACATGTACTAGACAATAATGCTGGTATCAAACAGAGACCACTAGTTACCCACGCCGATTTCATCGGCAGGGTTATGTAAAGGGCTCCGTATGTTTGTTTGTTTGTTTGTTTGTTTTTGTTTTTTTTGTTTGTTTGTGTACAAGATAACAAGAGAACGGGTGAACGGATTTGCACCAAATTTTCAGGGAATGTTCAGAAAGTGACAGGAAAGAATCGATTAGATTTTGGTGATGATTGGTTGACCCCTGCACATTCTGTGTGACCTTGAAGTTTTGACCCTGTAGTAAAGTATAGGAACTTCAGTTCAGATAGTGACAGGAAAGAAACTAGAAAGATTGATGACCCCAAACTTCGCCTGCAGATGCAGAAATATTTTGGCCAATCAAAACACTCATTACTTCGTCTCACCAAAAGTCTATTTCAGGTTTATGAATTTTAGAAGACTTTTAGACCCATTATTTGCCATTTCACTTCAAATCCGTACGAGCCTGCAATGAATATTCAAAGCCAACGTATCCCAGCAACAAGGGATTTTTCGCGGGCTTGAACTACTACTGCGAAAGCGGCTATGTACGGTATACTAATAGGCGGCTAGGCTCTATAGCTATCGCGCGCGATACCTTTTTTATCCACAAATTCATTTAGATTCAGGCTACCCTAGCCCTACGGCTTCTCCTCTATTTCTTATCTTCTGTGCATTTCTGTTTATTTTCCCCGGTTCTTTCCACTTTGTTGTGGAAGTTTTTGTGATTTATTTTATCCTGGTGGACGTGTAGTACGTGATTTTAATTGTTTTCGGTGAAAATCTGGTGAGTTTGTTCGACGTGAGTGAGTTTATCGCACTCGCGAGCGTTCGCGTGTGTTGATCTGAGTGAGTGCTAGTGGGCTGTGTAGCTAGCTGTACGTACATAACTATACACAGCGCTGTCGCGAAGTGACGGGGATCTGGTCGGGCTAGGGAGTACATAACCCCAGGGAGTCAGCCTGTGCCTGGCTCACTGTAGTAGGATTGAACTTTTTTCTTTGGGTTATAACGGTCCTGTCATATAACTAGTTTAAACCTCATTTATGTCTGTTTGAGTGGATTTCGTAGTTGTAAAATATATACAAAAACTGTATTTTTTTTTTAATTTGTGTGGATTTGCAAAATTTGGTGGCTGATCGAGGTTCGCCGAATACGGGCATGCACGCCAGTATCCACTTTGACTTTGTTGATGGGTAGTGACTGAGCTGAGTGAGTAAGCTCTGTGCCTCGCATGCATGTCATTTTGAAGTCTAGATCCAACTTTATTTGTCGTCATATATATTTTATCCAAGCCCGATGAAAAAAACAAAACAACCCCAATTGCAATGTAATTTAAAGATAGAACATGAATACATTTACTAACACTTACATGACTGAACACTGAATACAAATTGCTAACATTTTTTTTTCTCACCACGCCACGCTCTGACATGTCTAATCAATTACTTTTAGGGGAGGGATGTTTCAATAATAAAATATCTTTTTCAGAAGAATTTTTTCAAGGGTGGGGATACACAAAGCTATGACCTGGATATGGCAATATTTATGGGGGGGGGGGGGGAGATGTGCCTCTTGTTATCCCCTTTGAATGGCTACTGCTTACAAAAATAATCGCAACAAAACAAAACCTATATTGGGTTAAGGCGTGGGTCTGCCACCTTTGACGGCCTTTCTAGTTTATAGTGTATGTTGGAGTATTTGTAGTTTTTTAACCATGCATTTTCACTTCCATGAGCACTGCTATTAATAGTGAATTAAGTTTTCCACACCGACCATGGAAATACGTTTTACTCCATATATATAAATCTCCTTCATCGGATCTCAAATCAAAATTCACCAAGAATTCCAATCTGGCTTTCATGACAGGATCGACACCCATACAATTCTATCCTAGGCATATATGATTTACACACTACCGTACATTGTAGTACTAGTAAAGAATAGGCTCCCAGCTCCAAGTATGTCTGGAAATGAGTCTAGCTGAAAGAAGGTGTAAATTGATGTTTCCTAGTCAGCAAACAGGCTAGATTTAGGGTTAGAACCATGTTAGGGAGTAACCTACACATATCAATGATCCCTGCATTGTAATGTGAGGATGTAAACATTATATTATAATCCCTGTGAGTCATTAAAAAAAGACACCAAGAACACCAACAATGTTTTGTATTTTTTATCAGGAACTGATAAACAGAATGTAATTTGAACAAACTTGAAGTTCAAAGTGACAGTCAATGATATACAATGAATTATGTATGTCCTTGCATAAATTGGATTGCATGCTTTGAGACTTGAGGAAAGAACCATTCAAAGTACAAATACAGTGCACTATACACATTACAAGTTATACAAACTATGCACCACTCTCCTCCCTCCCCCCCCCCCCCCCATAAAAAAATAATAAACAAAAATATGTCATATGGTAAAATAATGAGATTAGATATAAAGTATACCGCAAAATACCGGTAAATATGCTCATAAGACAAAAACAAACGAACATGAGTTGATGGAAACATCAATTCTATCACACAATATCTAATCACAAGTCCCCCCCTCCCCAAACAGAGTCCATCAATCTTAGGACATTTAAAGGCAATAAATAAATGCAGAACAAAAATTCTGTAAATTTTAACAGATCATGTGAGACAAGACCTGATGTGAATGAAAAGTGAAAGGACATCAATTTACTGCCTGAACAGTTCATCCATATACTCTAATTAATGGCAACCCAAGCAACTCTTCTTTCACATTAATATCAAACTAAAACATGCAATCAATCTATCAATCAGAACATACATGCAATTGATTCCAACAATATCATGTTCCATAATTAAGAATACAAACATTTACAAAACATGATACTTAATACATAATCTTTCCTGCAGTGAAAAGTTTTTATTAACATTATGTATGCACAGACAAACAGTAAGTTAGCTACAGTTAAGAGACTTAATGCCAATATTACATGTTTATACAATGGAAGCACACAACATAATGGAAAAGTTTATTGATGTTGTACCAGGGAAGTGTTAGAGAACACTTCCCTGGTTATACCGTACTTCAGTCGACAGTATCACAACAGAGGCCCCATACTTGCAGACTGTACAAGCCATTTTAAAAGTTGACCTCCGATTTAACCTTTGCTCTTTATCCAACAACAAGGCAGTATGTCAATAATCTTTGTTCCTAATAAACACATCATCACATCACTGAAGGTTCAACAGCCACTTCTCATCCAGTTTATAACGTAACATCAGTGATGAATATATTTCAAATTGACAATTTTGAAGGTGTTGAAGAAAATTATTAAATGATCAACATTTAGTATTGAAAAAAAAGGAGAATAGCTCAAAAAAATTCTATTACGTCAAAACTAGACTGCTTCCCATAACCTTTGGAATTGGCACCTTTTGTTAAGAAAATCATCTAAAAATGTATATTTTCTTTTAGATTAATCATTTTCTTGGTGTATAAATACATTTAGATGCTAAAATTTGTATAAAAAAACATATCTTTTTTTAAAAGGTTTTCTGTATAGTTTATAAGTAATCTAGAATAATCCAGCTTAATCAATAAAAAGTGGGTGAGAAAAATTATGGATAAGTCAACTTTGGGAATGTTCAACGTTAAAACATCACAACACACACCTTGAAAGGATATACTCATTTACTACATGTAAGCCTACAAGACACCTCTAATGTATGCAGAGCATTAACTCTACAACGACTATGGCACACTGTACTTTGTCATTGTCAATACTACACGTATGTAGAAGAGGTATACTAGTGAATGTGTGCCCTCTAGCCTCTATCTGGGTCAGTGTCGGTCACATGACCCCATACAGAGTGTGACGTGATATGGAACCAATCTGTAGCCAATCAGGCCTGCACGTGGCACATCAGGCACCCACACAAACTGTAGGGAGTCACTAAGCTCTTCAAGCTTACCTGCCTCATTTCTTTCTTTGCCTCATATATTTCACAATTTTCTGGAAAAAATGCTCTAGGCAAAATACATGAAAACAAGGCCATGTGTAAAAAAAGATATTGCAAGAGTTTTCAGAAAGTAGAAAGAGCTACACCATCCTGAAATTCATCAACTTGCAATTCAATGGTAAAAAATATATAAAGACATTCTGGGAATGAAACTGATACTGTAGAAAGAGGAAGGATCTTTGTTTCCTGAAAAAAAAATAACTTTCAAATGTATCCAGCAAATTAAAATCACAAAAAATATAGCAGTGAGCAAATTTGCAATAAAATGCTAGCCCCCCCCCCCCCCCCCCAAGTGTTAAAATATGCATCAACTTGGAGGAAGTCTTATATTTTCTAAAACAAAGGTCATTTTTACATAATCTATGTAGGCCTATATGTAACAAGGTACATGTAAATACACTCATTAAAACAGCAAGTAAATACACATTTTATAATGATAAAGCTTTTATGTTTTTGCCCTATTGAAATGCAAATTGCTTTATGAAGTGGAAATTTATGATTCATACATGTACGTGAATACAATGGGTGCCTTCGAAAAAGATTTCCACATTAAATTAAGAATAATTGTATGATGTCCCAATTCTTTTTCATGGCAGAAAGAACATCATGTATACTTTACATGTAGATATACATGTAGCCTATAAAATCGTATGAGTGATGACAAAATGAGCACTGAAAATATACAGAAAACATTTTTATTTCCATTTCATAAATTAAAATAAATCTGAACACTGTAATCATCGGAAATTGTTCTGCCAATCATTTTGGGTTTAAGAGGGCATCTTCATCTACTTGTGTATATGTGTACTACATGTTGTACGTGAGGCCATGTAGCTTCTAGAAAAAGCTATGACATCAATTGATATACATGTGCATACGGTATCTAAAGTAAATATTGAGCACTGGTTCAAAGTACAAACTTGTTATTGTGACGCAGCCAACGTGAGCTTACGACAAATGATTATTTGATCTAGGGATATATTTATTTACCATTTCCCATGATATTGAACATGTTGAAAATCTCTGTGAACAAACCCAAACCATGGAATATTGATCAGCTGTGCACTGCAAAATCAACTTGAAACGCTGCCAAAATCAAGTGCATTATCATTGAATAGATCATCTGTTGAAAGCCAGATCTGTGTCATTAAGATTAAATGCACCACTGGCTCTCAGCTGATCAAGTAATAAATATCCAGTGTTGTTCCTAATGGTCATTATATTAATTTCTTTGTTTTGCTTTCACTAGAAAATTGTAAAGGCTAGGTCTTTAAAAAGTGAGAATATGGAAGCATAAAGGAAAAGTTTGACTTTGACAAGACAAAATACAGTGATGTCAGGAGAGAGGAAAGCAACAGAACAAAAAGTGAAGAAAGAAATATACAAACAGACGATTGGTACTACAAAACTTAAAGATAACATTTAACAAATTCATAGTGACGAAGCTTTTCGACCTGCACTCATCGGGTCACAACGCAGGAATGAGAGAATACAAGAAAATACAAAAGTCAAGGAAGGGTGTGTATACGAAACCCGGGTAGGATCCGGGCACGCTAGAATAATCGAAGTGCTTGTACAAACTCCTTTTGTCGGCACAATAGCGGATCTCTCGACTAAATGAACAACGCTTCTAAGAAGCGAAGATGTTGAAAGCTGCGTGCTCGGGCAACAATAGTGAACTGAGCCGGGTTATACGCCTTGGAACAAGCCGGACTATTTAGCAAGTGCTGACCAATAGCAGAGTCGCTGTGACTGCGGCATTGAACATTAGCGACGCTAGCAGCGGTTTTGCAGTTACGCTTCAGCTGTGCTCGGCTACCAGCTGATGTCTGTCGTACCACGGAGGGTACGTGCTGTTTAATGCGGTCCGCTAGACGCTGAGATGTACGGCCAACGTAGACGGCTTCACACCGACAAGAAATATACACAAATAATATTCCTACATCATCTTCTATAATGGATTAGTTAATGAAATCCATTTTGATTGATTGATAGAGAGTGTGATTTTTTGACATCAATAATAACAACATGCATGACATGTGTACAAAATATGCCTTTACATATAGTTCAAGTAAAAAAAAAAAAAATTCAACTAAGAGGATAGTGCTGTAAAATTAAAGCTATGATCAATATTGTTCTACTCATGGATATGATACATGTATTATCTTATCAAAATATGGTTGACGAGGTACCTTAAAGATATCTTTTTTAATACAGGTTGACAAATGGTCAAAAAAAGCAACATCATTCATATCCATGGATAAAAACGAATGAAATTAAATGACACTCCTAGCTATGATACTCCTAACCATGACTCCGGAACTATTCTCACCACAGTAAGAAGTCAAGTACTATTTTCTCATTGAAAATTGATATTAATTTTACCCTTTACTAGTGCACATTTATCATTTTGCTTAGAACTTCCAGCAGTGCTTTGTCTTACATTCAAAACAACAACTCAAGTTCAACTACATTGAAGACCATGTCAATTTATGAGTAACTGTACCTTCAAAGGAATATGCTGCATGATCATATAATTATCCTTCCCACTGACTATTTACAAAAAATGTAAGTGTTTACTGTACATCCAGGGTACATGTAATTGAGCTAAGCCCACAAACCCAATCAAAAAACAAACAATAAATCATTATTATAAATAATCATGAATTACAAAAATGCTTAAATCATCTAAATTTACCTGAAAATATCCCACCTTCACACCGAGATCCTGCATTTATCGAAAAAGCAGAGGCAATACTTGCAATATTAGGATAAGCTACACAGCATTCCAACCCGATGATGAATATAACACAGCAAATGAACCATATGGGGGCAATGTTATACTGCATACGATGGGATACCACACGTTGGTGAATCGCTGTTATACCCTCGCTGTCCGACCAAAACAATGTCTCTCACGCTGCAGTTTTAAAGCTGCTTGCATAGGTTGGAAAGCTACCCTGGTAAACACATTGCCCACGCACTGAACTCCCCATAGTCTCAGCAAAACAACCCACCTTCCAATCAGCGAGCTGTGGTTTGCAGCTCTGTATTCAAGGTACAAAGTACTTGTGCAAATGCCCCAGGCTGCATTGAAACAGTTTTTAAAATGGGTAAGGCTAGATTGTATAGCATATTCAATAATATCTGAATATGGAATACCATGATTTAAAATACAAATTTGTTCATGCAAAGGATGTCTCAACTATTCTACATGTATTCAAAAGAATAATGGTATTCAGACCAAAACCTGTAAACATCAGTCGTTGAAAATGCAACACAGCCTACAGTAGTTGGAAGATGTTGGAGTAAATTACTGAAATGAACATTTGGATTAAAAACAAAAATAGTTAAAAATCATTGAATAACTTATATTTTATACATAAAGAGCTGTTCAAATGCACTGATCAGGTGAACATTACAATTGATTAAATGTAACTTATGATTTCAATAAGTTTTATTTCTGTTACATGAGTAATCAGTCAGCAGACTCTATAGACTACTTGCAAAATGCTGTTTCTATCAACATTCTCTCGCTTGCAAAAATACACAGAATGTAACGGTAGTTGTTAATTATGGGTTATACCAGGAGAAACAATCACCATACATTACATGTCCAGGTATTCTGTGTACGTGTATAGTTTAATGTGGCTACATGTATGTCATCATTAATCACGTAATAAAAGATTGGTGATGTTCTGTTCCTGGTTATATGTCAAGTTTAATAACTCGCTATCTGAAACATGTCAGCAACTGTCCACTCTGTTAAAACAGAATGCTGGAGAGGGGGGGGGGGGGGTAATAAAAAGAGCAAAATACCATTCAGCACCTACGCATGTGTATAAGATTCATTATTTATAGGTGAAATAAATGGAAATTATGCCTATATGCCTACTTTCTATTTCATCCAAAAAAGAATAAAGACATCTCAAAATCTAACCAAATGACATTAAAATTTCAGACATTGAACAGATATGAACCAAACTCAAACAGTCTGAATGCTACAGACTAAAGAGCTTTGAGGTTGAACTTGGTCATCCCACTCTGTCTGCTACGTCACATGACCTCGTCCGTGATTGGCCAGTGAGGAAGGATCTCGTGTTTCTCTCTCGAGGTTTGTTTTGGCCAGGACAGATGCATGCTGGTCACAATAACAAGCGCACATGTGGTGCAGCAACACTGATTCTAAAACACTATATTTAGCAATGTCCATTTGCTGGTGTTGAAAATATGGATTTAACGCAGAAAATGTGAGAGGTTATACATGTATTTGGTAGAAAAGATAGCAGACAGCATAAACTGAGAAAGAAATTCATTGATTGCTGAGTCATAACTTAATGAGGGGTTTGCAATACAAACATACATGTACATGTAGGGCTTATTTGAAAAGGAACTTTTTAGTTCTCTTGAGACAGGTATCTTGCTGTTGTGCAATAAATGAAGAAAAACAGAAAAAGTGATCTGGAAGTGCTTCCCACTAGAAAAATGTAGGTTTATACTCTGAATTTCTCTCAAATAAGAACAATCATATCACTGAAGGTGATTAATACCCCTGCCCCAATGTGTGTGCCGAATTTCCTGAGCATTGCTCCAAAATGAGGAAGTAGTTTGATCTGCAATATTTTCCTGGTTTATTGCCATAAGCACTTTGCCACACATTGAAACGATATGTCTTGCACATCTTCATCCGAAGACAAATGTGCCAAATTTCATGAGCATTGCTCGAAAAATGAGGTAGTTCGATCCGCAAGATTTCAACCTGATTAACTGCCATAATATATGCCGTTACCATGGCAACGCAGTTTCCGACACATTAAAAAAAATATGTCTTGCACATCTCCATCCCAAGACCAATGTGTGTTGTGAATTTCACGAGCATTGCTCGAAAAATGAGGAAGTAGTTTGATGCGCAATATTTGCAACAGACCGACCGTACGCTGATTCCTATAGGCCCCCCCCCCCCCCCAATATCATTTGTATGTTACAAACAGTACAGAAATTGATAAAGGACACTGATGAACAAATTTGATACAAACCCCCAAAACAGAATGAAATGATCACAATGTTTGAAAAATATCGAAGGTGGCAGAAGTACAACCATGGAGGGCAAGAATTATTGGTAAACGGCAGCAAAAATTTAAGCAGCATATATTTACCCACATGTGTATCCTTACAAAATCTGATCATGCAATCTTGAACAAGACTTACTGACGGAAGCCACATGACTGACCTGCTTCCAATCAATTTCCCTGCCCCCTCTCAGAAAACCCAATGCCTTGGTCAGCCTGAACGGACTTGACCTAAGTGATGTTCCAACGCAGACCGAATTTTCGTTAATTTCCCTGGCCCTTCTCTAAAAACTGACCTTTGATGCATGGATGGACTTGACCCAAAGGTACAATGACTGACCTAATTTCTCTGACCCTTCTCTAAAAACTGACCTTTGATGCATGGATGGACTTGACCAATGATTGTGATGTCATACATAGCCCAGGATGGTCAAGATATTACAGACAACCACAAAGTGAACAGAAGGTCACACCTTCTGGGTTACAATGACCTACATTTTTGTTTTTCTGAGAAATTAACCAATCACAGTGTTTAGTTGGTTAGGTCAGAACACAAAGACTCAACGGACAACAAGAGTAGGATGACCATTGCATGGGAACTGAGATATGAAAGGAGATCCCTACATATACATGTAGCTAAAAGAACGATAAGACATGCACCACATTTCTTGATTTCCGCAAGGATTTAATTAACCTACCAAACCTTTTTAAGGATGAATTCAAACTTCAAGGAGAAGTTTACATCTGAACAGTATCGGCTCATCAACTTAGAAATATAAGAACATGGTAGCTTAATCATCACTATGGACTTGCACATGTACATGTACATGTACATGCATATGAAGGAATTATGTTTGCACGTGGATTCCAGCTAACTTGACAAAGAGAAGAACATGAAGCACATCGAAGTGCAATTTTCTCTCTTCAAAACACTACAGAGTAGCAGTATCCCACTGTGATTCTAAGAACAGGGATGGTCCCCTGGTTGTTGTCATTGTGCTAAGACTTGACCTAGGCATGACCTCGCAGTTCTTCTCAATCAATAAATCATTTAGGCAACACAGAACAAAATAGAAGGGACTACTGGGAAAGCGAAAAAAGTGATTAATTTTGCGCACTACCGTGAATTTTCAATGTTTTTAATTTCGCCAACATGTTAGGCTTATGTGTAAAAAAGTTTCATAAACAGAAAACTTTGTATTTAATACTTTCATGCTAATTTCTTGCCATGCAGAGTACCCATAAATTTCCACACTGCAAAATAGTCCATGTTTACTGCACATGCACATGAGGGGCCGCTTTAGTACATGACCCAGTAATCTCTTCATATTCTACATACATGTTCATAAACATATTGCTATCAAAAGGTAAATCATTGTAGATAAAACCCAAACAATTTTTTAACATTTCACAGTGCACCATACTTCATTGAAAAAGTGATTTACACTTTTTGAGTTAATATGAATTCCGTAAACATTAAAAAAAAGAGACTGCAAATGTGTAGAGCATAATAATGTCAGTATAAAAATTTCAAGCAGCCTATCGTCTACAGCAAGTTCAGGTAAACCACCGGGAAAATAATATCCTGGGAAGCAAGTGCTTTGGGACTGAAAAACAGGAAACGAGGAGAAATGATGAACTTGGCCTGATTGAATGTTGCTGGACTTGTTGGGTGTCCTTGAAGTAGTGTATGAGCCCTTTCACACTCACTTCGTTAGAGCGCTCTAACTAAGAACGGTTCCTCTGGAGCGGTTCCCAGGTGAGTGTGAATGCTCAAGTGGTCCAGGAAGCTACGGGCCTTAAGCAACAAGGAACTTTGTATAATAACGTTTATATGCTGCACATAATGTACAAATCAGTTGGCTGTAAAGTCTGATCGGTTCAGATTAAGCATTTTGTCTGTCTGTGACATTGAATATATGATGACATAAATGGTACCCTGGGGTACCAAATCAAAATCGGCCATTTTTTTGAATTACAGTCAAACCTGTCTTAGCGGCCACCTGTCTATAGCGGCCACCTGCTTATAGCGGCCACAAAAAAATCCCCCGCAGGAAATTACTGTGTTGTAGACCCTGCATATAGCGGTCACCTGCCTAACGCGGCCAGCGGCCACCCAATATGTATCCCTCGGACAATATCTGACCGCGTATAGCGGCCACTAATATCGAGTCGAGCCGTAGCTTCATGCACAAAAAAGTAGTTTTTGCCATAGGCGCGATGTGTTTACCGAGTCCTAGCTCAGTCACACTCTCACACAAACGTCGTGAATAGATTCTACAATGGCCATGAAGATCTAATAGTTTCACCACATTGCCGACTAATTAGAGATTAAAAGTCTTTTTAGTAAGAATTAAGCACTAGTATTGTTCGTTTACGTAATCTTCGCACCATCCAGCTGCAATCCCCTGCACTTTAGTTGTATTGTTCTCCTAAGCTATCGCGGTCGGCATTGCATTGATATTGATCGCCATTGCGCAATAGCACAGGCTCGTACACTTCAATATAATTTTTTATTTTTAAAAGATTTATAAAAAAAAGAATTTAAAGCGTTAAAACTTTTGAAAAAAATAATAAAGGAGTGATTTTTTTTTAGAAAGTGAAAATAATAAAATACTACCCAAGTATTATTTTTTTAAAGATCAATAATAACGATTTCATGTATGAGAGATTGTCCTGCTGAAAAACGGCGTGAAAACTCGACTCGGATCGTCCACGGGCGATCCAGGCCCACAGAACTCTTAAAAACGTCTTTAGGAGTTCTGTGTCCAGGCCATTGTCGACGTTCGCACTTTCGACGAATGCAAGCGAGCACCTTCTATCGCCTGTTCTCAAAAACAGTTAAAACTTCTTTTAAACCATTCAAAAGGCAAATATTTATTGAATGAAAATTGATTGCACGATTTTATTCAAAAGATAAACTTATTATTGTAATTTTTTGACAGGAAGCAAAAGCATGATTAGACATCGTTTTTAGACTATAAAAATCAAGAACAGCAGTCTACCGCGGGTGGTACGTACGTGGTAATTTGAGGGAAAATTCATTTTACACAGATTGCTCGTATATCTATTGTTTTTCTCATTTATTGACAACAAAGCATATTATTTTAGCATTTATATATCATATGACATGTTATAGTCAACTCTGTTGATCTATAGCTTGTTTTCCTAAGTGATATATATGGATGCATGTAGGCCCCCTACACTAACTTTATTGCGTGTAACAGTGTATGTGCAAAAAAATAAAAATGGCCGCCGACCTGTCTATAGCGGCCACCTGTCTATAGCGGCCACTTTTTCCGTTTCCCTTCGGTGGCCGCTATAGACAGGTTTGACTGTATTTAATTTTTTTTTAGGGCTGTACCCTGGGTTGCCAAAAAGTGGGAAATTATTTTGGTGTGATTTTTTCAACATTCAAATGTGTCCCATGTTCTTGTAAAACATCCTATAAGTCATGTATTTTTCTCAAATTCATTGTTGTTGTGAGTAATTATTCTATTATTGATTTCTATTTCTTCGATTTGAGAGAGGGATTGGGCCAGCAGTGTCATAATAACACCATCAGCCTGCTCCTTGTCTCCCCCGTTACTCGCCTTCCTAAAAACCGCTACCATGTACACAGATCAGCGGCCTGCTCGTCCCCCAACTTCTGTATTGCACAATATCGTGCTCTTTCAACTTTCTCGGTCCTTGGAATCTTCCGTCTTTTACGTCCTTTCCCTTTATACAGTAAATTTCCGTATCCACCATTACCTTCCACCATTGTCTAAGTTTGAAAGTTTGACAGCTAAAATACAGTAACGATGAAGTGATGTTTTTTAGGAAGAAGTGAAATAAAATCAAGTTCTAAAGCCGCGGGATGGAGCTAACGCCTATAGCCACTGCGCTAGATAGCAGCTAGCGCGCGGTATACAGTGCATGCACACCATGCATAATAACACTGCACTGTTAACATGCATTGTGACTACGTACACGCACTGCATTCATAACTCTGGGGTTGTACTCGAGTGGACGTGAGATGGCGCTACACAACGTGGTACCCCGGGGTACAACGGGGTACCGCGTGGTGCATCGTATTATGGATTATGATTGTAGTAGGCAACCGTGGCAACCAAATTTTATCAAATTTCAGCTCCTTCAGTGATGCCCTTCACATTTCAGAATTATTTTTCAGGTTCTGCATTTTCACTAAAAAATAGGCACTCTCAGCTTCAGAATGCTACATATGAACAAGAGAATGCACATAAAATCTGTTCTGTACACAGAGATCAATAAAATGCCTTCACAGAATGCGACTTTGGAGTTGGAATATAACAATACACCCAAGTTAATCTCTCAATGTACAGATGACCAATGCATATAAATGGTGGATGAAATAGAAGAAAACAACAAGAAGGGGTAATCAGATTAAGCTAAATTTTAGTCTACTACAGTTATGTCCTGCTTTAAACGTTAAATGTCTTCATCCCACCCAAAAGGCTTTGTGTTCCTGCATGTCCTGCAAAGTCTGAAACAAATGAAAATTGAGTTTTTTTAATATAATTTTCCCCCCACCCCCCCCCCCCCAAAAAAAAAAAAAAAAAATGAAAAAAATAAACAGATATAAAATAGTATGAAGTCATAGGGTACACTCCAGCTATAGGTAAGACTGTTAATTACACCAAAAAAATTGTTCATCATTTCATTTCTTTTTCATATAAATCATCAAACGTATGCCATATGGCATGGAAACCTCATTATAGGTGCTCGCTGAATCATGTGAATATTACATGCAAGGACATGACATGAAATAAGCAGAAACTCTGCAATGTAGTCTACATGTACATGTACCATGCAGCTACATGTACAATATCCTTGATTTATGAAAAACACAACCCTATTTTACCATACATGTATTTGTTAACAAGTTAACAAGAGTACAAAAAAAGAGTAAATTTTTTTAAAGAGAAATTGAAGTTTACTAATTGGATTTTTCTTTTCTTTCATTTTTTTTCTCTATAAAAGCGAGTTTTATATCTACATGGCTTTTTTCATTTTGTGTAAAACATCACATGAATAAGGAAGAAAAAATAAGATAAAGAAAGAACTCAAAGAAAAAAGAACAAGGAAGAAATTATGAAAAAGAAAATTCTGACATTTTCATTAACTTCCCTTTCCTCTAAGACATATACATAAACGACAGCATTTACATAATATAGCCATCTAGTTTTCATTTGATCCCAGTGGAATGGTTTAGAAACCTGAGAACTCATGTTCACATACCATCCATCATCAGTCACACAGCCAATTCTATTCCGTTTACAAAACACTGCATCAGAAACTTCTAGTATCTGAGAAAAATTTCCTACAAAATGACGTCACATTAGTCAGACAACAACCCCAATCAGCTCTTGTTGATCTCGTCAAACCGAGACCTACATGTACATGTAGCCCTGAATAACAATTGATTTCCCAAACATGGCAGTGGGTGGCGCTGGTGCATACGTGCAGTTCCGCAGATATATCAGCCACGCTAGTGTACATAAAAATCCTGGCATACTGTTCCCCAAGGACAAGGTCAAAATGACATTGTATAGGTCAACATAATGGGATTAGGACTTCAAGCATCAAAGAACTGCTACTTTTGTTGTTGTTTTTTGTGTTTGTCTTTTGTGTTTGTAGGGACATTTTGTTGAAGAATATAAAAACTTTGGTCTTACAATTTTAATACTCATTATCATGGCAGCATTCTTATTGGTCTGGTACAATCTTATTGAGGTTGAAATTAAAATTGAATCCTAGTTTCTCGTTCAGCTTTTTCGATGAGGAGGGGGTACCTTGTTCTTTGACATTTATTATTTTTCCAAGATGGCTGCCGCACATACAAAAAATGATATTAGGCATGGCTCCCCGCTATGTTCATATTCAAAATATTGTGGGGGGTTTTTACTGGGTTTTTTAAACAAAAAATATCAAATAACAAAAAAAAAGGGGGCGCAAAAAAGGGGGCGCAAAAAAGGATGTGAGCGGGGAAAAGAAACAAGGAATAATTTTTATTTGGCCTAATGCCAATAAAATCTGAAATACCCAAGGCTAGAAAATTCACTTCTTTTTGTCTGCGAACTCAAAACTTGGATACTTTGATTTTGCATTGCAAAAAGGACATCTCACTCGGTCACTCCAGTGGAAACACAGTAAGCATGTAAGCCCATTTAACTCCCTGATAGTACATATTGTATGAATTAGTCTTGAATTTCAGGATACTACAATGCCCTACAAGTGTAAAGTTTCCAAATTATATTGAAGAGTTCAATCAATACTCTCTCTCTCTTGATATGATGTGATATGATGTGATATGATATGATATGATATTGAGAGCCTCCATAGAGCTGTATATCGTTGGAATGCTGTAAGTGATACAGACCAAGTGACTGACTGACTGACTGACAATCATCTCTGGGTTAGTGAACTCAACTTTATCATCTGGACAAATAGTATGCATCCCTCAAACATTTCACATATAGTATTATCAACAATGAACAAATCATTTAATAATACTGCTATTTCTGTAGCGCCTTTTCAGAGTATAGTACAAAGCGCTGTACATAATACAAAACAAACTAGAAATGTGCATTCCTCGTGCCGCGCAATGCGAAATGTATCCCCCGGCGCTGGCAGCGATTTGAAGGAGGGACAAAGACCCTCCCCCATCCCCTCCCTCAAACAAAAGGATGGTGTAGAAATTGCCGCCAGTGGCCCGGAATATTGTCAACACCAGGAGCAGCATTACCAAAACGATTTGTGTAGATTAGAGTATAATGCATTTTTATAGAAAATTCGGAAGAAATATGACCTCAGAGCGCACATAAGACATCCACTAAAATATGACCTTTGATCCTATGAAAGACGGAACACTAGAGGCAGCATCACCAAAAACTGTAGAGGTGTAATCTATAATGGACCTACATACAAAATTTGAATGAAATCCGTCAAGAAATGCAGAAGTAAGAGTGCACAAAAGGGACAAATGAGCTTTGACCCTATAAAGGACGGAACAATGAGGGCAGCATCACCAAACAGTAAAGATGTGTAGATTATACCAAGCTACATCTCCATACAAAATTTGAAAGAAATCCATCAAGAAATGTGGCCTGCAGAGTGAACTCACGCCATCCCTTGAAGTATGACCTTTGACCCTATAAAAGACGGGACACTGGTGGCAGCATCACCAAAAACTACAGGTTTTTAGATTACACCAAGGGACACCTTCATGCAAAATTTGAACGAAATACGTCAAGAAATGCAGAAGTAAGAGTGCAAGAAATGGAAAAATGACCTTTGACCCTATAAAGGACGGAACAATGAGGGCAGCATCACCAAAAATTAAATATGTGTAGATTATACCAAGATACATCTCCATACAAAATTTGAATGAAATCCGTCAAGAAATGCAGAAGTAAGAGTGCACAAAAGGGACAAATGAGCTTTGACCCTATAAAGGACGGAACAATGAGGGCAGCATCACCAAACAGTAAAGATGTGTAGATTATACCAAGATACATCTCCATACAAAATTTGAAAGAAATCCATCAAGAAATGTGGCCTGCAGAGTGAACTCACGCCATCCCTTGAAGTATGACCTTTGACCCTATAAAAGACGGGACACTGGTGGCAGCATCACCAAACACTATAGGTTTTTAAATTACACCAAGAGACACCTTCATGTAAAATTTGAACAAAATCCGTTGAGAAATGTGACCGCCAGAGCGCACACAAGAGTACACCAAGACATCTATCAAAATATGACCTTTGACCCTATAAAAGACGGAACACTGGGGGCAGCATCACCAAAATCTATAGGGTTCCAGATTTTACCAAGAGACACCTTCATACAAAATTTGAACAAAATCCGTTGAGAAATGTGACCGCTAGAGCGCACACAAACTTTCCCAAAAAATATGGCCTTTTACCCTATAAAAGACGGAACACTGGGGGCAGCATCACCAGAAACTATAGGGGTCCAGATTTTACCAAGATACACGTCCATAGGAAGTCTGAAAGAAATTCGTGGAGAAATGTGACCGCTAGAGCGCACACAAGAATGTGACGCGGCGGCGGCGGCGGCGGCGGCGAAACGCTGCTGAATCCAAAGTATCCTCCGGCATACTGCCGGGGGATACAATAACAATGCTGCTTACAAGATTTTCATCAAACCTGATTGCATGAAAGAGGTTGATTAGTCATTCATCAAATGGGACACAGGCCCCCATGCCCCGACCCTCCTCCATGTAGCTGAAATCCACTCAGATCATCGATCTATACCAGTGGATAAAGCAACACCCTTTACGTTTGATGCGACCCGGCGCGACGCATCGCCACAGAAAAACACCACCGCAATACTGTTTTGATACAATTTTAAGCGCTTTTAGAATTAAATAATTCAGCACTGTGAAGTCTTTTCCACAAATTTACTGCAAAATCAGGCAATACAAGTGTACCCTTACAAATTCTAGGGGCGATTTAATGTGACGATTAGCATAATGTGTTTTATAGATAAAAAAATCAAATCACATATCTTTCGATTAGGAGTACACTGGAATCGTACACAGCAGACAATGTCCCACGCGTTCCCGCGTACTGTGTTTGAGTGTAGGGCTCCTAATTTTGGTTGTGCAGGCGCATCAACTGCTCGCATAGAGCCGTGCGTTCGATGCGATATCCACTTAAGGTAAAGATCAATGACTCAGATTGGGAGACAGGCTAAGGTTTCTCAGTCATGAAAGTAGGCGCTTGGCCAATACACTTGTTTTGGTGTTCCATAGTAAATGTCAAGGTGCTTAGGATTCCATACAGATGACTGATCATTTACTTATTAATTGCTTAGTCAGTGAGATAGGCAGAGTTCTCCCTGGCTCATTGAAGACTGGTATTTACTTCAAATTGATTTGTTTAAAGGAGAATTAACCCCTGATTACAAATTTACTTATATTGGAAGGTGTAATATATTCCTACTTATTGGCCTAAATCATTTTCTAATAAGATATCAGAAAAGGGTATAAATAAAGATATTCCAACACCCGGTATCGTCTCCTACTCATTTACATGGGGGCTGCCATTTTCTTGCTGATTTGGAGTTGTACATGAACCATTGAGAAATGTTCCAGTCAGGAAGATATTTTGAATCCAAATCCTAAATTGATTTTCTTCATTACCTAAAATCCCATATGTGACGGAAAATATAAAGTGGGTGTTTACATGTATTATAAAAATTAAATCTTTATAATGATACTTTTAAATTGTCTGGTTTTGCTTAACAAAAATCTATTTTCTTGGGTTTGCCAAACAGAGCAGAACATAATATATGCAGCATGCATTCTGACTTTTCAAGTCCATTATCCGAAAGCAGGTGAATGCATAGTTTGCCGCTATAGATGCTCAGGGAAGAAGCATCCATAAAATTTGAATTAATTTGCTCCGTCCCATACGTCCAGTATCGAGAAAATAGATTTCTATTAAGCGAATATCGATTTTCAACAGAAATATATAAGGAAATCTTCAGTTTAAAAATAAATTGACATATCTATTCTATATTTTTAATCTCAAATGGGTTTTTAATTTTGAAAAAGGCAATTGAGCATTTGGATTAAGAAAATCTTCTTGTACACATAAACAAAATGGCAGCCCCCATGTGCTGCTAGCAGACGATACATATTGCTAGCAGATGGTAAATTTTGCTCAGAAAAATTTGATTTGTATCGATCTCGTATATTTTAACGCGAAGCCATATAGTCTAACAAGTAGGAATAAATAACCCCTTTGAACACTATCATCTTTATTTTTGAGCGTAATTCTCCTTTAACTAGAAATGTCCACTGCCGCGCATTGGGAATGTATCCCCCGGCACTGGCAGCGATTCGAAGGAGGAGCAAAGAACCTCCCCCTCCCCTCCCTCATACAAAAGGAAGGCGTAGAGATTGCCGCCAGTGGCGCAGACTATTCTAAGAAATCTGTCAAGAAATGTGACCTCAGAGTGCACACAAGATATCCACAAAAATATGACCTTTGACCCTATGAAAGACGGAATGCTGGGGGCAGCATCACCGAAAACTGGAGAGGTCTAAAGTAATCAATGATGGACCTCCATGCAAAATCTGAAAGAAATCAGTCAACAAATGTGTCCTCCAGAATGCATGCAACTTAAATATGACATTTGACCCTATAAAAAGCGGAACACTGGGGGCAGCGCCAGCAAACACTATAGATGTGTAGACTTCAATAAGACACACATCCACATAAAATTTGAAAGAAAGCCGTCAAGAAATGTGGAAGTTAGAGCGCACAAAGGACATACATGTATGACCTTTGACCCTATAAAGGACGGGACAATGGTGGCAGCATCACCAAAAACTATAGGTGCGTAGACTTTACCAAGATACACTACCATACAAAATTTGAATGAAATCTACAAGAAATTCAGAAGAGTGCAAGAAATGGACAAATGACCTTTGACCCTATAAAGGATGGAACAATGAGGGTAGCATCACCAAAAAGTAAATATGTGTCAATTATATCAAGAAATGTGGCCTGCAGAGTGCACTCACGCCATTCTCCAAAGTATGACCTTTGACCCTATAAAAGACGGGACACTGGTGGCAGCATCACTAAAAACTATAGGTTTTTAGATTACACCAAAAGACCCTTCATACAAAATTTCCTATTCCCTATTGTTTCTCCAAGGCGTCGGAAGTGGACAACCCATTGAAACGCATGTTAATTCTTCAATACACGTTTCATCGTATGCGTGAGTTCTAAAGCTTAACAATGGATGTGTAAAATTCCACTTGGCTTTGAAGTTCCATGCGTGGTGCCGCTCTTCGGGAGCCAGGTACCAGTTTCGTATTTATCAAATTACCAGCCAAATTTCAACGTAAATTTGAAAAAATTTATGTGGGGATTGTGTTGGGAAAAGTGCATCGAACAATTTTTCAAATTTAGTACTCCGCTCTTCCTATAATTTGTGTGCCAGCGTAGGTGAAAGGAAAATTAAATGCTCACAAAAACTAAATATTTTAGGATATTCTGGTCATCTCCGGTCGTTTTAATGTCCCGTCATTTAATCCATGATTTACAATATTCGATATAAAGTACTTGGCTAGTGCGTGCATAAGCGGATTTCATATTTTTGCAGTTGAAAAAAAGTATGAAATTACATAAGTTTCATTTGACAATTGATGAGAAATCATTGAAAGGGACAGCGAACAGTTGCTGAGATACCATTTTCTGATGTAGGAGTTTGAAACCCTGATAATTCAAGCGCTCTTTTATCTAACCACCTGGTTAACAGTTGCGGAGTAGCGCATAACTTTTCGGCAGCACCGAGCATGGGATCAAAGGAGAGACTAATTTTCTCACGCTGTCCGGCGCGGCAAGGAAAAAAAAATAGACAAGACACATCACTCACAATTAGTTTTGAATAGAGCTGGGGAACTTCTGTTCTCTTGGGGTAAGATTAGGCAGGAATCACTCAATTTTTAAGACAAAATATTCATATGCAACACTAGTACAAGCATGCATATACACTAAAGGAAAAAAGAAACTTATAAAAGTTCAAGAGATCACCAAATTAAATTCTCTGCATGGAAATGTACCAAATTTGGATATAATGTTGATTCAATGCATGGCTTTAAATGACAGTCAATAACAAAAAGTTTTCTTCAATGCCACAAAAGAAATGTGCACTGAAACAAAGGACTCTCTAATCCCAAAGTCACAAAGATAAACTGCAATCTTGTACACCATATGCATGTCAATGAATGAAACAAAAGAATTTCAAAAGGGATTTGCAAGTTCATATCCAAACAGATTAATAGCCAGTATGTCCACCTCTAGCTTGCTGGCAAGCTGTACACCGTCTTCGCATGCTTCCGATCAGATTCGCGATGGTAGCCTGGGGAACATTGTTCCATTCCTCTTGCAGTGCTGCAATGAGCGTCTCCCTATTGATGGGTTGATTGTCACGCCTTGACACACGTCGACCAAGCTCTTCTCAGAGATGTTCAATTGGGGAAAGGTCTGGTGAACGGGCGAACCATGGCAGAACATCAATATCCTCTTGCTCGAGGGGTGCAAATCCCTTTTGAAATTCTTTTGTTTCATTCATTGACATGCATATGGTGTACAAGACTGCAGTTTATCTTTGTGACTTTGGGATTAGAGAGTCCTTTGTTTCAGTGCACATTTCTTTTGTGGCATTGAAGAAAACTTTTTGTTATTGACTGTCATTTAAAGCCATGCATTGAATCAACTTTATATCCAAATTTGGTACATTTCCATGCAGAGAATTTAATTTGGTGATCTCTTGAACTTTTATAAGTTTCTTTTTTCCTTTAGTGTATAATAACGTGTATGATGGGGGACCTAAAGTTACGCACTTTGTTTTATATGTGGAGCGCGTATTCTCCCATAGACAATGCATATTAAAAGTGGTGCGTAGCTTTAGGACGCCTAGCCCCGGGACGCTGCCACTTTGTGGCAGCGTCCTGAGTGAAACCAGTACGATTCGGTGGGTCTCACAATTTACCAATGTTCAAATGACCATTGAAAATATGGCCATATAAGTTATTTTTTGGAATTAAAGTATCATATATACGATGCCACTTACCTAAACAGACCTTCCACAAATCAGCTTTTCCTAAAAAATGTGTAGAATCGATGAATGTCACTTTTTACTCTCAATTTTCGAAACCAGTCCCATTCGCCATGTTGTTGAAGCAGAAACGAAAATAGGCACTTGCGCATGCGCCTATGAATATTTATTACAATGACGCCATAGTTTTCGTCACAGGAATAATGAATATTCATATATCCACTGTGATCCGCCGATCTCGAGCGCTCTCGCTCGAGCCCACTCGTCTAATGAATATTCATAATCCTCCCTTCTTGTCTGTATTACATTGGAGCTGCTGACGCATGCGCATTGCAAGCAAAACACCGACCTACGGAAGTTTTTAGTAGTACAGGCTCTTGGAGATAAATATGCCTTTTTTGTATCATCCTCATTGAAAAGAAAGACGACAGTCAATCGGAAAGTTTTGTAAGTACCTAAAGTAGCCTAAAATCAACTAACGTCATGTTTCATGGCTATCATTTTGACAAACGACCTTGTATTACAAGTAATAAGAGACATCCAAGCAATCAAAGGACTGCTGATCGCAGCCCGAACACTATGTGTCCGGGCTGCCGCAGTAATAGGACCCCCTGCCATACAAATGTGGTTTATCAGATTGAATGGTTTTATTCAAACCTTAGTAATAGTAAAGTAACACAATTTTATGATCACGAAACTGAGGATGCTTGTTTGCTCTTTTCTTTGATTCATCATTCATAGAAAAATAAAAAATGGTTGTATCTCGTGCAATCTCACACAGACTTTTCCAGCCTGGACATGCTGGACCTTTTCTTTTCAATGATGCAATAAACATGATAAATGCAAAATTCTCTTAGTTACATGTAAGTATGCACCAAATCACACAATTTCATATCCCAAAATAAAAAATCTCCCTACCGTCGGAGGGGGGACTGCCTCCCACACCCTCCCGCAGTCGGTCGCTTCGCTCTCTCGCAGGGTCTCACTCCCACTCCCAGCCATGCCAGCCGGTTCAGAAACTTGGCATCTCTCTCTGGAAACTATGCCCAGCGAACATGACACAATCAAATCAAACTCCTTGATCAAATCAAATGACATGTCCACAGAATGTGGCGGAAAACAAGACTTACCGAATACCGTACCAGGGCAACTCAGGTTTAAGATTAAATCAGATCTCCTAATCTTATTTCGTTGGACTAGACTGCGCTAACGTACCGTAGGCGTACGTAGACTATACGTATCCAGATCCATATCCGGCCGGACGACGTGGCGCGCGCTGGCTTCGTTTCTCCAGCTCCGGTGCCTAGCTAGCTAGCTGGCGATCGGATCGCATGCTCTGCATGCCTGTGACATGTTGTGTTATTGTTTTCGTCGCGTCGTCCTCTTGACCCGGAAGTGGCTGAATAATCATAAATTTATGCAAGTGAAAATCGGACGGTACACACTGTTGATTGGATGAACAAGTAACATAATTTGCATACTCACTCATACAACGTCGAAAAGTCCTGTAATTTAGGCAACCTTTGACGCCAAATATTCACTTACATGTAGGGGAGCGGCATTTTCGAAATTTTAAAGCTGGATTTTCCGTCCAAGCCTGCAGAGAATATTATTTTTTGTGTCAGACACATTGATATTAAGATTAATACCTAGTTTACCCCCACAAACCCTCGAAGGTAGCGTGGCCGAGTGGTCTAAGGCGCTGGTTTTAGGCACCAGTCATTTCGATGGCGTGGGTTCGAATCCCACCGCTGCCAATATTTCTTTGCTTATCTTGATTGAAATAATATCGAAAAGTTATTTCTTCTCTTTGATTACTGACATAAATACTAACAAAAATCCTTTAAAATATGATTTCTAAAATAATTCTAATTGTAATGGAGAGTGACCATGCATTGTTATAATTACATGTATGAGAAATGTGGATGTAAGTGCCATGCACCTTTTTGCTGCTTCTGAAGGATATAAAGCATTAAAGGTTAACTAAATGAGAGGGGATAACTCGTAATGGTTCAAATAAATTGGTCTGAATATATTGGTCCTCAAAATAATTGGATTTTTTTCTACAGCCCGAAGTCTTTCTTTTTAAACAAAAGATAAAATAATTTGTTCAGAACCCCCATGCAAGATAAACTATACCTATACCTATATCAAATTAGTTGACTGTGATAAATGTTTTACTTAATACAACATGACACAAAGGGATCTATATTGTATATTTTTGCTTTGCAGGAATTCAAATATACTATTTTTTTAAAGCTTTTTTGCCTTTATTCAGATTTTAAATACAAAATATATCACATCAAAAGTACAATTATAAAGAACATAATATTGGTACATCATACATTTCCTTACATTCTTTTTTACCAATAGTATTTTTAACACAGCTGAATAATTTAATTATTTCATACATTATAGAAAATAATCATTAATATACATGATAATATGAAAATTAATCAAATCACTTTATATAATCTGAATAAAGATTTTCTTATAAAACAGAAAAGAAAAGATGAAGGTACTATTTTAGACCCCCTAAATAAAGCAGTTTCAAAATTAAGACAGAGAATGAAAAGGCGCATTTATTTTAAGTTTTTGTTATTCTAAATTTTGTTGTCATAAATGTTATCACGAGATTCCTTTATTTTTTTAATCTCCATTCAGATTATCAATACAAAGAAAATACCAAAAAAAATCCACAGAACTAAAAATGTGACATTATTTTTCATCATAAACCAATAAATATTTTTTATTGAACATATTCTATCTAAAACAGATAACAGAAATATTTATAAATGTATTTTATATTCCCTTTCACATTGTCACAACATCAACATCAAAAGGAACATAATATTTCGTGCAGTATACCTTGTGCTACACTCGTATTTCTATTTTTTTTTACCCAGACAAATAATTATATTTGCATACAATGTAAAAAGAAAAAAAGAACCCATAGACAACAAATATACAATATGTTATAACGTTAATTAAATCAATACAGATTTGGCAGTCTGAATAAAGATTGTTTTATGGAAACAAAAAGGAAAGGTGAAAACTTCAATGCTCATGCACTGATAAAACATTTTGCACAATGTAAAAAAAAAAACGATTTTCTTTGGAGTTTCATAAATTATATCATTGTTTTTACTACGTGTATCTCTGTTATAAATGCTTTCATTATGATTATTATAATTGGTATTACGATTACTATTACTATTCTTATTGTTGTTATTATTATTATAACTATTATTATTACTACTAGTATTATTATTATTATCATCATCATATTCATTATGGTTATTATCATGTTATATCTTTATTACCCTCATTCGAAACATCAAGATAGTAAAATTTAACAGAATGACCATTCTCTTCTCCCATTTGTCACTAGTTAAAAGAAAGAAGAAAAAAAAAAAAACATACATATAGAAAATGAAGAAAAATCGAGAGAAAAAAAATTATGCAGAGTGGCCTTCTTTATTTTGCTAACACAAAACATAAATACCACTAGTACAATGGAAGATACACTGTAAGAAATAACTGTAAAACTACAGGTTTCCTGGCCCTTGAAATTACAAGTTATTGCCGTCATTTCAATTTTACAGGCCTTTTCCTGTAATACAACAGCAAGTTTGTTGGTTTACCGGAAATCAGCATTTATTTTCAATCGCCCGATAAAAAACACCGTTAAAAAACATTTTCTCATATTTTAACAAGTTACCCTGTTAAATTACCAAATATGTGGGAAAACACTTATATGAATATTCATGAATTTTTAGTAAGCGTATGGTTTGGGGTTGCCCGATTTAGTAACTGTCACAAAAGGAATAAAAAAACTATAAGGTGCATATAATAGATTGCATTAAACTGGGCGTTGTGGCGTGCGCCTGTAATCCAGCTACCAGTGGAAGTTATAAACTGATTCAGCGGACCCAGGTTCGAGACTGAGTCACGTCTTTCGGATTGCGACGTTAAAGGTCGCAATCATATCTGATTGATACACGTCTGTAAAAACCCAGTTACACACACACACACACAATTAACTAAATAGGATATGTTTAGGATACGATAGATTAAGGTAGAGAATAGGATAACATAAAGCATGGCTATACACTAATAACTGTAAAACTACAGACTTTCTGGCTTACCTTGAGACTGACTACAAATTATTTTAAATTTACAGTCTCTTTCCTGTAAAAAAACCGAAATATTTTTTACAGACTTTAGTTTTACATGAGGCTGTAACATAACATGCACTCCTGGCGTTTCGACTGCCAGGAAATTTCCTGTAAAAATACCCACATATTTTTTAACAGTGTATGCAATCCAAATATGATATTCAAATACATTAAAAAACGAAATAAAAGCAACAAAGGCGCTACTTTAATACCCCTGATTATTTTTCGCTAAATGAAGAGATATCAGATTATCATTTTGTAAAGAATAACCTACATACCATGTGTTTTCAAAAACCTATTTTTTGCTTCATTTATTTTAATGTTTTCTATGAAATTAACAAAAATCTTGACAGAAATGACAAATCTGCTTTTTTCGGTAAATTCAATATTTCCTTTGAATTGGCTTTTTTCCTGCCAATTACTCCAAAAGAAATCATAAATATTGTAACTCATTTGCGAAATCGTTCTAGTCCAGGTTTTGATGATATTGATATATCGATTATTAAACGTGTTATTCATGTTATTTGTTATCCATTATGTAACATATACAATACTTCACTTATTTCAGGTATCTTCCCCAATAATCTAAAAATAGCTAAAGTTATTCCGGTCTTTAAAAATGGATCATCTGAAAATATGAGTAATTATCCCTATTTCTGTACTTTCCGTGTTTTCCAAGATTTATGAAAAGTGTCTTTTCAATCGTCTACTCAAATATTTCAATAATTATAATCTTTTATCTAATTGCCAGCATGGATTTCGTTCTGGATACTCTACATCTTCTGCATTAGTCGATTTCATATATAAAGTTAGCAACACACTTGATAATAAAAGAAGTTTAATAGGTTTGTTTCTTGACTTAAGCAAGGCATTTGATACCCTAGATCATTCTATTTTATTAACGAAGTTAGATTATTACGGTGTTCGTGGCGTTCTCTTAAATTTATTTAAAAGTTACTTGTATAATCGAATAGTATCAGACTTTAATATCATCAGATGTGGGGTACCCCAGGGATCCATTCTTTTATTTCTAATTTCCATAAATGATATTTGTCAAACCTCTCAAAAATTACAATACATTTTATTTGCAGATGATACTATAGTGTCTTTTTATCCGATGAAAATATCAACAATCTGGTTCTCTCATTTAATACTGAATTAAGGAAGGTCAACTCATGGTTGATTTCTAATAAGCTTGTATTAAAAATAAACAAAACGCATTGTATGATTTTCTCAAATAAGTCAATTAATTATGATGGAATAGTTATTTCCTTAGATAACACTATTATTAGTCGTTCTACTTCATTGAAATTCTTAGGTGTTACTACTGATAATATATCTTGGAATGATCACAATGACTTAATCTGTACCAAAATTTCAAAGAATATAGGCATATTATACAAACTCAAGTACTTCCCAAAAAAAATATTATTAATGATTTACAATACTTTAATATCCCCATACCTTCAGTATATTGCCTGGGGTTCTGCAACTAATTATTCTATATCTAGATTATTCAGACTGCAAAAGAGAGCTATTAGAATCGTTTCTCATGCCAGTTTCCTTGCTCATACTACCCCATTATTTGCTCATTTAAAATTATTAAATGTATTTGATCTTTCCGATTTTAACTTTGCAATTTTCATGTATTTGTGCTTTAACAAAAATATCCCACTAAGTATCTCTAACAAATTCTGTATCAATGCCCAATTTCACTCATACAATAGACGTAGTTCCTCCCACTTTCATTTACCGTTGACGAGAGTTAATGTCGCAAAACACTCTATTTTCTACCACAATCTGGAATAATTTACCCTTACATATCAAATGTAGTCCTTCTCTTAAAGTCTTCAAAAGGAGGTTGAAATCACTCATACTGGATACTTATAATACTTAGTTTACTTATCTATGTTCAGACTTTACTCTTATTTTGCATTGTTTGTTTTTGTTTCTGTTATAGTTTCTCAGTTTTGCTTTTTTGCTTTTATGTATAAATTAATATGAATGATGTTGTTTATCTTCTGTTGGTGGCAGCACCAATAAGGCTATTTTGCCTTCCTAAGCTGTCTCCTCATTCTACATTATTATACTTTGGTTGTTATATAAATTTTGCAAATGTACTATTTTATGAATGGATGAAATAAATGAATGAATGAATGAATGAATGAAAATGAAAACAAGCACTCAATGACTTGTAAATGGTTGGATCAGCGAAAAAGTAAAAAGGAGTCGGGAGGAGGAAGGACAAAAAATGATCAACAAAAACCTAAATTTTACGATCTTGAAGGGATGAAATGTTCCCATTTTTTATAATGTATTGTTATAGTTTGTCCTTTATTCTTGCTTTTTCATATTCAATTTTTGGGGAGTTCTCTATAGCCTTACAGATGTCTTTACAAGTTGGGAGCCTTCCGTGTTTACGACTGTTTTAAATCATATATTTGCCCATAATAAGTACGTGATTAACCAAAATATTAACTTTCAGATTTTCTCTGAAGCCTAGTAATACATCAATCCATTCTATATTAAGTAGCTGAAACATTTTCAGTTCATTTTTTTCACCTCCTTCCATATATTTGATATTTGTTCACATTGATAGAAGATGTGAAAATATGTTTCTATATATTTTTTACAAAACGAACATAAATTTGACTGAGCAAATCCAAATGAATGTAATTTATCATTACAAAATATAATGCTATGTAAAAGTTTGTATTGAAATTCCCTTAACTTCCAATCTAAAGTGCAAAACCTGGGGATAGAAAAACATGTTGCCACTACCGACTTATCCAGATTAAGAGCTGATACTTCTGGATGTTTAAAAGCAAAATAATCTTGTATTGTACTAATGAAAATATTATATAACATTTTGGATGTCAGAGACTCCAGAGAATACACTTTCTTGTTAACGTTATAAAGAAAAGGGGTCATCCCTATAGCTAGAAGGTCCGATAGTTAGCGGGTCCGACTGACAGACAATAAATACGTAAAAAGGGTAAACTAGTGGATAAAATGATAAGTGGGTATAAAATAAGTGGTTAAAATAAGTGGGGGCGTTCCAACCAAAGAAAAAAAGCAAAAAAGGAAGAGGTTGAAAAGGAAAGAAGAAAAGAAAAGAAATGAAAAGAAGAGAAAAAGAAAAGAAGAAATCAGAAATGAAAGAGAAGAAAACAAAAATTCAAAAACTTCGCTCACTAGCATTATTAGGGTTATTTACCAGTGTCCATTATATTTCCATTATTGATATTAATTAGTTATTAACATAATCGCCATAAATTATTTATGTATATAAACCAATGCCAACTGTATTAATAAGTCATATTCTTATGGAAGTTATTTGGTTTGCATCTTGAATCTCTAGCTAATGTTATGCTATTTTCTACTCAAAGAATGTTCGCAACATAATGAATCAGAAATAATGGCCTGTGACCAATAGTCTCTTCCCAATATGAGAACGGAAGATGCCGATAACATGTTACACAGATTATGAGAACGGAATAACAATACGCTAGAACCTATTCTCAGGATACAAAATTCTTCTTTTTTCTCTCTCTCTCGTTCGCTCGCTTTGCTCGCTCATACAATCAAGAAACTAGGCCTAGATTGTTTCTTGCAGCAAGCACCTCTTACGTCCTGCAGCAACAAGAAGCCTGAATATCATAATATTCGGGCAGTGAGGTATCCGACTATTCTCGAATTCCCCCAACCCCCCCCCCCCCCAAAAAAAAAAAATGGTATAATTTACCCGACAGAGTCCACACACTGAAATTTGCCACAAGGTAGTAGTATGGGTGTAGTCGGTGAACATTCAAAAAAGTATAAAAGCTGACATCATAGCTGGTAGGAAAATATCACCTGACAACCCTAAAAAAAATGGAAACGCCCCCTCCCAAGAACGTGGTAGGGCCTAATTGAAACAATTTCATTTTTATCGGGCAGAATCTTTTGTTGTCAGAATCTTATCTTTTGTTACATTTAATGAAAATTCAACTATAAAGTGTGCACCCCATAAGATTTCTTTGTTTAAAAAATAACACTTGTGTTAGAAGGGGACGCCCTTTCCTCAGCTTGCTCCACTAGAAAAAAATGCCTCGGGCATGATGGGCCTTGATCGGGGCTTCATAGTGTGCACCATATAATTAGATTTCCATGTTTCAAACAATGGTCAGCGTTCCCCATTGCCAATACATCGGTTTAGTGGCAAAATTAACCGGGGGGCTGAGCTGCATGGGTGGACCACCCCCGCCCAACGGTGATGATGATGATGCGCTGATAAAAATACTTTTAACATGTTGAAAATTAAAAATAAGTTTAAAATTTATAAAAAATAGGTTCCTCATTTTTTTTTTTTTTTTTTTTTTTTTTGGGGGGTGGGCCTACAGACCTAGTACATCGGTTTATTACAATACACATAGAAAAAGATAAGGCATTGTCCTTTTCCTTTTATGAGATAAATCTATTAAAAACAATATTGTATTCACTTATTTTACCTTTTTTACGTTATTGTCGGTCTATCGGACCTTCTAACTATCGGACCCCTACTGAACCTTCGGACTATCGGACCCTTTTGCCGATTCGGTCTATAGAACCTTCTGTCTATCGGAACTTCTGACTATCGGACCCCGTTGGACATTCGATCTATAGAACCTTCGGACTATCGGACCCTCCGCCGATTCGGTCTATAGAACCGTCTGTCTATTGGACCCTCTCGTACGTTCGGTCTATCGAACCTTCTATCTATTGGGTGTCGGTCTATCGGACCCGCTAACTATCGGACCTTCTAGCTATAGGGCTGTAACCAAAGAAAATGATGGAATAGTCCAGATTATCGTTCAAAGTATCATCATTTTCTCTCTTCGCCTTCCAAGAAGATGGTAGCTTATGGTATATATCATTGAGCAGAAGTATCATCTACATTTAAACCTTTCCTTATGAAATATTCCCCTGATCTGATATGACCCTCTGCATTAATCAAATGTTTAACTTGAAAAAAATTGTGCGTCGTATAGTTTTTCATTAAACCGAAAAGTCCTATCTTTAATAAGAGTATTATTGAATATTATTTGATTTTCGTTACGAGTTTCTTTGGCAATAAATTGTTTCTCTTGTAAATAATTCCAGATACTCAGAAATTCCATATAAATATCGGGTATACGTTTATGTCAATTGAATTACAGTTGTAATTGTAAAGAAATATCCTGCCCCCTACCTTATGGAATATAAAATCAAAAAATTGTTTCCATTTCATGTCATTATTTCCTATAAGAAGTCTCTTTATCCAAATAACCCTCTAAGCACAGACCATGTATTTAAAGTTCAACATTTTTAAACCCCCATATCATAATTCCTATATATAATGTTCCTTTTTATCTTATCGTGACCATTCCAAATGAAGTTAAAGCAGATCGTCTTTACTTCGTTGAATGCCCATGATGGTACTGACATTGTAGAAGATACATACAATAATTTAGAAATAGCAAAAACTTTAACTAATTGAATTTCCCCAATAGAGTAAGATCCCTTTGCTTCCACCACCCTAACAATCTTTTTATTTTGCTAAGAATTTCTTTATAATTAATTTCTTCTTTAACATTAATGTCAAGAGTAAAATATACTCCAAGTACTTTAACCAAGGAAACCAGTTTACCCAAAGTGATATTGGGTAAAATATCTTCATTTCGACAAGCAGACCCCAAATCCATTATTTGTGTCTTATCCTTATTAATTTTCAGGCCAGATACCTGAGAGAAAGAATCCAATATTTTTTCTAATTTTTTTCATATCTTCTATATCTTTTAGAAAAATAGAGCAATCGTCTGCATACATAACCAACTTAACTTCTATATTACCTATCAAAATACCTTTTAAATTTTGTTCTTTCCGAATAGCCAAAGCTAATGTTTCTATAATCAACAAAAATATATACGGAGACAACGGATCCCCTTGTCTTACGCCCCTACCTATTTCAAAATAACCTGTAGAATACCCTCCGTTCATGACACAACTGACGACATTATTATACAAAACTTCTATCCATCTACAGATCTTGGGTGCCAAAACCATATTTTTTCATCAACGCTTTCATATATGAGTGTGAAACTGTGTCAAAAGCTTCTTTTTTTTTTGAATAATATTTTATTGCTTCCTCTCAAGAACAATATTACATTTCAAGAAACGATCATGATAAGTCACATATAAAATAATTTGCATATACAAGGAAACTTAATGAAATACATTAATACCAATAAAAATTATAAAATTCTCTGAAATTATCCATAATTATTTTTCGATGAAAAGAAAATACAATGCATCAATCGTTGGACATAGATATATAACTATTTTCTTTCATGTAATACTTTATAGTAATAATAAAGAGCTTTTTCTTTCAAGTAATATATTATTCCTTCGTCTTGAAAGATACATTAATATCACATTAAATCATAATACAGTGTATATAATATTCAGACAAAAAGGAACTAAAGAACAGAGTTTACATAGACCAATTATACTTTTAAAGAAATATAAGGCCTTCTTAAAATCGGAATAACAGAACAAAGGTTCTTTTTTTTTAGAAAGAAAACAAATACAATATATCGATCATTGAACATGCATTTAGAAAAAAAAATATAAATTATACATGATTTCTTGAAACGATTCTTTATTTTAAAAAGATTTTAAAAAATCTTAGAGGAAGATATACATGGCCCACCCGAACTGACCCTTACACACTCATCTCATTCACCCACCCCTTCCCCCTCACCATTCTCCTACCAATCACACACACACTCATTCTCACTCCCCATTCTCGCACCCCCCCCCCCCTTCTCCCTCCCCCAACATACGAACACCCATGCATGCATCCAGTTCCGGTTTGCCTGTCCGTAATGAGTACATAACAAAAGCAAACAAACAAAACAAAACATAACAAACAAACCAAAAAAAAAACAACACAAAAACAAACGAAAACAAAATCAAAGAAACGCATCAATCTGTTCCCATTTCCTTGAGTGCACCCCCAATTTCCCCTTTTTGTTGGCTATCTTATATTCTTCGTCTCTGTGATCTTTTATCCAAGTAACTGTTTTCCGTAGAGATGGCAGCTCGCCTTGTTTTCTTGAAGAAAAAAATTATGTATTTTACAAGAAAAATTACACAATTTATTAAATATATTCGTACCGTTTTACCCGATAGTCCCATGAAAATGAATTTCCAATCATTTATATTAATTTCTCTTAGATGTAGCTTTTTACTAATGTCCTGCCATAATTGTTTAACTTTAGGACATTCTAAAAGCACATGTTGGTATGTTTCAACTTGATTTTTACAAAAGGAACATAGATTATCCAACTCGAAACCAAATTGAAAGAGTCTCTGTTTCGTATATATAGCCCCATGCAATAATTTGTATTGAAACTCCCTTTGTTTATTAATAACAAATGCATTTTTCAGTCTTGTAAATATTTCTTTTAACATCCCAGTTCCAAAATCATGTTGAACATTTCCATCCGTAATCTTTAATGTATACTCTCTTTGAATAAAGTTCAATAAAGTGATTATATAACCGTACAGACTTTAAATCGCCAAATTTTTGTATATGACCAAAGATCTTCAGATCTATTTGAAAATGTTCAGTATCCACATGTATAAAATCACTCTGTATCCATTCCTGTTCAATGACTGAAAATATTTTTTGAATCCTGATCAGGCTGTCGGTGGTAAAACCTAAGTTATAAAAATAAGAGATTGGTTTAAAATTACCTCCAACGGTTATATCTGATGCTTTAAATATTCCTTTATAAAAAAGATCAGCATCAAAGATCATTTTATTTCGAAAACAAATACTTCTATTGTTAAAAATTATCGGATTGACCTTGTTCTTTTCGAAGTGTCTACATTCATCTATATCTTGCCATGCTTTTAACATATCTAAATAAAACATGGGTATACCATTTAAATTCATTTTCTTCATATCATAATTACAAAGAAATATACTTCGACCTCCAATCGATCTAAAAAAGTAATCAAATGTTAGTTTCCACCCTAAATATTTTTCACCGTACAACAGCCGTTTGATCCACATTATTCTTTGAGTCTTAATAAAAGTTTTGTAGTCAGTTACCCGAAGCCCCCCTGCAGAATAATCTTGATATAATATTTTCCTTTTTATTCTATCTTTCCCACCCCAAATGAAATTAAAGGAGTACTCCGACCTGAAATTAATATTAATTGAATAAATAGAGTAAAATTAAACAAACAAATCACTGAAAATTTCATCGAAATCGGATGAAAAATAATGAAGTTATGGAATTTTTAAGTTTTGCATTATTTTGGTAAAACAGTGATATGCACGTTGTCATGAATATGCAATGAGTGAGCTGATGATGTCATATCCCCACTTTTTCTTTTGTATTTTATTATATGAAATTGCAATTATTCAAATTTTCTGCTCCAAGCCTATAACTAAAAGGACTGACTCCTTATTTAATGTGTAAGTTTATCATTGCTGTAACTTATTTTGTTACAAGGGAGATATTTTTTACAGACATGTATGAAAAAATGAAATAATGAAGATTTCATGTAATATAGTTAAAAAAAGAAAGTGGGGACGTGACATCATCAGCTCACTCATTTACATATTCATGATGACATGCATAGAACTGTTTCCCAAAATAATGCAAAAGTTAAAAATTCAATAACTTCGTTATTTTTTATCGGATTTCAATGAAATTTTCAGTGTTTTGCTTGTTTAATTTTACTCTATTCATTCAATTGATATTATTTTTAGGCCGGAGTACCCCTTTAAAGGAAATTTTTTCAATTTCTTCAAGGATACTATGTGGAACAGATATAAGAGAAGATACGTAATTTAATTTTGAATATACATACATTTTCAATAATTTGATTTTGCCATACCTCGTAAGATCTCGTTGGCTCCACCAACCTATTAATCTTTTTATTTTACTTAATATCTCTTTGTAGTTTAAATCATCTTTTATTTTAGAATTACGTGAAAAATAAACTCCTAGGATTTTTATGTCTTGTACTCTATGTCCCAAAAAAGGTACACCGGGCATATCAATCGCTTCCCCCAACCAGATAAAATTTGTCTTATCCATATTTATTTTTAATCCACTTAATATCTCAAAGTCTTCGAAGACTTTCTTCACCCTATCAATTGACTTCATATCTTTAAGAAACAATGTAATATCATCCGCGTAAAGTACCTGCTTTATTTTTCCAGTATCAAACCGAATTCCTTCAATACTAGGGTCCTTTCGGATATAATGAGCAAGCAGCTCAATAGCTATTATAAATAAATAGGGGGACAAAGGGTCCCCTTGTCTTACCCCTCTTTTAACTTCAAAGTATCCAGTTGAGTGTCCCCCATTCATCACGCAGCTACTAACGTCATTATAAAGAATTTTAACCCAAGAGCACAATACATTACCGAACCCAAAGGATTCCAATGCTTTGAACAGTAGTCTATGTGAAATACAGTCAAATGCTTTTTCGAAATCTACAGCGATAAGAAAACCTACAGGCTGATACAATGACTGAAAAAATACATCATCTATTAACCGCACTGCCTCCCCAATATTTCTCTCTTTAACATAACCCACCTGATCATAATGAATGATATCTCCTAATACCTCTTTTACCCTTTTAGCTTTTGAAAGGATCTTATAGTCAAGATTTAAAAGAGTTATTGGCCTGTAGTTTTTTCATATACAAAGGATCTTTTCCCTCTTTCTCAATAAGTGTAATGACTCCCTGTCTCTGTGAATTGGATAAAACCTCAGTTTCGAAACTTTCATTAAATGCTTCCACTATATACTTCCCTAAGATTGGCCAAAATGTATAATAAAATTCAGCTGTAAAGCCATCATTGCCTGGTGACTTATTCCATTTCATTTCCTTACCAGCTTGATAGCATTCTTCGAATGTTATTATGCCCTTCACAAAATGCTTTATTTTCTTCGCTTAGTTTGGGCAGTTCGCTTAAAAACATATCATTAATATCTTCTGTTATGTCGTTATTTTGACATGCATATAAATTCTTATAAAACTCCCCAATGATCTCTAAAATCCCTTTACTATCATGTATCACCTCATTATTGCTATTGTATATTTCCTTGATCACACTTTTCCTTTTATTCGACTTTAATAATTGTTCAAAAAATTGAGAATTTCTTTCTCCTTCTTCAGACCATTCTGCCCTCGATCGTACCTTTAAGCCTTGACGAGAATAGTCAAAAAGCTTTTCCAGTTCATTTTTTTTCAAGTCTAGTTCTTCCTGAATGTTATTTTGCAAATTAAACGTCAATCGATATTATAAGTCTTTAATTTCTTTTTCCAATATTTCAACTTTTGCTTTCCTGAGTTTTGATTTTCCACGGGAAAACTTCATAATATATTCCCGTAGTTTCATTTTCATAAAATCCAAAAATTTGATTTTACTATTTATTTGACCCAGCCACGTTTCCTCTATTTCACTAATCTTATTTTTTACCCCATCGACAAAATCCTTGTCATAACATAGACTACTATTAAACTTCCAATATGATTTACCAAAAATGAAATTATCGACCAAATTTGTAACTTCTACTCTAACACCAGCGTGGTCAGGTGTGATTGAGGGCAGAATTTCAGATTCCCTTACGACTTTTTCTAATTTGGATGATATAAAAATAATCTAATCTGCTCTGCACCAATGGCTGCTTCTGTCTAAAGGTAAATTCTCTTTTATAAGGATGATGCTTGCGCCAAACATCAATTAAATCAAACTTATCAAGAAACTCTCCCAACAAGTCTCTATATTTGCTATTTGAAATATTACTCGCCCCCATATAATCTAAATTATAATTCATAGTTATATTGAAATCTCCCCCAATTATAAGGGAATACTCTTGACTGAATACAGAAGATACCATCCTATCCAGATTAGACAGAAAATCAACGTGGACCTTTTCTTTATCTTTTGTAGGAAAATATACACATCCCAATATCAATTTTTCGCTTTGGCATTTACCTTGTATTATAATGTATCTTCCTTCCTTGTCTTTTATGATTTTTTCCATCACAAAGCCCGTGTTTGGTTTCAACATCATAATAACTCCCCTACTGTGATTACTACCGTTACTAAAAACCATTGCCCCTTCCCAATCCCTTTTCCAACAGCCTTCAATGTCTTCTGTACTGAAAGTTTCCTGCAAGAATATTATATTTCCCGACATTTTACACCACTGGAAAATTTTCCTCCTTTTAACTATATCTCTCAGTCCTCGAACGTTGATCGAGACTACTTTTAAATTATTCACCATTGAAAACAATAAAAATTAAACTGTGACAAAAAGCTCGGAACAGAATTGTGTAACATTGCGCCAATATCTCGGTAAATGGGAAGAATGATGCATTTTTAAATACAGAAAAAACAATTGTCAATTGAAGTTGGAAGTAAGACAAGTACAGAACAATTCCGGAACTAGAAAACATGCCACACGTCACAAAGTCTCTCCGCCTACAGACTGAACACCTTAAAAACAAAGAAAACATACCAAAAATAGACGTGTCTAAAACAAAATTCCTTTTCCACATCTTTGACCCTAGTAATTACGCGTAATCAAGTCCGCCTCCTCCCTCACATACAGACCAAAGATAAACAGAGTTCGAAACGGATAAGCTTATATAGCAATTAAAAAGGAAAAATCAACATTCAGTATTCATTCATACACCCAGAGTGCATTGACCCAGAATACGCCATTACTCACTCCATAAGTAAGCTGTGCCCGCAATTGAGCAATGCTCAAGTCAAAATGTGCATTAGCGCCATCTTCAGGCAATAATCGCAATCAACATTATCACATTAACACATTTATGGAAGCCGCATCAGTGGTAATATTTAGTGACTCTTTGTCAGCTTTACAATTAATCGATTCATACTTTATTGGATATGCTATTGTGAATGAAATTTTATACATAATTAATATTTTGAAGTTGAAAGATGTTTGTGCTGCCTTTGAATGGATTTCATCACACTGCGATATTAACATACGGCAACGAGATCGTAGATCGGTCCGCCAAAAAAGGAGCCACGAAAAAGTGTATTGACAAAGATATACCAAACATGAGAAGTGAATTAGCAGCCTCTCGTTTGATCCATTATAACAAATTATGCCCTACATAGCTACGTTACTAAGCCCATACACAGATAAAGCTTGTCTCGCAGTGAAGAATGCTTGATACAACAACTAATGGGGTGTTGCAAGAAAGTTGCAATTGATTGCAAGTTGCAACTGATCGGTACTGACCAATCAAAATCATTGTTGCAAGCGCATGAATGGGCAGACCCTGAACCATTCAGAATGGTTGTTCTAATTTGCTTTACAATTTGCAATTGATTGCAACTTTCTTGCAACCCCCATAAGAGTAGGTAAATACAGGTTAAATAATTATTACCTTTTTCAAATTAACCAGCATGATACTCGTCTCTGTGAAGCGTGTCAAGAATTTGAGACGATTGAACATTGAACAAAATACGATAAAAAGAGACGTCTCTTAAAAGAAAGGATTAAATTGAAAAATCCTAATCTAAAAGAATTATTGATGTCTAACCCAATTTTCACTCGTGAATTATTGGGTTATATATATATGATACCAATCGTTTTAGATAGCCCGTTAAGCTATCATTGATAACCGATCTTGAAGCAATTTGGTAAAGAGTAAAAAAACTATATGTGTGTATGTATGTATATGTGTATAATATTATGTGTAAAATTACACATTCTCACATTAAATATATATATATATATATATATATATATATATATATATTTATATATATTACCTAAACCGACGCAGAACACTTTCTTTATATGTAATGTATATATATGTAATGTGAATCAATTGAATGAGATGGGATACTAACATCTTACCATACTAATGATGACCATTAATAACACCATTTTCACCACAAAAAAGTCGCTCGTGGGCTTTCCGAAGCCTACGCCAAACCTACTAAAGGGACTGTCGCAAATAATCTGAAGAGATTGAAGAGCGCCATCATATCAAGAACCAACCAACCATTATCTTGACTTCAGTCTGCGTATCGATATCCAGGGGGTGGCGCAACAGGCGCCCCCCCCCCCCCCCTCCCTATTGGCTGTCGTAAAAAAAAAAAAAAAAGTTGTTCATTAAATAGGCTTCAAAATTGGTCACATATAGGATTATTTTGCATCTCAGCCCTTCATCAGAAGCAAAAAATTTCCAAAGGGGAGGGGGCACCCCTCCCCTTAGACCCCTCCCCCAGGACGGCGATCAATAATGCCTGGCGCCCCCTATTGGGAAATCCTGGATACGCCCCTGATATCGATGGGTTCGCACCCCTTCTCCCCCCCCCCCTTACCACGGTTTACATGTAAGAGCATGTGCTGCGAAAGTAAAATGAAAATAGTTCAGTGAAAACATTATGTTCGCCTATACACGCATTACAATTTTTTTCTTTCATGATTACAACTTTGTTGAAGCTAGGCCTTGAACTGACTTAGTTTAGATTGTATTAGATTGAACGTCGCCATCATGCGACGAAATAAAATATATTGGTGAATGAAGTGTCTATTTCACCCCGCCCCCCAAAAAATGAACAGTGTATCCCTTGAGGAGTACGCTTTCAATTATTCTGCACCCCCCCCCCCCCCTCCCAAAAAGGGGGAATCATGAGAATTGATGACCAGGGAAGAAGGGGCTAGGCGGGGGTAAAATATAAGAATGATAACGAAGAGCAAAATAGTGGACGATGGGGACTGAGACTGAGAGACAGTGGTAGATAATGAAACGAATGGTCTCAGGGAGAGAGGGGAGAGGGAGGGAGAGAGAGAGTGCGACACACAGAATAAGAGAGAGAGACAGACAGACAGACGGAGAGAGATATGAAAGACAGAGAATATTGATGCTATATTGAGGACGCAATTGGGTCGAACGGAACATCTCAATTTCAAGGAGGAAATTGGACCCAGGGTCAATGTTGGATTAAGGTAATTACTCGATAACCTCACATTCATTTTCATGGAAAATGGGGCAAACATAATTTGAACTACATTAAGGGTCGAGACACACAAATAGAGAGAGAGAGAGAGAGAGAGAGAGAGAGAGAGAAAGAGAGAGAGAGAAATAGAAAGAGATAGACAGACAGAGACAGAGAGAAAAAGACGGAGCATAATGGGTAGAAAAGACAATAGAGACTGAAAGCGAGAGAGAGATAAGGAGAGCGTATCAGAGAGAGAGAGAGAGAGGGGGGCGGACGGGGACAAATTGTATTCTAAAAAATATTTCCTAATGCATAATGTATAATGTATATTAAATTATTATGAGCTATTAAGAAGGAGGCACATTATGCAGTGATGTAGCGTGGATCCAGTCATCGAGGTGTATAGGGGCTACTGGTTGCCATGGTGTCATAGCTGCGCCAATGTAAAACTATATAGCTAAAGAAGCATTAAGAAAAAGTCAACAAGAGAGATCGAGACAAAATGAGGGAGAGAGAGAGATAAACAGGTATTTTGTTTGCATCCCAAACGATCAGACGCACGGACGTGATGAAAGGCGGGTCGTTTCAATCGTTCAACTCAATTACTCTTGGAAAATTTTCCTAGAATCTTCTTGATAGTTGTGTGACAGAAAAGAAGATTCTCTCTTGTTCTCTACCTCTCTTTCTTCTCACAGAGTGACGTTTGTCACGTTTACAACTTATCGGGGGAAAGTATAGGGTTGTTTTCTTCAACCAATTTTGCTCTTGGGTCACGAAAGAGCTGTGTGAAGAAAAAAAAATCTTGATTTGATTCATCTTTTATTACTTTTATTTTAGTAATTTTACAGATATATCTGTTCAAAGAAAATATAACACAGCTACGATGATTATTTTAAAGGGGAATCCAACCTATGTCTGTGAAAGCAGAAAAGCAAGGGAAACGGGATGATGAAAGTTTGAAAGAAAACGGACAAAGAATAAGAAAGTTATAAATGTTTTAAAAATGAGATCATTACATTTATGCGAATCTCAAATAGGCAGTTTGGTTATGACGTATATTCTCGGTCCACCAAACTATTAAATTCCGGTTTCCTCCTAGGTGCCTTTTACTGCGGGGCAGTATTTAAAATATATTGTAGACAGAGTATTGTTATAGGTCCTCCAAAAAAAAATAATATATACGAAGTTAAACATTTCTTAAAATTGACATTTTTAGCCATTATGTATAGTGATTACAACTTTCAAAAAATCTTTCTTGTTTGTCCGATTTGTTCAAACTTTCACCAATCTGCCTGTCTGATTTTTCTGCTTTCACAATGCACAAACCAAAATATTACAAAGGTTGGATTGCCCTTTTATTATGTGAGTCTGATATTGTCACTTAGCTAAAAACTTTTTAAATACTTATTTTCAAAAAATCAATCATAAAAGGTGACGGGAAGGAGGATGGTGGTGACACTGATATTGAATTCCATATAATTTATCCAGTAATAGATAATAATGTTCATGATTTCAGAGAAATTTTTCGTACCACAGTATACAATAGAGTTCATGTTGAAATTGAAATCCATTTTCCCTTTTTTCAATTTTGAAAGGTGGTCAGTGTACTTACAACTTTCACTGATGTAAAAAAAAATCATTTATTATTATCAGACAAACCTTGTGAAAATGCTAACTATAATTATTACACACTTTTACCGGAAACATGAATACACTTTTGGTGGCCTCTAATGCTCATACCACGATGAGGATCTTTTTGATAATTTTTAATAGATCATATAACCCATTGGTGGGGCACCGGTTCCTGTGAAATTATATGTGCAGTTTCGGTTTCTTGTGACGTTATTCTTGATAGCTGAAGCAATTAACAGAATATTCCATTATATCCTTTCACAAACCTCACTGACATGGGAATTCCACGGCACGCAGTCCTTAATTTTCTTGACTGCGTTGATTCCCAGAATCATATAAAGTTGTTTAAAATTTGTAAGGATTCTGAAGTGGAAATGGTAAAAGAAATTAAGAAAGGACGATGAGACAGCGAGAAGGTCGACGTGATACTCTGGTGCTGAGTCGCTCATTATTTTCAGCTCGTATCTCACCTAAGTGGAATATTTGTCTTCGAGTACCATCATGTCCGCCAAGATTTCTTCGAATTCTTCAAACCCAATAAGTTTGAAGTGGATCTTGTGAAAATTTCAGAGAACTGTTAATGCATACAGTAAATATGATCCTTTTGTAATTTTTTTTTAAGAAAGAAGTAATTTGCTGCGTTATATTTTATTACTTTTCCTGGTCATATTTTAATTGTTATTCGTCTTGGAGTGTCATCGTGTCCGTCAAGAGGATACATAACCTAAAAGAAGGGATTGCAAATAGTCGGAAAATAGTATATTTTTCTAATGTGCTGGAAGCCACAACGGTTGCAATTACAGGAAACTTCTGATGCATGTATTATTTTTTTAAATTAATTAAAAAAGTGCTTGTCTACATTAATTAACCACTCATTTTATAAGAAAAGTATTTGATACGTGATATTTGATTATATTTCCTAATCATGTCTTATTTGAAGTGGCATATTTTGACTTGGATGGTTATTATGTCCGTCAAGATCTTGAAACTATGGATAAGACGTTAACGGATATAAAGATGGTAAAAAACATATGAAGAAGAGATTGCACGTATAGTCGGAAATGATAACAAGTACAGCGCGTCCTTGCTTTGGAGGTCGGTCAACTACAGGAAACTCCATATGCTCGTAACTATTTTTTTGTTAAATAATGTAGTTGATAATACAGATACCATTAAATGATTGAAAGGGACGAGAGAGGGGGAGACAATGAGAGAGAGAGAGAGAGAGAGAGAGAGAAGGGGATGCGGTTGAGAGAGAGAGTCGTAGTAGTAGTAGTAGTAGTAGTAGTAGTAGTAGTAGTAGTGGTAGTAGTAGTAGTAGTAGTAGTAGTAGTAGTAGTGTAGTAGTAGTAGTAGTAATAGAAGTAGCATAGTAGTAGTAGTAGTAGTAGAACTAGTATGGTAGTAGTAGTAGCAGCAGCAGCAGCAGCAGTAGTAGTGGTAATAGTAGTAGTAGTATTAATAGAAGTAGCATAGTAGTAGTAGTAAAAATAGAAGTAGTATAGTAGTAGTAGTAGTAGTAGTAGTAGTAGTAGTAGTAGTAGTAGTATAGTAGAACTAGTAGTGGTAGTATAGTAGTAACAGTAGTAGTAGTAGTAGTAGTAGCAGCAGCAGTAGTAGTGGTAATAGTAGTATTAGTATTAATAGAAGTAGCATAGTAGTAGTAGTAAAAATAGAAGTAGTATAGTAGTAGTAGTAGTAGTAGTAGTAGTAGTAGTATAGTAGAACTAGTAGTGGTAGTAGTAGTAGTGGTAGTATAGTAGTAGCAGTAGTAGTAGTAGTAGTAGTAGTAGTAGGAGTAGTAGTAGTAGGAGTAGTAGTAGCATCAGTAGTAGTAGTAGTAGTAGTAGTAGTAGTAGTAGTAGTAGTAGTAGTAGTAGTAGTGGTAGTAGCAGCAGCAGTAGTAGTAGTAGTAGTGGTGGTGATAGTAGTAGTAGTAGTAGTAGTAGAAGTAGTAGTAGTAGTAGTAGTAGTAGTAGTAGTAGTAGAAGTAGTAGATATGAAAATGGATCAATCGATGTAAAACTTAAAATATTTTCTTGCGAGTCAGCAGAACGATAGTTCATCTGAACTTCATTACAACGTCGCTTCTCCTCAGACCACTTTCTAAGGTTTATTCCGGATTCTGACTATATCAGTTTTTAGAAATCCTTTTAATCTAAATCGATACCAGCCAGTAAACTCATTATGTAGACCACATTCACCTATTATCGGAGATAACGAGCGTTTAAGGGACAATAGATCATTATGGGGTTAATCATAAATGTTTACCAGGTTAAAAATAAGATAGTTTCGTTTTTCTTCCCGGTTTGTAAATCCCCTCTTTCCAACCCTCCTCACCCCCCTCTCTCTCTCTCTTTCTCTCTTTACTTCTCTCTGTATCTGCCCTGTCCTCATGCACATTCCACCACATAAAAGCTACGTCATGTAAAAGTATTTTACTCACGTATATATTATTAGTTAAAATTGATCAATAAACACTTATTAATTGAGCATGCCTTTCAAAATTCTCTCGAAAACTGCGTTTTCAATGAACTTCAAAGCGGTTGAATTATTTTGCGCATGGACTAATAAAATATAATTTTTTTATGTACGGTAGTCGTCAGGTTACTTTGAAAAGACACTCTCGGAAGTTTCAAGCGTGACGGTTATCTTTTGGGTTTTACAAGTTAATTTTTTTTTTTTTTTTTTGTATTCTACTTTGTTTTTGACGTCCGTTGACGATAAAATGACTGAATGTATCAACAACATTGAAATTTTATAAATTTTTGTTTAAAGAAAATAATAATATAATACAAAATCTCTCTGTGATTGATGTTGTCTATAACACATTAGATTGAATTTGTGTCGTACCTATACCCGCATCTACATCTACAGGTATACCGTATAAAACAAAACAAAAACAAAACAAGCAACAACAACGACGACGAAACACATGTATCCATAGACTGATGAGGAGGTTTCGTATGAAATATTCATGTACATAGACTTTGTGGTTATGACTTCTCAAAATTTATTTTGGTTTCAAATACCTATATAAAGTATTATTTCATTGAATTAGAATTTCATATTTCAAAAGTGAGAGTGTAACTGTCATTATTATTTTGTTTTTAGAAATTATAAACCTAAAAGTTACCACCTTCTGTTCAATTGAAATTTCCGTATTTCAAAAGTGAAAGTGTAACTAATTAATGGCAGTGAATCGGTCAAGAACTGGGAAGTTAGCTTCTTTTTTTTAATTATTATTCAAGGAAAGTAAATCAAAAAGAGATTGTAAAAGCAGTCAGTCGTATGATCATGATAGATACAACAGTTCATTCCCTTACAAAATGAGTTTGCTTCATTGTGGAATATAGAATATTCAATTTGTGTATGTGCTAAAGTTATAAGAAAAGTTATCACCTAGACTTAGTTAACCCTAATCCCAGCTAAGAAACTTGGGAATGATCCGAAAATACCTCACACGTTCTGCCACAGAAAAGATTGTACATGCTCTTCGCTTAGACTTTTGTAATTCACTCATGTACCATTTACCTCAAACTGAAGTTTCTCGTTTACAAAGGTTACAAAATACTGCTGCTCGAGTTGTCACTTTATCAAAAAAGTTTAATCATGTAACACATATCCTTAAATCGCTTCACTGGCTTCCTGTAAAGTTTCGTAGTATATTTAAGATTCTTTTGCTTGTATTTCATTGTCTTCATGGTACGGCTCCTGAGTATAACTCTGTTTTGTTTAATCGTTACAATCCCCGGAGACAACTAAGGTCCTCTGACTCTTCCCTACTTGTTGTACCTAAAACGAAAACATTATGGGGGGATCGATCTTTTTCACATGCGGGATCTACTCTCTGGAACCAACTGCCACAGCCACTTAGAGATATATCCACTGTAAATTCATTTAAGACTTCCCTGAAAACACATCTGTTCCAAAAAGCATTTGATTAATGTATGCTGGTTTCCTGACCATTTCTTCCCATGCTACATACCTTTGTATATTTTTATCATTATTATGTATTTGCAACATGTGCTGTAGTGTTTGGACAATTTGCAATTATGTTTTCTATGTGATCTCTATCCTACCTGTGTAACTGTAATTTCTATTTTCCAGCGCCCCCCCTGTAGGTTTTTTCGCCGTGCTTCTAGACCGTTTGGAATTTCACGTTCAATCTTCATGACTTTTTTTCTGTCAAGTCTCACGCATATTTTGATATATAATTCACCCAGGTTGGACAAGTAGAGGTCGATAATTATTGCTTGACCATCACAAATTTGTCCAGGTTTATCCGTTGGTAAGGGTTTATTTTTTTAGTCTTACGTTATATTAGTATAGTTAACCCACTTTTCCTTTTATTTCCCTTTTTTTTACCGTGGAGCTGCATTCTTGATCTTTACCCTTTTGTTGGGGGGGGGGGTGCTTTTATTGGGTTTATGATGCCTTTTGTAATTTGTTTGTCATTCAAATCATTTCTTTGTAATTTGTTGTTTTGTAATTTGCTTTGATTTTTCAATAAAAACATAAATATCGTCGGCCTTATGCCAAAAGGGCCTTATCACTGTATAAAGTATATGGCCTTAAGGCCCTTTTGGCATAAGGCTGACGATATAAAAAAACAGCAATTTTTGTACAGGTTTCTATGTAATTCATATATCCAATGCCATGTAAACTCCAGATCTGTTATAATTGATATGATGAATTAGAATTTGGATTATTTTTAAAAATATTATTCTACCTGATATGTTTTACGTCTGTGCCAATTTTCAAGTCAATCGGTCTATTCGTTGCCGAGATCTAAGGGGGGGGGGGGGGGGGTGGCAAAAAGGCCCCCCCCCCCCCTAATGGACTCAAGTCCTCCAAATAACCCAATGGGATTAGGGTTAAATTGTTTTTACTTAATGGGGAAAATCGTCCCGGCCTAAAAAAAAATTAAAGAGAGAAAAAGAGTTGCAGTGGAGGTGGTTAATGAAAAGTGACGTATCCAGGAACTGGTCTACATCCTCCCTCACCCCCTTCACATGTGTGAAGGCTCAGGGAAAAAAGTCACAAAACAATACTTGCAATACAAGGTATCGCTGCCTTTAGCAGGCCACTGCCTGGTACATTCTACTTCAGCGAAAGAACCAAGACTATTTTACTGGGTTGCCAAAGTTCAGTTCAACTTTATAATTACTTTCTTGGGGGCATGTGCAAAAAAAAAAGACTGGCTTATGAACCCTCCCCCTTCCAGATCGAATTCTTGCCGGGCGTTAGGACTGCTGAAATAAAATCAGTTTAAAAGGTTTTAGCCTCGCCCCCTCCCGCCCACATACCATCCCACTAGTACTATTTTACCACCATCACACAACCATACAAAGAAGAGTTAGGGGTAAATAAAGAGAAGATAATCTTTTCACTGAATTGAAATATTGAGCTATAGATTTGTTTAAATAAAATGATCTGAATTTATTCTTGAAAGACAAATTACCCATGCACCTCATTGCTTTTGGTTTTAATGGGTGAACATGCGGTTGGTGTAAATTGTTTATAATTCATGCGAACTGATTATCATGAGTGAAGAAAATCAAGAATAGGATATAACAACATGTGGTGGATATAGTGGGAAAACACTGATGGTGGCAGCAAAGTTCTCTGAACAATTAAAGATAAATGATAATAAAACTAAAAAATAATGGTTTCACACATCCATAAACGATATGGTCTGTTTCCTCAAGCCTGGATTTACTGCCACCACTCCTTTGTTCCGTTCTCAGAATAAAGACATTGTGAAAATGAAATGATTGAAACCGCAATCAAAAATAGACACACAAAAATTCGACCGCATAATGAAGTGATCATGATAAAAATTAGCCACCGTGAAATATTTTTCTTGTTCGCACTTCAACTAGCCTAAAAGAAAGTCCGGGAATTTTTCTGTCAACAAAAATTAAAGAAATAAAGCTGCCATGAAACATTATTTCTTAACTTGACTGATTATACTCTTTGATATGTTAATTAAAAGCTACACTGTAAACAAAGGTACTGTAAAATTACAGAAATCTGATGTCAGCAGAGTCGCCAGAAATTTGCTGTAAAAATACATGCTGTATGTAATATTAGCATACATTTCAGATCTGTAATTCATATAACAGGTTCTTACGTAATTGCGTTGGAACCCGAGTCCTACAATACATTAAGGTACAAAAAACTGTATAAAAAACATATTTTCCCTTAAAATCACAAGTTTCTGATGTAACTCAGTTTCTCAATTAAAAATGAGGTACTTTTACGGGAAAAAATGTAAAAATAACATCACAACTGCTGTATTTATAATAAACAGAACAAATCTGTATTTTTCCCCTGTAAAAATACAAATATTTTTGTAGAGTGCCTTTCAATCGCTAGATGTGTAAATGGTTGGATCGCATCTTATGCTGATTGCTAAAGACAGTAAAACTTTGATTTACATGGATTATATACTTATCTTTTCTTATATATACATTTCAGATAAAAGACTTTCAAATACAAATTTTGATATGGATGAACACTGATGTAGTGATCTTCTTGCTGTGATCTTAATGCTGAAAATTCAAAACTAAAAGTCACGGAACGTTCATACACTCTAAAAGAAATCTTGATGGAATTCCATGTGCATTTAGAGTAAATTTAGTTATACAATGTGCTCCAATTAATATTGATGTCCACTGCAGATGTGAATACTAGACTCACAGATTTTACACGAGCAGCAAAAAAAGTACCAGAAATCGAGGCATGCAGGTCGCACATATATTTTTGCCTTATTCTCGTATCTCTTAGTTCGTTTTTGAAAATAAAGAAAGAAAACAAATCGTTCCAAATTATCTTGATACTTCTAAGCTTTAAATAAATATTAATATTTACCATCACTACATGCATGCAAATAACAAATATCAGAGTCTTAATAACTTATGTATCGAACAAGAGTCAAATCGGCATACGCCACTGTCCCTTTGGATACAGCGTTTGGATAAGCCTCTGTGTACGTATTTTTGACAATAATAAATTAGTACTCGGAAAGCAATGAGAAAACCATGAAGCATATCAGGAGCATATCATATTACTTTCATGAATTGTTTCGGCATGCTCGTCAATTTTGATTATATGTACTGGTATACGAGAGAAGTGGTATATGGTACATGTATTAAATAAAATAATATACACTCGGTATTCTACGAAAAGTTAGCGGTGCCCAATGTCCATTGTAAAAGCCAATGATTATTTGGTTTCGATTGTGTGCCGTGTAGTGTCGCAATTATAGGGTGTTAAAGATTTCCTTGGTGCAAGTGAAAACAGATAAAACAAAAGAGATATATACACTTTAAATATCATCATCAAAATTGTACAGTTCGCTGAAAATCCTCGGATGTGACCCCCATCGGCCGCAAGCGTTTCCGCAGAAAAATGGCAGGTATAGTTCACGCGATGTCCAATATATATAGGCTTCACTTTATTGACATGGTGTGATTTACAGATAATAATATTAAAAAGTGCATAAGGTCAGCGATATCGGATAATGGTTTCGATTGATGCATCCATAATAGATTTGAATTATATACACAAAGTCCCTCTCATCCTCAAGGATGTAAGCGTTTATTATTTTTAATTAAAAAGTATTTCTAGTTTAATTAATACTTTCTTTAGAGCAAGGGGTGGATTTAAATAGAATGTATTTTACAAGCATAGCTGTAGAATCTAGATTTGGATTTTGACCAAATACCAGTCAACTTGCTTTTGTATAAGTTCAAAATAAAGAAGAGCAAATTTAACGATCTTATGGAAGCTGGCCACTCTGTCGGAATACTCTGTCTTTAGAACTTCTTAGATTTTTTTTTCTTCAGCGAATTTTAAAAAAAGGTGGATATAGATATATATATATATATATATATATATATATAACACAAGGGTCCCAAGTCCTTGTGTTGCCATAAAGCCATTATGGTAATAGCCGGGAGGGCGCATTGTTATACATAATTTGTATATATATATATATATATATATATATAATTTCAAAAAGGGACGACAGCTCTGGGGAACTTTGATTGAGCTACGCAACGTTATTCTCGCAATTTCTTTCACTTATATATATATATCCTCTCTTGTGTTCGGTGCCGGGGTGGGATGGTGGTTGGAAAAAGTCTACCGGCAGAAAATTTGTGATGACACCCCCATCTTTTAATTCGTTGCACCGAGCAATCTATTTCAGTTGTATACGCTTGTATACATAATGTCAAGATAATAATTTGTCATATTATATATCGTCGGCCTTATGCCAAAAGGGCCTTATCACTGTACAAAGTATATGGCCTTAAGGCCCTTTTGGCATAAGGCTGACGATATACGTTCAATCTAATATTCTAAATCTCACATTTAAAAGTAGTCTCGACTATAACTACACTAGAAATATCTGATAATAGCCTCCACATCTGTTCAATATTTGGAATTTTTTTCTTTTGTTCCTTATTCTACGCTCAATAAACATTTTCTTTTTAAGTGCTGCTAATTTTAGCCAATGTATCACTTATTGCCAATTCTTATTGTTTGCAAATTAATTAGGATTTTTTTCATTTTGAAATGATATGCCCCATTGCCACCCATCACATTTGTATTGGATGTGAACTACTTAAATACGATATTCGATGAGTACAAAGAAATCATAATCTGTGATCCAGGAGGGTTTACAAAACCACTCCAAATGTTTACATTACACGGAAAAGGGAAGGAAATTTCACAAAAACTTTCCACCCTCCTCTAATTCTATAGTCTTTATTACTTATCTGTTTATACAATCACCTGGAAACATACCACTCTATACTGGTGCTTTGTTTCCTTAAGTTGTGCCGGATACGTTTCCATGACGATAGACAATTTAACTATTATTAAGCAAACATAAAATATAATGAGGGGTCTTTTCGTTTGTTGTGATGCACTACAAAATAATGACCTCTAAGGGGCCGGTCACATGTAAACAATTTGATATCGATAATGATAGAAGCAGTCAATGTAGAAAATGTAGATTGATCCTTGAAAATTGTTTCTGAAGACTCATTGGTGAGCATCACACATTTTCTACATTTACCGATCAAACCGTTGTCGTTATCATGGTTGTCGTTATTAAGTCGTAGATATATTATGACCTCCTTTCACAACGGACGAATCATCAAACCAGGTTGAATGGATGGATGAACTCTCTAAATGTACAAAATTGGAAATTCTCTTTTTTTAGAGGAGTCATATCAGATGTAATAATGAGAATAATAGAGCATTCTTGTATAGCGCACATGTCTATTAGACTTGACACTCCTGGTGCTCCATGATATTATTATTAGTACCCTGGCTTTGGCATGGCTGCTGGTATGGGTCTCTAGCATTTCAAGGAATTAATTTCTGCCAGGTATACCCATTTACCTCACCTGGGTTGAGTGCATGTGGCAAAATTAGATTAATGACTTGCCAAAAGACACTAGTGTTGCGCCAGGGATTCGAACCCCGTACATTGTGGTTCACAGTTTGGGCCGTGACTTATCCACTAGTCTAGACCACAACATCTATACTTCGTTTTAGAGTCAAAGAGTAAAATTCAACTACTAATTTGGAGTGGATTCAACAAGTATATTTCCACCCTTGTCTATCAACAGAGTAGATTTGAATACAGTGTATTTCCGATCACGTCCGTTTTTCCCAGGTATACTCTGATCTGAATCATAATAGCTGTCCATATTGTGTGATATCTCTGTGCGTATAAGAAATACGAAATGATACCACATAATATAACTACCACTGTATGGACAGGGAAATGTTTACTCATTTCGCTGTCCATACAATGTCAAATCTCAAGCTATATCTCAACATGAAGAGCTATCTCACACCATACGGTAAGCCAATTTCAGACCTAAAGGGCTGGTCACACATTTGTCCGATAACGATAACGATATCGATAACGATATTTTCACTTAAAGGTCACCCTACTATTGTGGGGTGCACGTGTGAGTAGTAGGGCTGCTCTACAGTGTACCTTTAATGAAAATTTCGTTATCGTTAATCGTTATCGGACAAAAAAGACCAGCCCTTTAAAATGTTTATTTATACCTTTATTTATTTATTTAGCATCCTTTTAACAGGGTAGCCCCGTCAGTAATTGCAACACAGTTATTCTTGAGGGCCCTGTATAACAAAAATAATGCAAAATATATTTGCTACACGGTGAAATAATCAAGACGACTTTTCCAGAAAATTTAAATAGAAGAAAAAAGAACCTTCTTCTTTACAAAAAACTACTACACTATTTTTAAACACCTTTTTTGTAACGTCAAGCTTCGAATTTTAGGGATTCAAACAGATGATCACATAATACATTGATAGAATCCGTTAAAGGTTTTCTCTTTCTTCTTAGTTATAATAAGTATTATATTTGATATATTTGATAAATTTGATAAAGGATTAAAATCAAATATGTGTGAATATATAATTTGTTTGCAATTATCTATCTGTTCAAAACGCAACATGAACATATTTTGTGAGAGGGAGAGAGAATAAGAGAGACAGACAGATACAGCGAGAGAGAGAGAGAGAGAGAGAGAGAGAGAAACAGACAATCGGGGTGGAAAAGATTGTATCCACCAGCCCACGGTTTTGCAAGAGAACGACTGAAAGCATCAACATTATTATGAAAAATCAATTAGTAATAATGTCTGAAACAAACAATTCAACTCATAAAGATAGATCTTCAGCCAAACAGGAAAGCTGTTAAGATTGAAATCATGATCATGAGGCGCACCGAAGCCAAGACCTTAAAATGAACTTTGATCATTAGCTTTGTTATTCCAAGTATACTCAGCCACTAAAGAACAGACAGTCACACTAATTACTATACATGCGGTTTATGATTATTCCCGATTCCTAATAAAGACACATGACTGAGAACTTTTCTGTGAAGAGGTCTACATGAAGCATTCGAAAAATAAGGGGTTCTGAGGATCCTGACATGACTAACAAAAGAGCCATTAGTAACCCAATCATTAATTTTGAGAATAACACGGGCAACAAAAAGAGACAAAAAGGAATAAAGAGCGAGAGAGAGAAACGTGATGGTATTCAACCGCAAATATTCTGCTACCGTTTTGAGCGAGGATGACTCGTGTGATGACGTCACTCCATCATGTTCACCCATGCACGTTGGGGGCTTTCCCTAAGGCTTGCCGTTCAACATGTCTATTTATTGCAATATATCTTACAAATAACTGATTGATACACAAATCAAATGAAGCGGTAAATTCTATTAATTTGGTTAAGATGGGTTTTCACTTGATATTTACCTGGATATTCCCTAAAAGTAGACACAACAAAGAAAATAAATCGAGTAAAGAGAGAAATATAGGATATTCATTGAAACTTTATGTTCCGTATCGCTTTGTCCTTCTATGAAAAAATGGGATTTTGTAAAATTAAAACAGAGGTGAAAAGGAAAAAAGTTGGTAATCTCTATGCATAAACTATAAATATTCGGTACCTACGGGAATACAGAATGTTTATTATCAATATCTAAATATTTACTATTTCTAATGATTCTGGGGGGAAATTGTTTATCTGATCAAAGAAGTTGTCGAATTGATTGAGTGGCTGAAACTCTTTGTCATCCAGTGAAAATTGTCACAATAGCATAGGGCGACAAAAAGAGAGAGAAAGAGAGTGAGAGGGGAAACAAAGAGAGACGTAGATAAATAAACACAACAAGGATGAAATGAAAGAAAATAATTTTCCAATGAAACACCACTAATCCTGTAATGATCTACAATTGTTTTTGATAGCTCTTTATCCTCTTTAACAAGAGAACGTATTTTGTTATTACATGGAATGCGCTTGCTATTATCGATTGAAGGGATATCGCCATTTATTTCGATATATTAGCAGAAGTATAGGTCTCAGACACTTCTTAGAATTTTTAGATTGTGTTTTCAATCAATGCGGGGGGGGGGGTCAGGTAAAGTTGATCCCACTGGGATGAAATTAGTATCTTTCTGGCACTCATAATATACACAAAATTATGCTCAAATCTTTTTGAAACCAGAATGTAAACCCATTTGTACTCTGGCAAGTGGCGACACGAGGGGAGGGGAGGGAGTGGGGTTGCACACCTCCACCAGCTAAAGTAATAGGGCAATTTCACGGAAAATGTTCACTTGCCAAAAATCATAAAATTCGCGATAACTCCAGAAATATTTGTGCTGCTAGGACAAATTTAGTATCAATCAAAAAAATTTGACAAGCCCTTTAATGTGATTGTTATATTAGTAGGATTCACGTTTTCTTAAAAAAAAAACTCACTTTGGGGGAAAACATGTATTTCTCATGATTTCTTCCCTGTTGTTCTATTTATATAGGTTGGTATGAACATGAGTATAATACATATTTCAATCATTTTTCCCTCAGGAAATTCTCTGTTCTTGTTTTGCTTCTTAATATTCTCATCATAGTCTTATCCTACAGCCGCCATTACACTTTTATATTTAATGTCCTCCATTTACTTTGAATTTGTATATTTTTTTATCAATAATCAAGGGCGTGTATTTCTTGGAATATCCTTTTATATCTCTGTGATCATGGTGATTATTAGAGCAAATATTATCTCACGCCAGGCTAGACCATCCCACGCATTTGGTCTGGATGATAAATCGATTCTTACACCAACGTGACGAAATAGCATCGACTTGGTTAAAGCCCATGTAGAGTTAAAGTATAAGCCCCAAAACTGCTTGTATAAGGCACATTCTATTTGATAATTAGCAAGATATTCATAATTCTAAGCTACAGACAAGCCTTTTCTCCTCAGGTGGAGTATTAAACAAAATGAGAGGTAAAACTAATAAAGATCACTAATCCTTTAGTATAACTCCTATCATACATTTAAAAATGAATTTCTTTAAAGACATGAAAAAGATAAACAGGATCGTAATATATTTGTGGCCTTTGTCATTGTTCTTAACACACTTTAACACAGTAATAGATAGAAGTCTTTTTAATCATTGAGCAGACGATATTGGTTCGATATGAATTACGTGATTTGTGGGAAGTTTTTGCGCGCGCAAAGAGAAAGAAAGGAGCGACGTGCATATACATAGAGCATGAGTCACTACGTGAGATATGTGACTTCGCCCAGTAAGATTGCTCCCACTGGTTTGTGTGACGTTAAAGCAAAGAAAGGCCAGACAAAGTTTGCAGAATCTATGACACAATCGTGGTTTTGCGTGGAATGTCTTGGTTTAATAGTCTTGAAATGAACTGACCACATCTCGTTTTCCAGAATGGTCTTTCTATGGTTTTCTCTATTGACCCGCATGTGTTTTTCAGTGTCCCTTCATATCTTCTTGTCTACTACGACCCGCAAAAAACCTTTGTCCTGCTTTTTGTTCGTTACCCAAAAATGGCAATATACTTAACTATGATTAAAACATAGTAAAGAAAGAGCCAGTTGATTGAATGATAAGATATATCTAAATCGATGTAAATTTACTATAAGAAGAAAGCCAAGGGGAAATCAGGAAGAAGATATTATGTAAACGCTCGTAATCAAATAACATTTATTTAAAAAAAAAAGAATAAAATATGTTGTCAAAATTAATTAATGGTAAAGGGCGAAATCAGGAAGAAGATATGATTATCCTGTAAAAGATCAGGTATTTTGTCGAAAAGTAATGTATGGAACATACGATGTTTGAAAGCAATAACCATCATTCTCGAGGAACGTATCTACACCTCTATTTTTGGTGTCTTTGGAGGATACTAAGTACCAAGTACATTTTACAGTGGGGGGGGGGGGGGGGGTGGTCGACATTCTCCCTACCTGGATCCGTCTATGCTTACAGTAACTGCTAAATTGAGATTATAATTTGAAAATTAATTGCATTTTATTTTTAATTTTGACAAAGAGCTGTTTGGTAAATAGGTACATTTTATATTTCAAACTATTATTTTTGACGTTGCACATGTGGAAAATTGCCTACAGATACATTCTAAGTATCTACAAACTAGAATGGGGCATGATGAGAAAATTAGAGGCACAGACACTTATCAAATCCTGTTGAAAGATGGCGCCATTAGGAGCTTCAATTTACTGTCACTTTAACAGTCATTTTGTTTGATTATTATGCATATACATGTATATATAAATATTTATATTCCTTTTGTATATTATCATTGTAACCGAGAATAATTTCCACATATTATAATAGTACATTGAACAATGTGCTGATACTCCCCAGGTCACGAAGGGGAAAAACCAGACAAGGAAATAGATTGTTTTCATGTTTATATATGGGAAATGAATGCCTACTAAATTGTGAGTATCAATACATTTTCGCTTGAAAAGGGACTAAAATGTGAAAAGTATTGTGAAACACGGAAATAAGGGGAACATTTGCTCCTTTGTTTTGTCAATGTCAAGTTAAAATTCAATCTAAATGTTGTACACATTTTGTACTTGTTTTTGGAATTGTTGAAGTAAATTTCAGTGTCAACATGATTTTTTTTATATGACATTAATTTTAACATTTGAATTCTACTCAATAATAACGCAGTATATGTGTTTATTAACCCGTATTAACATATTAGTACATATTTACATGATTGTTCATAATTATACTTTATACTTTTTTTTGTAAAACAAAATATTAACGTGCAATTTCAGTGAAGTATTAATACAATAACAAATAAAAATAAATTGTATAGGCCTACATAACATTACGTCCATATCAGCATGAATTCTCTTTTTTCTGTGTAACCAAATAGAACCGATGGGAAAACTGAATTAACACATATTCCGAAGGTTCAGTTTTCCAAAGGTTCATAATTCCGAAGGTTCGTAATTCCGAAACGCAAATTTCCCATAGCAGGGGGTTCATAATTCCGAGAAAAAAAATAGGGCTCATAATTCCGAATATTTGATGCATTACCCAGAATATTCGTTAATCTGAAGGTTTGTAATTCCGAAAATGAAATAGAGCAGTAGCTCTCTTTTTGGAATTAGGAACCGTCGCGTCGGAAATATGAACTCTTTTTCATTTTCGGAATTGTGAACCCTATTTTACTTTCGGAATTACAACCGTCGGAGTAACGAATCTTCGAAATTATGAACCTTCGGAAAATGACATGTACTAGTAACCGGGTGAGCTTGCCTAGCAACTCCTTGGTATAAAGATCTTTTTAATTTGCCATCAGCAGTCTACGTAATCTCATATGTGCATTTCTGTGTTAGTGCTGCTGCAAGTGTATATGATTCTCAGCAGGTTTTCGCAATTCCGTTTGCTAGCGAGGCTATATTGTATGCTAAACAGGGTAAAATGAGTTTTAGACAGATTCTCACCAAAATGCATTTTCATTACCACAGCCCTCAATAATACCTTTAAAGGCCAAGTCCACCTTAACAAAAAGTTGATTTGAATAAATAGAGAAAAATCCAACAAGCATAACACTGAAAATTTCATCAAAATAGGATGTAAAATAAGAAAGTTATGGTATTTTAAATTTTCGCTTAATTTCGCAAAACAGTTATATGCACATCCTGCTCAGTATGCAAATGAGGGAACCAGTGACGTCACCCACTCACTATTTCTTTTGTATTTTATTACATGAAATACGAAATATTTTAATTTTTCCTTGTTATAATGTGAAACAAGGTTTGATTCCTCGCTGAACATGTGTAATTGCCATTGTTGCAACCTATACACAATTCAATGAGAGTTTCCTAATTGTGAAATCTGCAGAAATTAAAATATTCTATATTTCACATAATAAAATACAAAAGAAATAGTGAGTGGGTGACGTCACTGGTTCCCTCATTTGCATACTGAGCAGGATGTGCATATAACTGTTTTGCGAAATTAAGCGAAACTTTAAAATACCATAACTTTCTTATTTTACATCCTATTTTGATGAAATTTTCAGTGTTATGCTTGTTGGATTTTTCTCTATTTATTCAAATCAACTTTTTGTTAGGGTGGACTTGGCCTTTAAGTAAAATCTGTTCGAAAAAACCATATATTTTGTCCGCGAAATAAAGCAGTCCATACTTAACATTATAAAATTCCAAGGTGCGAAATGAAAACAAGATTAAATATTCCATAGGATTAACTTGTCTAGGGCAAACTTCAACGCGCGCACACACACACACACACACACACGCACGCACACCCACACAGAATCTACAGTATTCATTTGAATCATATTGTCTGACACTTGTAAAGGTGATGCAGAGAATGGCAGAGGGGATGAAGAGAGAAAAAAGTCAAAACCGTCTCGATAGACGAACCACTATTACATTCTAATTCTCGTCGAATGCCACGGTGAGGGTTTTCCAAGAAATCGGCACTGTCTGCGTCACGGTTACCAAGGCAACCAAACCAAATATTTTCCTAGTCTTTGGAAGACGAAAAGGAAATAGAAAAAGAGAAAGGGAGAAAGAAAGGCAGAGAGAGAGAGAGAGAGAGAACTCCACCCACTCATGACATAGCAACACCGGGCGACATATCATTATGATGAGGGATAATAATAAACGTTTTATTTTCTGCGTTACTCTGGGAAGGTGTGAAAGGTGACTTTGATGAGAAATAATTTGTAGTCTGCGCAGAACCGCAGCTTTGCATACGGATAAAATGGCGGTCTCCTCTCTCTCTCTCTCTTTCTCCCATTGTATGTTATTCACTGCCCATTATTTTTTCTCAATCTCTCTTTATATCTATCTATCTCTTTAAAAAAATAAACAGTTTATCCCTTCCATCCTCAAGCTCCGCACTCGAAGTTGTAAGTCTATAATTATTTTTTTTAAATCCATTTTTATGTTCCCTTGTCCAATCTACTCTTAATCCAGTGGTACGTATCCGATTTTAACAGTGGAAGTTAGACCGATGTCTCGGTGCTCCCTTTTGTCATAGGTAACCGTCATTTATAGATCTATCTTATTTATATCTTGTCTTGGGGGGACATATTATGACCTATTGTTACAACCTACGTGTCCCTAATATATTTATGATTTCAGGTAGATAAAACAACACACTAAATTTCAAAGCTTTGAGTGTACATTTTCCGTAGATATGCATGTATAAAATAATATAATATCTTTCAGGATACTATCCTAAATTGTTATGAATTCACTGTACATATTGTGCATTGTATTATTTATGTATTTACCTGAAGTCCATTTGACATATTTATGTTATACCACTGTTATACATTCCAAATATTTATATCTATATTTTGTTATATGGTGATACACTCTGTAATTATGTTTATGAACAGAATATTGATGTAAATCAATGATGTTTAATAAAATTTCAAATTCAAATTAATTCAATTCATGATATAGCCTTCTTGTCGAAAGAGTAGAATATTTTGATATGCTTGTAAAATAACCCATTGGTTATCACAGCATTCTCCGTTTTCTCCGCTCTCTAGAAACAAATATCTCTTCATAAAATTGTATCACTATGATCGATTTTTTTTCACGGTATTATAAATTCAGCAGTCGAGGTTAATTTCTCCCATGAATAATTGTGTTTGTCCTCCCCGGGTTACTGATCTTCGTTGTGACCTCAGTTTGATATGCTTTAATAAAATATCGTCTCTTCAACCATTCATAGACGATTAAAAGAGGACAGCGATTATCACCGTTGTCATCAACTGTAGTCAGTAAGGAAAGGGGGTAACTGTCTTTTAGATCAGCCAATGTTGTCATTAATCTTTTGTCCAAAGACAGATAATGCTAAATAAATGGGAATCCCCCTTGTTTTGTTTTGTTTTTTTTCGCGCTCTAATGACGGCGAGTTGTAAACTCTCTCTAAACACCTCAAGTCAAATGCAGCCAGGCTGTCACAAAGTATTTCCTTGACATTTGAAACAAATATTTAGAAAAAAATAATGTAAGGCCTTTAGTTTGAAACGCTGGAAATAGAAGTCGAAAACGAGCCTTAAAATGAAAGCCCATGTCAAACACCTGTTTCTGTATCACAATAATGGTGAGATGACCTTAAAGCAATAGAAGATATTTCAAGTTCACCTTGAGCTTTCTTGTCAGATGTATTCTCTGATGTGATATGATTCAAGCAAGATGGGAATAGGTGATTTGTCATTATCAGACAATATTTCATAAGACAGTAATAATAAAAATAACATTCTTGCCAACATGTTGGTCAAAAGTACTGAACTTTGATTCCACAGAAATGTATAATGACATGACGTGGTTCTTGAATTTCTTCGAATGACATGGACGAATTGGCTATGGTAGTAGGCCCATGACATGACTCAGAAATTTTAGTTTGTTTTTCAAATAAGTTTATGTTAAAAAATAATCTCCGGAAAGATAGAATTGGTATCGACTAGTTGGCTTTGTAGTGCAAAATTTTGGCAAAACATTAAAAAAAAGAAAAATAATGTTTTAATGCTGTTCATTTGACCAAAACGTTTCCATTATGTGAAATTTTGGGTAAAAAAAACCTAATCATGTTGGAGCTAATGTTTTAACGGAGGAATTGGTCAACGTCGTTACTGTATTTAATAATGGAGAGTGGCGCTGTCACGGTGCGTTGTTTTCACGTGACCTTATCAATTCAGCGAATCAGAGATCGGGACTGCACCTTTCCTATAACGAAGGGGCAAGTTTGCTTCCCTTCGTATTAACACAGAATCTGTTTGCTGTTCTTACATTGTCACTCTCATACACATATGTTTCACACTTTCATAGAGTATCTAGGTGAACCAAGAATTCGCTAAATGAACAATACAATCACCAATGACTTCTGAGTAGTACGGGCAGCTTTCCAAACCAATGGCTCACGAACCGCAGCTCTAATCTCACTCGGCGCCACAGCAACAAAATTCGGCGCGAAAATGTTATCTGCCGCATGATAGTAGATTTGTGAAGCTGTTTCTTTCTTGGAAACAGTGTTGCAGTGTGAGTAGGGGTTGTCAATCTGCTGGTATCGCCAGTGGAGTATTCAGATATACTAATTAACAAAGGGGATCGTTCCGAGGTGTGGGTGGGGGATGGGGGAGGGGTTGCGTAACCATCTGGGCAGGCTCATGTGCAATAGGCCATTGTGAAATTGTACATGTATTTTCCTTTTCCTGGGATACCGCGCCACTTCGTAATTATTTCTCGCACAAAATAATTCCAATTGATTGACTATTAACCCAATTTGCATGCCATAGAATGAAATAAATGGAGTCCTTGGCGTGGCGTGATCAGAATTGATGATATATATATCTCTCTCCCTCTCCCTCCCCCACCCCCCCCCCCCCTCTCTCTCTCTCTCTCTCTCTCTCTCTGGAAGTGGTGCTGGGATAAGTGATGAACATGGTATTCCTCTTATCAGGAGCAACATGGGGGAATTGACCCAGTAGCATGATCGCTGGGGCAACTCCACAAAATAATGAAAAAATCCAGTGACCGAATTATGAAGCCACAGATGAGTCGATTCGAAGCCACAATAAAATTTGGCAGACAGTAGATTATTATCACAGTTCTAGTCTCCCTGGTGTATGTTGATTATTTCATCGAGCTTACCCAACTCTCCTCTATTTTCGTTTATGCTTACCCACAATTTTGTTGAAGTAATTCTGATCAAAATTTAATATTCTAGTTGATCGTTTCTTTGATACTTCGCTAACATAAGACTGGGCAGCCTTGCCCCCACCCCGGTAGTGAAATAGTTTCTGCAATCCATCCATTTACTTTTAAAGGAATTACATTTTTTCATGACATAACATTTGAACAATAATTTTTCGTCTTTAAGAAAAACGAGTTGCCTATTATATTCACGCTACAGATTCTGTATAATTATCATAACAGTTTATCAATGACAATATGATATTATAATTAATTGTGAAGCATATTGGGTCTTGATAATCACCATCAGGACAGGAGTTATAGGGCTGATCACTGACAACCAGTACATTATCATTACTGGATAGATACTATTCGATTGGGAACTTGGCCAATTAAATTCGTTATTATGACCAGAATTTCGGGTCAAATATCATCTGCTGACCGCAATCTTGACCCAAATAACCAAGTTAATTCATAATCGGCTTAATTCAAATGATCAATTTGATCAAGATCCTGGCTGAAAACTGAGTAACCCAGTGATATTGAGTGGCCTATACATGGCCACTGCCTTTAGTATTTCTTTTTTTATTTTGTTGACCAGGAGAAACCATCAGGAAGATTAAAAGCGATTCAGAGAAAAAAAATCTTTAAAATTTAAAGAAAGAAAAAGATACCCTCCATAAACCAACAATTAAAATGGCCTACAAGCAACAGCGTTTTCGAAATACTGTTCATCACTATTTGTAGTTTAAAAACCTAAAAACCTAAAAAAGGTTGTATCAGCACCATTTTGAAAATGGTGCTACTCCTCGGCCCTTGAGTTGATTTAACATTTTATTTTCAAAACTGTGTGGGTAGAACAGAGAGAGAGAGAGAGAGAGAGAGAGATGAAGAGAGAGCGAGAGAGGGAGAGAGAAGTAATGAAAAGGCGAACATTTTTTTTTAATGTGATTTTCCGATTCGTTAGACGCTATTGTCGTTTTCATCCTCATTAAATCCTGGCCTCACGCCATTCCAAATTATTGGAGTAACTAAGGCACATGAATGTGTGAACTTTTGAAATGAAGGTCACCCCTAATCTAAACCAATATATCGCAGGTAATCGGTTTGGAACCATTTCAACAACATAACAGGTGCTAAAAGGGATTCCCAATATTCAGTAATACTGAGAAAAAATGTGCATGACCCGCTCTAGTTATTCCTCAATTTACATCATTTGGCATGATGTCGGTTGGCGTCTATGCCATGTGGTAGAACTGCAGAACAACTGATTAATATTGCAGTCTAATTTCTATCAAAAAAGAAGTCGAATTTCAGACGGAATCGGACAACGCAATTTATGTCTGTCTGATTTCGGTTAACCACTGATGAATTGGAAAAACACAAACAGGCATGCATGATAAATATGATATCTACTTTTTGACCTAATTGTTAGTTAATCCTCTCTGAAAATCATACCACGATTTCCAACAGATTTCTGGGTCAAGAAACAGTGAATACTTACAGCCTATTTTCTCGAGGTTTTTTGATGCTACAGTCATGACAGTTGCTTATAACCACAATCAAACAATGAAGCCTCTCGCTATTTTTTTTTTCTTCTTCTTCATTTCAGAAAATATAATTATAAGACTTTTTGATATTAGATATGTTTGGACGGGGTCCGCTCGCTATTCATAAGGACCACTATTCATAGAAAACCGCTATTAATTTAACACACGTTATGAATAGCGGTCCTTATGAATAGTTATGAATAGTGGATTGAGTACATAATAATATTATGACATAAATAAATGATCACTAGTCAATCACTATAGGAATTGGTTCTTCACACTCCTTTTTCTTCCGATCGATTTATACTGATCCACTTTCTCAAAATAGACCAGACTGGCTACATAAGAACTACTGGAACTATAGCCCAGTATCAGCATGTCCAGAGGGTTCCATTCAAACTAACAGTGTACAGTCCCATTCATTCATTTCTCGGAAGGCGGTTATTTAGGGCGGTCCTTACACGTCGTGTGCGAAGGACGGGTATAATGAAACGTTTTTCAGAGGGGGTCTTTCCTTTCAAACATTGGACACAATAACATGCGATCCACGAAAAGTGTAAATATAACGAAGATAGTAGGGCATAAAATGATTCAGTATATTCCTTCCTTTCTACGATGGGTCCCATGCCGGTTGTTATATGACGAGATTCTTTTGTTCACTTTAACTTCACTACAGAATGTCTGCCCTGATTTGATTCGAGAAAGAACTAAATCAGCAAATGGGCCAAGGCAAATCCGCAAATTGACCATTTAATGGCGGTTTCTTGGAAAGTGACCTCCTTTCCAGCGTGATAAGGCTGGGGCATTAATTAGACTTTCACACACGTTCATTTACGTGAAATCCATAGCACTGGTGAGGGTCAATTGTAATGATCGAATCAGGGAGATAGGAGAGAGAGCTGAATCTGTTATCGAATTAAAAAAAAAAGATCGAGGGGCCATGTTTGAGAGGTTTCAACAGTTAGTATTTTGAAATAATTTCTAAGGCTTCTATTCCATGGCTATTTGAATGAATGAATAATGAATTTTCAAACTGCGACTGAATCCGTCATGCGGCATGCACACCTGCTATATATATCAATGTAAAGAAATTGATTTTTGTCATGTTTGCACCTATTATTATGAAGAGGGACCAGGGAGGTGAATGAAAGACAGACGTGTGTTTCAGGCAACTAGGACTGTGAAGTTGTAAACCATTTCCGAACATATTTTTATTTCAAGGAACTATCTTCTTCATGGGATCTTCCACATGGGAATAAAAAGAAACTCACAGATCATGTTCACCTCTATGCCAGAGCTCAACCCTCCCCTACAGAACGACTTTCAAAAGGAGTAAATTCGCTATTAGTGTTTATGCCATTACTCAACCCTCCCCTACAGAACGACTTTCAAAAGGAGTAAATTCACTCTCATTCCTGAAGGCAGAAATCGTCTTCTATCTTAACATGCAGAGTGATATACATTTATGGTGTTTGATCTAGGAGTTATCACTGAACTCCTTGGTTTGATCAACGAGGTATACTAGTACCCATTGGCGTATCCGGGGGGCACTTCCGGCCCGTGCCCCCCTTTTGGAAGAAAAGTGTGCATTTTGACCATATAGAGGATCCGCCGTTTTGTCGATTGTGCCCCCCCTTTTAGAATGAAAACCTTTTTTTTTCTTTTTTTTTCCTTGTCAGAGAATTATGGATGGAACTGGACCCCATCCCCCCCCCCCCCCACTGAGCGAATTTGGAAGTCTTTGTCGCACCCCCCCCCCCCCCCCCCGAGCGACTTTTCGAGAAGCTGGCAAGACCAAAAAAATACGGGTCTACCTTTTCCAAAAGTTGACAAACCTGCATTTGTGTGCCCCCCCCCCTTATACTAAATACTGGATCCGCCCCTGCTTGTACCGATCCTTGGTTTGATGCAATTATTTTAATGAGTGTGTGCGTGTGCATGTGCGTGTGTGTTTGAGTGAAAAATGAAACTATATCAGAATTTCTGCTGAAACCGAAGAAAAGGTTGAATACTAGTATAGCACCAAATTATGGAAATTTGAAGACCCCCCCCCCCCCCCTCGCTTATTATAAGACATGCTATACTTAGTATTCAAACTTTCCATATGAATCAAACAGTAACCATTGTTTGCCTGCATATTTCTTATGGATATCCTTCATCAGAGGAAGAAATTGTTATTTTTTTCCATGAAGATGGTATTTGGCAATGTTTCCAAGCATTGTGGATGAATAAAGACAGCGTGATCAATTATTGTTCATTAGTTGCAACATCCTCGTCAATTCGGAGCGGCATTGTGCACATTTTACGCCCAAGTTTCATAAAATTCTGCAATACACTGTACGTTCAATCGTTTCTGTTTCATTTTGAAAAGGAGAGATTCTGAGCAAACGCATATCACTCACCGTTTTTCTTGTTATTCCGTGTGTAATGTGCGGTTTTTTCATTGGCTTCAACACAGCCTTCACTGGAATAGGAGGGTAAAAATCAATAGCCGAGACGTTTTGGCCAATCGGAGGGCTTCAAGAATGTTGCACAGTAATTGATCACTTTTTGGATTATAGTATTTGCCAAAAGGGTATTTAAATGAATTAAACTTTTATTGATCAAAAAATAAATCATTGTCTTTACCTGGTGATGTGTAAATAGAAATGATGAATTTCATTAATTATCGAATGCTATCAAGTCAAACTTTGAAGGCTTCAGAGTAGAAATAGGTGAAAGGGAAACTGTAAATAAAAAACCTTCCCCCAAATTACAAATTCGCACCCCCACAATTTAGCGTATTGGAATAATCCAAGCAAGAAAGCCATGAACGTGGAATTTGTGGGCGGAGCCCCGAGATAGCTGCCTGTTCTCGCCGTGACCGTATGTGGTACGTGTGCACGTTATGAATGCGAGAACGTTGTTTTAGTGATCCTCGTTCCTAGTTATGAATATTCATTACCTTCTTCATAATACTCTTAACGTTTGGCCACTCACTATAGAAGGCATACCGCATAGCATCGCACTGTACTACAGTATAGGACATGCAAGGCAAATAGTATACTACGTACGTGCGTACGAGATGTATACGAATTTCGCCGGCGAACTTCTCTGAACCAGCGCCAAGCTACAGTAATCTTAGTACAGCGGATTCTCCCCGCAGCTTCATTGCTGCAGGCCCTGAACATAGCAGAAAGAGGAAGTAGATGCTATGCACAGTATTATCAGGATACTGTTCGTGGAAATTATACAGGGTCTGATGAACTTCGTACATGGATTAAGTTCTTTATAATTCAGCTGATCACGACGGAGTGTTTCATTCTGGATTGACATTCAACTGAAGACCATTGCCGAGGAATACGTCTTCTTTACATGCCTTGTGTGTGTGTGCAATTTCTTCGCTGCACCTTTTTCGGCGTGTGTGTTTAACAGACTGGGTTGGAGAAGTGGAATCGGCATCCCAGTTGCTTTCTCTCTCTCCGTCTCTCTCCAGGGATATTGGCCTGCTAATCTAATTCCTGGAATCTCTCTGCCTGGCTGACATCTTACCTTTTTTCTTTGCTCGTCGAGTGCGCTACAGTGCAGAGTACAACCTGACGTTCTCCTTGTAGGTGTGTGCTGGCGTTGCTGGAAACATTCTTATTTAGTACTACTCCATCAATTCTCACTACTAAAATCCGTCAGTATTATTATAATCTTATTCGCACATACGGACATTCATTTTGATAACGTCAGTTATTCAAGGTGTTTTCATTTATCCGAGAACTATACGGCGCTCACTCTGACAGCTTTCCTTGAGTTCTATTCCTCGATCAGACACCATTGCAGTATTCGACTATAATGCTAAGAGTTACTCGAACCAGGTCTCTAGCTACACTATTGTGATATTTTTGTATCGGAACCAGTTACTTCTTCGTATGCAAGCGTGGTAGCCACATGCCGCCACAAACCATGAACCATCATGAAAACTGTCGGACTGCTCGACGGGGCACGCCGGCGCCAGCGGGCCAGGTCCAGCTACCACCCGCCAGACCGCGCACCACTCAAGAGGATCTGGAAAGACTGATCAACACATTAAATGTACTCCAGATTTCTGGCTGGTACCACGGTGCTATGACATATCGTGAAGCGAAACACAAGCTCAAGAGCTGCGAAAATGGGACCTTCTTGGTCCGGGACAGTTCCGATGATCGCTACCTCTACACTCTAAGTGTAAAGACACCGCGAGGGACAACTAGTGTTAGAATCGAATATGAAGATGGACTATTCATGCTCGACTCTGAGGAATCCCTTCGTAGATCTGTGCCAAGCTTCGATTGTGTAATTAAACTATTACAGTACTATATGAGGATGAGCAAGCAGAAAAGGGTTATGGACTCTAACGGGAACGGGTCGGCCATCAAATCAAAGACGAGACAGGGACAGTTAGTCTGGCTTGAGCCGTCAGGCCGAAAGGACACCGCGGCTCAAATTATCAAACCCCTCACCTCTAACGTGCCCAGTCTGCAGCATTTATGTCGCTGTACCGTCAACAGAACCGTAGAACCCAGATATGTGAATGATTTATGTATACCACGTACACTTAAAAAATACGTTCAGGAATACCCTTACAGTCTATGATACACACTTTACCCGACACTTCTGGCAAAAAACTTCAATTGAACGTTACATGATTTTGTCTCGTCTAGTGTGTATTTTGGAGACAAGGAATGCGCCCACATTTTCCCATGGGAGATGACGTATTTTACATAAGACACATTGCAATCCCTATCATACATCCATGATGGTATCCTTCATTCCACTTGGTCACATTTGCAAGCAGCTAATATTTGTCAAAGTTGGACGGACATACGTGTACTATACGTTCTAACAATTGGGAATGCCAAGTTCAACGCAGCAACTTTAATCATTTCGGGTTCATGAATATTCATCCTGAAATGTGTTTGTAGAATTGACACCAATTAATCTTCATCTTAACGTCTATCTTCAAACAGACGCATACCTCATTCATTTTAAATACGAGAACGTGGCTCTGCATCTGGAAGTTTAAATTGTAGACGTTTTGCATCATCATCAGATCATGCCTCAGCATTTCCGGATTATCTCGTCCTGCTGACCGCCCGTCTTTCCTATAAATGAAATATCCTACTTGATTGCTCAAAAGCTTTCCCGAACCTTGGCCCACTACCTGTGAACAAAGGATTTTTTTTTAGCAAAAGACTCTTGTCTTTTGTTCAAACCTCGTTCTGCTCAGAACTGTATCACTCACGTGTGGTATTTTTCATGGAAAAACAACTCAAGCCTGATACGCAGCGGTTTCTCTATGGCACCATTGTCGGCACTCATTCTGTGGGCGATTTGACCACAACACTACGCGCGTCTATTCGAGAAAGCAAGGAAATGACCACAGACTGACCCTACCCTGCTTACCGTCCTATTAACCTCTACAACCCACCCCCCCCCCCCCCCCACCCCTTCTTTCAAACTAAAGTTGACCTGAAGAGGAAGAGTGGGTTATACAGAAGGAAAAGCCATTGTGCTGTATCCGGCGTTTGATATCTTCATTTCCCATGTATTTCTTTTTTTGTTCAAAAGTTCGTACAGAGTTCAGCAGTCAAATATCAACCTGGCCCAAAATTATTTTTTAGGTACCTTCTAGATAGGAAATGGCATTTTTATAACCCACTGAAAAATGAGTAAAACTGTATTGGTCTGTTGGAAGAGGAATTGACGCAATACACTGTAGCAAGAATCAATGCTAAAGGGGTCTACAATATTTCACCGTTGATGATTACAGAAAATTTTAATTCTAGAAAACTCATTATATGCGTGCTAAAGACTCTATCCTACAATTGGACATGTCAACATGAAAATTAGTAGCAGTGTGAATAATGCTAACTTGTTCACCGCAAGATCACCTTTAGGTTCAGGAACATTAAATCACCTTTTGAAAATTATGATCATGTCAAAAGCAATGACTGAGTTATCGAAGAAACTCAAGGTTATTTAAAGTCGAAAAATCCATATTTCTTTCAACTCAATGGAATCGTACGTCCAAATAAACAGTATATTGTACAACAATGTAATCAGGTAGTGAATGTTTGGACGTACTTTGTATTATGCACTTTACACTATCGTAGTTTTAATATTTTTAGGAGAAACTGGATATGCAAATTCGGACATTTGGAATTTCTTCCCTTTCATCAGACCTTAAAAGAAAGAAGTAGGGAAGATAAGTGGATGCGGTTTTGTTAATTGGTCATAATGTCATAAGTACATGAAGAAGAAGCAGGAGGAGGAAAAACTTTAAAGAGCGCTCTGAGCTTGTTACAAATAATTTGTCCAATTGAATTTCAGTCCATATCTGACTGCGCATTCATAATGATTTTACTTGGAATGGCACTGAAATCGTTCGCCGGTATTGATTTTGGTTACATAGCCGATGCTTTGTATTCGAAATTTGTGCACTCTCCTCCAATTTGTTTGTAGGCCTACTATGCCTTCACCTAAGGCTTCATGGGAATTTATCGGCAGTTTTGTTTTCCCTGTGAAAAAGCCTTTTTTTTTTTTTTTTCCTTGAAAAAACACAGTTATAATGGATTCATCTAATAAAATCAATATATATATATATATATATATTGATTATATATATATATTGATTATATAAACAATTATTCAGGTACTGATGAATTATGAGTCATGATGTATGGTATGCCCAAATGGCCATAGCGTGAACCTTCTTCTGAGTCTTTGACCACTACAATCGCCATTGTCTGTGCGACATGGATGACCAATTGCGGTAATGATGGGCACTTTCTTACAAGATAGTTCAGTGATTCACGGGGGGGGGGGGGGGGGGGTTAAATCAATAACGCAAGCTTCTGACTTAATTTGAAATTTTCAGATAACTAGGTTAAAATGTCATTAAGCCTTATGAAAGCTTCTGTGAAGTCCAAAGTGGGATCATTATTATTTACTAAGATTAGCATTACTGTATTTTGTACTGTTTACTTGGTATATCGTCTTACTTTGGCACTGATGCGACACGATTGCTCTGTGTATACCTGTATACACGCTTGAGAATCCATAGGTTTGTTGTGTGTACAAGTATATCAGTATGCGACTTTCCGCAGAATGATCCTGATTATTCAACGTCCGCTATTCAATCGCGACAATAACCCAGTTCCAGGAATGGGACGCTTTACTTATAGAGGGGAGAGAGATACGTGAATGCAGTAGGTTATTTAATTTACAGCATATACCTTTATGAGCGGATAAATCAGATGTGTGCTGTGTGTCGCCATGTCTGTTTTTGTCCAAGCCGGTGGCATTTCACGATTCTCCGAATGTATGCAAAGGGCGAAGTGTACACTAACACAAGCGAAGCACATAGGGTATATGCATTTATGTAGGTGCATTTATGTCCATCACACAGTAAACCTGTAGGTGTGGCAAATCTCTCGATTTTTTTAGTACCACGTACATTGTATTAGAAATTGCCAAAGTATTTCGGTGTTACTCAGGGTGTTTAACATGATGTACCTGCATAGTATCAACCAACCGCCACATTTCCTTGCCTTCAAACGCGATATTCTAATTCTGACTCTCAGAACATTGTGCCCAATATGCAAGATGATACAAGTCATGTACATGTATTGCTATTTTCAATGAGCAGGACCGATGCAGTAATGAGCCATCGGTTATTTTTCCCTCTGCAAAGTCAGTTTGACCTTTGGATCATAATACTCTACAATGATTTTGTTAAACTGATAACTGCAATTCACTTGCTTTTTAAAAATAATTGTTACTTAGGCTGCATTGTAAGTTTCAGCAACATTTTTGAAACTGTTACTGTTGTGATATGGTATTATCTTCAGAAACATTCCCAAAAGCGACATCATCACCCTATCTGCATATTCTAAATTCTCGAAATTAGCATTGCGCCAGTCAGGTATTGTTAGACTTTAAATTATAGGTCTTGGTCAGTAGGCCTGTATGTATATGTAAACAATGATGCGATGGTTGTGAAAGTTAAAAATTGAGAGAATAATTATTCAAAAAACAAACAAAACATGATAATATCCCTTTAAAGTCTCAGATATACCGGGATATACTTTGGTCACGTTTTTGATGAATTAAGGTCTGCTGGGAAATTCCAATGAACGTGCGTGAAGGCCAACGTATACATGATAATTTTGTGAGGTGTCATTTTTTTTAGAAGGGATGGGATCAGAAGTTAAGTCCTGAAAGTAAGGGGTTGTATGTAAAATAAGTCCTGTTGAATACTTTGCGCCCGAGTATCAGCATTATCATGATGTGTATATGACGAGCTTTAAACAGTATGCCGGACAATATTTTATTCTAATTGGATTCTCTTGGACACAAAAAAGAGCAACTGGCACACGTTAGTAGGACTATCACTAATTTCAGGAGTTAACAATTCTTTATATTATGTTCTTCTACGAGCTGGGATAATGTTACCAACTTACCATGTTATTTATGTATGTGACATGTGTACTTCAGACCTCCAGTTAAAGAAGAAAACAAAAATTGGCCTCAGTGAGATGTATGTGTTAATGTGCTATAAAACTGTAATGGGAGTGTGAACAAAACCAACAGGTTTATTATGTGTCACTATAATATATATATTATAAATGAATAGTAAATATATATATTGGACATGCTTTCGAAAGCAGGTTCAGTTCTAATTTTGTTATGAAAGCCTTCAAGTGCAATATGCTATATATTTTGAATACTTGTGTTTTGATATTTTTGTCTATGTCATGCACTGTACATGTAGTAATAAAAAAGAATCTAATGAAATGTGATACACATTGTGTATTTGTGTTTATTTAATGAGCATGTCCCTAACAAAGCCTGTAATGACGAATCTGATTTCCAGGATACAGGACGATACGTAGAAGGTACATACCAGGCAACATGTACATTCTGCACAGGCTGTAGTTGCTACGAGTATGTAACTTCATGCTACGAGAGAGACCCTTGCTACGTGTAAATGTGTACGAGTGTACTGTTGAGTGTGTGCCTGTGTGGGTGTGTTTGAATGTATAATGTCCATTGTGTGGTTGCTGCAAAGCATTTTCTTGCATTTTAACTTAGGACTGGGAAATAGGGGTTGAAGATTATATTACGTTTACAAGTGAGTGACATTATCACGTAAGTTATTATATTGAATGAATACATGTAGTAGATTTTTACTCCTCGCATTCATGAGATTCAGACATTTTGCACAGGCCTAACCATATGGGCACCTTGCAGAATGCACCTTTTCAAAGAAGTATTTTCTACTGCGTGTATGTCTGTACATTTCTACTCAAATCTAATGTTATGCGAGCATGTTCAAAATATTCCGACTCTCCGAAATTAGATTCCAAGTCCCCGACGCTTGGCTTGAAATGTCACGACCGATTCAGCCAAACGACGAGAGCGAACTAGAGGAAAAAGCCATTTTCCCCGAAAAAGCAATTGAACTTGTCTCACGGATGACGGATGTGCTGTAAACGCGGAGGCTTGGTGAGGAATGAGTAAGGGTAAAGAGACTGAATAAGATTGGGGTATTTGTGTGGTGTGTGTGAGGGTGTGTGCGTGTGTGTGTTGGGGGGGGGGTAAAATGTTTGAAGAGAGTGGGAATATTACGAGGCAACATGCACAATGCGCGAGATTTTTTCAAGATGATGAGAGAGAGAGAGCAAGAGAGAAAGAATTGGAGTTTAAGAAAGAGCAAACTGAATCACTGCACGGGCTTTTCCTCGTGTGTGTTTTTCTGTTTTCTATATCTCTCTCTTTCTCCCCCCCCCCCCCCCCCTCTCTCTCTATCTCGTTCTTCCTTTTCACTGGGCGATAACATAAGTACATGTACACGTATAGGGGGTCGCTAGCCAGATTTGAAGTGTGGGTTTTGAACCAAACTGAAGTACAAACTTTACCAACAAGGCATCCACAGACAAATAAATGAATGACAATAAAATCTCATATTTTCCAATATGCTGACAAGAAGACAAGAAGAAGAAGTCCTAACGTTTTCAAATTGGCCACTGTATTTCTGAAAAATGTCTACCCCCCCCCCCCCAAAAAAAAAGAGGAAATCAGAACGACACCCCTGTAATGCAATCTATGAGCTTTTAAATGTAACTAGTTCCGTAAACGAGAGTCTATGACGTAATCAAAATGTATGATTTCGCTTTTCATTAGCTTTTCCCTCCTCTATTTTCTCTTCCCTCTTATACATTTTGAAAAATATATAGGGTCCCCTTTCTATGCGGTCAGAAATAGAAAAAAGTACATGACATTGTACAAAGTATAGGAAGGAAGCTCTCCATGGGTTAGTTATATCGAATGTTATGGTCTTTCTGGCAGTAACGGATATTAAAGGGCAATCCAACCTTGGTAATAAGATGATTTTTGTGAAAGCAGAAAAATAAGAAAAACAGGATGGTGAAAGTTTGAAACAAATCGGACACGGAATAAGAAAGTTATGGATGTTTGAAAAATGAGATCACTACATCTATGCGAATCTCAAATTGGCAATTTGGTGAGTAGATTGTGACAACTCTCCCGTTTGTTGTACACAAAAATATCATTAATTTACGGTTTTCTTCGAGGCGCATTTACCCTCTGGGCAGTACTCAAAATATATTGTTATAGGTCCTCATTAAAGAAAAATATCCTACTGAGTAGTACATTTTGAAAAAAGGAAAATTTTAGTCATTTTGTGCGTTGGAGCGAATTGGGAAGTTGTCCACAACTACATCACAGTAATATTAGCTATTCGGCCAATTTGAAACTCCCATTTGTATAGTGATTACAACTTTCAAAAATTCATAACTTTCTTATTGCTTGTCCGATTTCGTTCAAACTTTCACCAATCTGCTTCTCTGATTTTTCCTCTTTCTTTCAAAGCAACTTGCTATTCAGGTTGGATTTCCCTTTAATAATACACAGTATTATTAATACTGTGTATCATTCACTTGGTTCCACGCACAAAATGAGAGAAGTCGGAATAATTGCGATTTCATAGGAAAAAGAAAGAAGAAAAGATATCACCAGCAAATACAACGTTCAAGTTCATTCTACGAACACCGGCTGCTCTTCACTAACCAGATGGTTTGCAGCCGAGAGATATCACTTTATCCGCTTTCGTCAGTAATCGGCATTGTTGCCATGACAATCGTCCATCATGTACTAATCATAATGTCGTTTGACTAAATCACCTGTCGTTCTGTACGAGCGCTTTTTTCGATAATCATTAGATTTCCAAGGTAGGGTAGTGGGAATTAGCTACTGTCAAGCCAGGAAAACGGAGCATTTGTTAGATATTAATAGTATCGTATACTTGTTTTAGAGGACACTGTAAGAACACGTACGCATTTCTTTGAAAATGGAGGACTCATCGTGGCATTTATTCCAATCGTGCCAGAATGGACGGTTTGCAATATCCCACTCGTCGGTAATATTCGCCTCACCATATATTATAAAGTGTATTCATAAATTAATAAACAATAAGTGGAATTATATTATATATCATAAAGTGTATTCATAAATTAAGAAAGAATAGGTGGAATTCTCACCCGGGGTGCGGGGGGGGGGGGGGCGAGCTGAGTGTATCTTGGCAGTCCCACGTAAGTAGACTGGTTGCAATTTTTAGTTTATTGATTTTTTTTTTACTGGGCCTCCAAGGGTTGGGGGTGCAACTCCACGCTATGTTGGATACGCCAATGTTAATGAAAACTGATCAAAATTCAGAGGGGCGGGCATGAAGCCTGCACGTGTAATACGTGTATGATAAGAATAATTGGCCAAAGATGAGGGGGCACACACCGTGTTTAGAATTCCCTCTGGATCCGCCTCTAGACAAGAGATTGGAAGAATATTGATGAAAACTTACTTCTTCAAGAGCCTATGGTAACCAGTGCGTAGAGTCGGGGGCACCCCCGGTGAATGAAACAAGGCCGTCAGGTGGGACGAGGGTGCCGGGGAGGGGGAAAATCACCGTTTATGATGCCTTCCCCTTCTCCCATCCTTTCTATTCCCAACTTTCCGACATTCGAAGCCCCCCGGCAACGTCAATGATGGTAACTACAGAGATAGCCTCGGGGTTTACGATGTCGTTATAATATCAAGCATCGTAAAAACGACGCTTTCTGAGAAAAATTAAAAATTATTTTGATCGTTTGCAATGATCATTTCCATAGTGATTATGCGGGTGTTTCTCTACTCATAAATAATTCTGACATGTCAGGCGGCTAGGTAAAATATCCAAAGCAAGAATAGTGTTTCCTGAAATTATGAATCAAGTCTTCATTGTGTTTTCATTTCAAACGGGGAAAAAATTATGAAGAAATTGACTGTAGGGGTAATCAGTGAAACATGATCTGAATTGGAAGATTTACTTTCAAGCTTGTCAAGCATGTGGCATATACGATATAAATAAGTGAAATATGAACATCACTTTTAGTGAACGTGACAGCACGCCATTCCACCCCATTCGACTGACCCCCCCCCCGCACACACACACACACACACACACACATCCTAATCACTATCGACAATGATGTATTTCGCGGTAAAAATCCAATTTTCTTAGCATCAAGTCTTTGAAGTGAATTATTCACCTTGGTATGCATTTTCGTGACTCATCCTTCCTTCTATTTACTAAATTCTTGACCATGGATGTTTTCACCGTTTTGGGTTCACCATCTTACCAATGCCCCTCTCCATTTGCACAAACAATGAAAACCACAGGTCTTGGTTTTTCCTCAAAACTGCAAGAACGCCGAAAAACACCATCTTAAAGGCCACGAATTCTGCCTATGCTACCGAGTGAAATTAGACTTCAAATAATTACGCAGGGAAAATCGATGCCAATGGATCAATGTAGAGTTTGGAGAAAGGATTGGGGTACGAGTTCAATATCAATAGACCGATAATAAAATAATGTGTTAGTGTTATAAGGATTTACTGGAGTGTTTCAATTGTATTATGTCTTGTTCACTATGAATGCCAGGAATTCATGTCGTTAATTCTTTCTATACGTTTCAAGAGAACTCGTGAAATACCAAACAAATTGCTGCATGTCATTCACGGGACCACAAGCCCAAAAGGCTATTGACATTGTATATTTCATGAATTTACCAATGTGCCACAAAATTGATAAATCATTCTAAATTGTATAAATGGCATTGTTCGCTGTTCCAAACATCATTCTGGAAACCAATCAACGTCCTTGCTACTGCTGCTGAACTACTTTTCAGTGCATTGTATTGTTGTCTTCTTAGAAATCTGGAGGGATTAATACCGCAATCTACTTAACAGCGCAAACAAAACTATTCAATTGTTTTGGTCAAAGAAAGAAATGACACTCTTACCTGCACAAAGATGCAAATTACACAGTCAGGTACATATACATGACTATACCATCTTGCAGAATAATAGTTCCCTAACAATGAGTGAAGTGATCGATAGCTTTAAAGGTAAATTCCACCCTGATTGTTACATAAGGTTTTGTGTAAAACCATGTTTACAATGATTTTATCGGAGTAACCAGGCTAGTCATAAAGACCGCTATTCATAAGGACCACTTATTCATAAGGACCGCTATCCATAACGCGTGACTAAATGAATTGCGGTTTTGTATGAACAGCGGTCCTTCTAAATAGTGCGCAAACCATAGACAAATTACCTGGCTATTCATAAGGACCTCCATTCATAATGACCACAATTCATAACTATTCATAAGGACCGCTATTCATAACACGTGTTAAATGAATAGCGGTTTTCTATGAATACCGGTCCTTATGAATAGCGAGCGGACCCCATTTTATCGGGGTGCATGTATGATTCGATATTTTCTTTAGAGAATAATGGAAATTTATGATTTTTAAGTACAGGTCAAACGTGAGAGGAGCTCGCAAGATACGTCACGGAGTTGCCAGTTTGTGTTTGATTGATTATAACTTCAAAATTTCACAACTTTCTTATATTTTAATTGGATTTTAAAAAAACTTCCATTGATCTGTTTCTTTTATTTGTTTGCTTCTTTTTTAACCAACTTGCTGTGGGGGTAGACTTATCACATCCTATACCATGTAAGGCAACCATTCCACCCTCCGCCCCAACATGATTACTATTCTACAGATTAGTATGGTTCGTTATGATTATTGAATAATGTTCAAAAAAGATTGATGATTTATTAACGAAATCACTCGTTTGAAAAGAACTGTGCATAAATGATATAATATGATTCAATAATGCCTCTGCGTCTATTGATCATGCCTGGTAACAGACTTTATACCTCATCGAATAGACCGCTTCGGTAATGTTGTAAATTTTATACATAACTTTTAAACAAAGGTTGTCAAAGCGGCTTGCCGGACATAGAAACAAATAGTGTATGCTAACTGGATTCCAAGCATTGAGGCTCATTTATAAAAAGCAGGTGAATGGAATAGCTCGTCGCTAGGCGCTCAGAGAAGAAATGAGCATAAATTTATACATTACACATTATACATTACAGGACCATGAGGACCGGTCTATTGTGTTTTTGAATCACATGACCTAATTACAATGGCCTAATCGCATGACCTAAGAGTGGCTTATCCAGATGGGCTTATCCAGCAGAAGATAGAGCTGGGGAGCGTTTCATCAAGCGATTTGTCAGTGATTTTCACTGACAAATTTGCTCTCAGCCAATCAGATGCAAGGATTTCAGTAGCTTATAACAGTTGTCGGTAAAAATCACTGACAATACGCTTGATGAAACGCTCCCCGGGTGTATGCCCCATCATCCCTACCCAACCTTCAAAGGCCTAGAAAAAATAATCATAAAAACTTTCAATAATAATAATAATAATTTTACAAAAAATAATAATAATATACCCCACTAATACTGTATAGCATGTCCCTATGCGGTGTAATAAAGAGGAAGAAAGGAAAAAATGGATAGAGAAGCGTGAGATACACTCAACATACTTCCTTTAGTTACTAGACAACAATGGAAATCGGTTCCAAAAAGAAATGTTTTAAGACGTGTTTTACCGTTGTCAACAGTGTAGTGTAGCTCCAGTGTAGCTCCATAATTATTTTAAAATATATTTAGAATAAACATGTTAAGGCAGTGATTCATTACGACCACAGTACTGAAGATCAGAGGATAAATTTTAGATGAATAAATAGCTGACACAAATCTCTTAGCTACAGCCACCTACATCACATTCTATAACTTAAGAATTTGGCATGAATTCTGTATCGTAGAATTTAGGTCAGACATTTGACCCTATTCAAAATTTCGACTTCAATTGGGAAAACGTGCCCTATTTTGAGAAAATAGGTGTGTGGGAGGATGACAAATCTGTTTTACTGAATAATGTTAAAGGCACTATTAACATTTTTTATGCCTTATGTGTGTAGTCCCATATATCCATCATATGTGAAGTGCACGTGACTTGAATTAGCAAATTGAGTCAACATCTCATCATTTTGATGATTCCCATACCATATACTGTCATACACCGATTCTCATGTACTGGTTCGTCAACATTTTCCAATTATTTCAACACAGCTTCTTTCTCAATGTAATCGCATAACCAAAACTCGAGTCCATTCCTAAAGCATCGCTTCCAGAGCTAGCTTTTTTTTTTCAAAGTTAAAAAGATGGATTATGGACTAAGCTCAGAAAGCGTATCTAAACTAACGTTACTTTCAGATAATTTTTACCCTTTTGGATGGAAGAATGCAGTACCGTCACTTTTGTGTCCATTGTACAATTCTAGAAGAAAATAAAAATATTTTACTCAAAGTGAGGCTGAAAAGTACAGACCTGAGATCAGTAAATTGATACGGTTGTGTAACAGACGTCAATGTGCTAGACAAAAAAAATCAGACAATTTCATTGGAGACAATAAGAGACATTTCTAGGAGAGACACAATTGGCCAAAGTGATTATGACCAATTAGGTCCATCGTCTGTCGACGAGTTGGGCAGCTGTCCAGTAAAGGGCTTGGCCGGGTGAAGGAGAAAGATAGAGAGTGAGACAGACAGGGAGAGAGAAAGAGAGAGAGAGAGAAAGAGAGAAAATGATAGAAAAAGAATGTGTGTGTGTGTAAGAGAGAGGGAGAAACAGAGACAGAGACAGAGACAGAGACGGAGACACAGACAGAGCAGACAGACAGTGAGATAGAGAGACAGACAGACGGGCAGAGACAGAGTGGCTGTGAGACAAGCGATCAAGAGAGAGTGAGAGACACACACACACACAAACGCACACACCCTTTTTGGTGTTTCAGTAATCTTTATTCAATTTCTATATATAACATAAGGTTCGTCTTGAATGTATACAACAAATTACAATCGATAAAATCATTGAAACAAATAAAATACTTTATCATGCAAAATATTCTTCCTCTGGAATGTAAAATCAAACTAATGAATGTACGTTTCCAATGTTGTAACTGAATTGAAATTATTCCATACATGATTATATAAGATTTAAACATATTAGTGTGATGATGTATATGTATATCCAAACAAAGTGAACACACTCTCACACATCCACCACATACACACACGCAGATACCCACACACAGATACAGAGAGAGAGACAGTGAGGCAGAGAGAGAGAGAGCGACAGAGATCCAAATGGCTCGTCTAAAATGAAAAAAAAAAAGCTCCAGCGCCATTGACAGTTTAGTATCACCAAAATATGAAAGGACAAAGGAGAAGGAGTGGGAAATGTCTCGAACATCCTGGTCATTATATCGTCAGACTGCAGACTAATACGAAGTAGTCTGCACAAATACGAGCAACTTGGTTTTTTATGCAATCAATGAAACCAAACAGATGCTAGCTTGCTCGTCTGAATCCAGGTTTGACTTTTTTTTTCTGCTTTCGGTTCTTCCTACAAATATTTTCCAATTTTTTCTGGTTATGTTTTTATATCAGGGCGTCTCCAGGGCAACCCTTTTCTTCACCTTTGAAGTTTGAACTTGAACTTTTTCAAATTGAATTGTTGCATTGATGCTTTTCCACTTCGGAATAAAATGGATGAAAACTGGCAAAATTATTTTTCATTCTTCTCTTTAAAGAGGAAGTTCACCCTGATATTAACTTTTTTAAAAGAAGCAGAAATATTAAAGAAACAAATTAATGAGAGTTCGAGCAACATCCGATAAGAAACAAAGAAAGTTATGAATTTTTGAAATTGTAATCAATCAAACACAAATTGGTAACTCCGTCACATATCTTGTGAGCTCCTCTCTCATTTGCCCTGTATACTAAGAAAATCATAAATTTCCATTTTCTCTAAAAACAATTTAATATTTAATCATATATGCAAGTACGTTTTTACACACAACCTATATAAAACAATTTGATTCCTTTATCAATAACTCAGAAAATGAAAATCTATGACATTTTCGTAATAGAGCAAATGGGAGAGGAGCTCACAAGATATGTGACGGAGTTACCAATTCGTGTTTGATTAATTACAACTTCTAAAAGTCATAACTTTCTTAATCTTTAAAGCCCGGCGCACACTGCAGGATCTGACTACGATGCGATTTTCGGAAAAGTTGTTATAACATTTGATATGAACCTTGAAACATGTAAAATCTTCGTGATCAAAGTTCCGAATAGTAGTATGAATACTAATCTCGAAATTCCGGGCTACTGCGAGCCCCCGTGTAGGAATAAAAGCGAAATCAATTCCAAATCGTAGTTACGTCATACCAATCTTGCGATCGACTAAGATTCGAAGTCGATTTGGCCTTTACTCTAACCAGCAGAACTGCAGTAAACCAAAATTTCCATATTAGTATTCGTATCATTATTCCGAACTTCAAATGAGATAAATTCACTTTTTTAAACTTTCACATTTAATGCAAACTGCAATTTGTTCGAAAATCGGGTCGCAGTCGGGTCGTAAAGTGTGCGCCGGGCTTAACGGATTTTGCTCAAATTTCACTTATATGTTTCTCTTATTTTTCTGTTTTTATTCAAATCAACTTACTACCATGCAGGGTGAACTTTCCGTTTATGAGAAACACCTTTCAAGGATAACGAACAATCATCTCGTAACTTCTACGACACACACCCTGAAACATATTGGGATGAAAAGGGGAACATATATGTTTGTTTGCTAAAATTTTACCCCTTATTGGGTCAACGATATCCATGGTTGGGTACTTTTGACTCAATATTTGGTAAGATTTTACCCAATTAACAAACAATCACGTTATCTTTTTACACAATACTGGGTAATATTGTAACAGCACTTTTATAGTCAATTTTTTACACTTAACCGAATTCCTGGGGAGCGTTTCATCAAGCGTTTTGTCGGTGATTTTTACCGACAAATTTGCTCTCAGCCAATCAGATGCAAGGATTTCAGTAGCTTATAACAGTTGTCGGTAAAAATCACGGAAAAACGCTTGATGAAACACTCCCCAAGACAAAACACTATACCTCACCCTAAACCTAACCCTATAGCGATGGAAACTCATCTGTAACCATCTTTGGCGAAATAATGCCTGGACGCCTGGAGCACAAGTCGGATCACCGGACAGCGCGGTTACATACAAATTTTTTTTTCCAAGACCGAGTAATTTTAAGGGGGTCATGTAGACATGGATATATGACGACGCCAGACACTAGAGTAATAAGTATCCAGACATAACAACTATAATTAGAAGTAGTGGTCAAGCATATTTGGCACATGACGAGTGACCGGAAGTCATTTATGTTATCTGTCGAGACTGACCGGAGACTTGACAAGGTAAGGGGAAATGGTCGAATGTTTTCTTGACTAATAAAATTATGAGTGGCCTGCCCTCGTATTTCTCGGAAACGAGCCCATGCAGTTCACATCTTGTCAATACTCTTGATCAATTCGTTGCACAACGAGTTGAAATCCCCCTGAGACGCGGATTATTGGTGCTCTCTAACAATTAACGAAAGCCTGCGAGCGAAAAATCAATCCATCGTTATGGAAAATAAACTATCAAAGAGTGAAATATTCAATGAAAGAACACACTAAGAAAAAAAGGTTCATGTTTCCACCCTAAATGCAACACTGGCAGCAACCTTTTGGGTGCAATCTTGCACCCTACATGAAAAGGGTGCAGGAATGCACCTTTTTGTGCTTGTTTGCACCATTTAATGCCTGTTTGCACCATTTAATGCCCGTTTGCACCCTAAAAGGTGCAACTTTGCACCTTTAAGGGTGCAGAAACATTGCATCCAAAAGGGTGCAAATTATTTTGTACCTTTTCTAAAGGGTACAACTCTGCACCCTTTAAAGGTGCAAATTGTAGTTAAACTGCACCCTTATAGGTGCAAACAGCTTCTTAGGGTGCAAAGTTGCACCCAAGAAGGTGCAACTTTTGTTGCATTTGAAGGGTGCAAAATTGTACCTTTTTTCTTAGTGTGAAAGCATTGCAGATTAATGTCTGAGTTTGTATAATAACAGATGTAGGAAGATGTAGGAATATTCCCGTTCTTAAACGCTGGACAATAATCATTTTGCCTAAAACTCCAAGAAGTTCTGATCATGAAGGGGGCAATCAATTAAAGATATATCTTCACTCAATTCAGTTTTATTAATTTTACTTGAAAATGTTACTACTAAGAAAAAAATGTACAACTTTGCACCCTTCAAATGCAACATAATTTGCACCCAAAGATTTTTGCACCTTTAAGGGTGCAGTTAGCTACAGAACGAAAACTGGAAAATTGTGTTCTCATCTGTAATAAATCTTATCAAGGGTATGAGTAATAATCATTTTATAAAAATGCAACATCTGTATTGATTAAGGTAATAACATAGCCATTGTCTGCACTTTTCCGGGAAAATTGCAATGTTGAAAACTCAGGAAGATTACCATAAATAACACAGAAGGATCAGCACTTAATAATAGATAGTTTATGTAATTAAATGTTTGTGAAAAAATTATTGTTTAAAATGCCTTTTTAATATGGAAAACATAACCCACATTACTAAATTAATATAAGTCTTCATTTGGGAAACCAGCACTACCATTACTACTGCTACTACTACTACTACTACTACTACTACTACTACTACTACTACTACTATACCACTACTACTACTACTGGTGCTGCTGCTGCTACTGCTACTACTACTACTACTACTACTGCTACTGCTACTGCTACTGCTACTGCTGCTGCTGCTACTGCTACTGCTACTGCTACTACTACCACTACTACTACTACTACTACTACTACTACTACTACTACTGTTACTACTACTACTACTACTACTACTGCTATTATTACTACTTCTACTACTATTCTACTACTACTACTACTACTACTACTACTACTACTACTACTACTACTACTACTACACTACTACTACAACTGCTGCTACTATAGTGCTACTTTTTCTTCTTCTTATTGTCCTTGTTCTTCTTGTTATTTCTTCTCCTTTGTTCTTCTTCCTCTTCCTTTCTTCGTCCCCTTCTTGTTTTTGTTCTTCTCCTCCTCCTCTTTCTTCTCCTTCTTTTTCTTCTTATTATTCTAGTCTCCTTCTATTTCTTTTTCTTCTTTATCATCATCATAATTTTCTTCTTCTTCCTACTTCGCTCGATTTCTCCTGACGTCACCATCATAACCTCGAAGACGATTAAAACCACTACATAGAATGTGCATGCTATTGATTCACTGCTTCAAAAATAGACCAGGATGTGTTAAACGTATAGATTAATTTTCCGCTTGATCGGAGACGATTGTGACGTAGTACAAGTATCGGTAGAAGAACTTTCGTCCAGACGGCAGTATCGATCTGTCACACTTCTCAAGTTTGGTCACGTGTCTAGAAAGTGGACTTCTAGAATACGAAAGTAAAGGTATGATTCAACGAAATCAAATAATTATGCGTCATAAAAACATGCAACACAGGACAATGAACTCATTTAACAGGGAAATAACAAGTACATCTACCTCCTGGTTTACATTTATTCATTTTTGAAAGAAGGAAAATTCCTTTCATTTCCTTACAAAGTTGATGCATGGTACAGGATGCAGATACGAGTGCTTTAAATTTCATCAGTTCATTTTAATTTCCATTATTCTAACTTAAGGATAAATTATTTTTCATAGCAGTGTGCACTTCTTCTCTCTTCTTCCCTCTCTCTTTCCTTCCCTTTCACTGTCTCCCTCCCCACCCCCCTCTCTCTCGCTCTCCCACTCTCTCTCTCTCTCTCTCTCTCTTTCTTATTATTAATAATTATAGTTCCTATTCTCTCTCCGTCTCTCTCGTTTCAGGCGGTCTACCTTTCTCTATTTCTACATTATCTATTCTCGTTATCTCTGATTGTGCAAAGCAGATATGAACAAAAAGCATTGTTTTGTCTGATATGCATTTCTCATTTCCAACACGAATATAGAAAAAAAATTTTTTAAGGGTTTCAATATGCGGAAACCTGAAGGCCATTGATCTAGAGCTCATTAAACTCCGTGATCAGGAAATGACAGACAAAGCTTCGGGGATTTTTTTTACAGCTTTCGAAGAATTTATCCCATCAATTTACATAAACGGTGGTTGGGATGACGCCTTTCTAATAATCGATGTACACAATCATTTCCACATCCTGAAAACAATTCACGAGTTTTACAAAAGCGATGAAACACAGTGTAATTCAGGTTAGTCGTGATATCGAAAATAGAATGATAAATCAAGTTGATGAATAAGAGGTTTTACTTTTAGTTTCAATCCCAATGAGATGAATATTGGATAGTATAAACTAAAACAAAATTAGTGGAATTGAATCGAATGGATTTGAATGGCACGGCATTAAATTGCATGGAATGGGGGGGGAATGGAGTAGAATAGAAAAGAGTATAAAAGAATAGAATAAATTAAAATAGAATAGAATAACTTGCCTTCATATATATATATATATATATATATATAAACTAAGAATATGGGTATTTAGATAGTCCTATATGAGTTAACTTCAGGCAAAAGATTAACATAGATATTAGGCCTATTCAGATGCACATGACTGTGTAAAACTACGAAAATATTGTCGATGAGAGTATTATAAACCCTTTTTACCGAGTGCTCTTCTCAACTCGATCTCTTGTTTATTTTTTTTTATATTTCAATAAAGTCATGATCCACATGACGAGAATCAATCGCGAAACTTGAAATCCATACCACCATTTTTGTAAAAAAGACATATCACCCCAATACCGCAATATTTTTGGAATTGTAACCAATTCTTGTGATGAAGCAATAGAGAGGTGCAGTCATATCCGAGCTTCCCCGAAGCCTTCCGGTGTGAACAAAAGATCAATATTACTAGTCCTTGTTTATCGATCCCTGTTACACACAAATTTACGATTGATCGTGAGTTCAGATCAATCACAACTCTCCATCATAAGATTATTAAAATCCACATTTTATTGAGTCACATCTGTTACCTTTATCCTTATAGCACATGGAAAAGAATATGGAAGAGGGATTGAGGTCTATTCTTTGAGTAGACTTTTGTTCACACACATAGTAATCGCTGCGCTCGAATAATAAGCAGGGTATCTATTATTCTAAATATACAATTCCTCATGATTTGTAATTCAGCTGTTATAGTTTAACGCTTGTAAAATTATATTCAGATATTTGATATACAGCTAGAAGGAAATTTTGTGTAAACATAAAAACATAATGGGAATTAGGTGCACGTATGAAATTTGGCGTATCATACATTCAGCTGGTGTCATGGGTATCACCCCCTCCCCCATTCAAAATTGCTGTCTTCAAATGCGCCACCTCTGTCGGCATAAAAAAAGGAGGGGGAAAGGGAGAGGGAGGAAGAAAAAGAAAAGGAGAAAAGAGAAATGAGAAGGAAAAAGCAAAAGCAAAAAGAAAAGGGAAAGGAAAGGAAAACAAAAAACAGAAAGTATAAGAAGGAAACACTAGCCAATTCGCTCGCTCGCAAAAACACTGTAAAGTTGATATTCGGGCACAAGGCGTCCCCCTTCGCCAAAGGGCTGCAGCCCCACCCCCGCCCCTTTCCCGAGGAATTTCAAAGTTCCGATATTTGGGCAACCACCACAGTGACTTTATATTCGGGCTGCCAAGTGCCATTATTTTGGCAGCGAGGTTCTCGGATAATTATGTAACTTCTGTATGTAACTTGTGTACATTTTTACTACGAAAAGTTAAAAAAAAATAGAAATTGGGAAAACGGGCCCGTATGATCAAAATCTCTACGTCTGCGTTTTTCTTTTACTATCATTTTGTGAGGGGGGATTAGGGTGCAGCATTTTTGTTGGCAAATTTTGGTGTCACACCCTAAAAAATTCTCGGCAAATTTGAGTGTCACAACCCCCATTCAAAATGTTCTAGCGACGCCCCTGCATATATTTTAAAAACAATCTAGTCAAAAATATGACTAGAATCTAGTCATATTTGACTAGAATAACTATTCCCAAGGGCACCTGCACTATTCTAGTCAGAACCACCAGCTTCGGGTTTGAAGTGAACAAAATCCTAGTCAAAATGAACAGAATAGCATTAAGAAGATGTGACCAGGCGATCTGGTAAAAAAGTATGACGTGACGTTTTATTACAGTGTAAAAGTGTTCGTTTCTTGCTAGAATAGAGATAAATAATGAGATACCATAAAAGGTGACATGAAAGGGATAATTTCTTTTCATGTCAAAGTTATTCCACGAAATTCAGTTTTAGTGATCTTAACTCGTAGTATATGTTATAATCCTTCATGTTTAAAGGGCAATCCTACCTTTGTAATAAGTCCATTTGTGTGAAAGCAGAAAAGATAAGACAAACGGGAAGGTGAAAGTTTTGGGTGTGCTCGATATATTCTTAATAACGTCGTATTACGAAACGTATGTTTGAGCATATTTTCCCCCAATATTTTTTTATAACATAAATACGAATTATGATACATTAACTTAAAAAATTATCCAAACTCATGATGTTTGATCTTGAAATACCATCACATTATTTAATGATTAGAAGTAAGGAAATAAGAAATGCCATAATTTCAATGCGAAAATATCGAAGAAAATTCGTTCGCTCGCATTGTTATTCTCAATTAAGGGGTTCCGTCCATTGGCGTAGATCCGTGCATTCTTTCTTTTCATTACAAACCATTATGGACTGCTCTAAAATGCAAGTTTTATAGAAAGATTTTTGAAAAAGTCCCTGGTGTGGGAGGGGGATACCCCCTCCCACGCCATCCCCCGCTCGGTCGCTTCGCTCAGTATCTAGGGGACAGGGGGCACGTGCTCCGGGCGGCACTTGGAGGGGCGCAAATAAACGGAAAGGAGAGAAAGAAAAAGGGGGAAAAGAAAAAGAAATGATAATCCTTACGGATTATGCGCCCCCAAATCCGCAGGGTAACTGCACTATAGTGCGTCCCCCCAAAAAAAATTAAAAGTGGGAAATAGTCTCCCCAAATAAACATTTCTGAATATTTTCAATAAATTTTAATTCTTGTATATAGCTTAGGGTCCCTTTTATACAAGAATATTTTATACCAAAGAATATGACTAGTTATTACGCTTGAGTGATCTCAAACCACTTTTGTGAAAGGGTGCAAAATTCAAGACTTGACAAGAATTGGTATTATTTTCTTCTGACTGTTATCAAAAAAGTTGAGACCCGTTTGAAATTGGCAGTTGGAAAAAGTCTCCCCAATAAAATATTTCAAAATATTTTCAGGAACATCTCATACCTGTGGTTAGCTTATGATCTCTTCTATGATGACACTGAAATATCTCACAATATTACGCTTGAGTGAGCAAAAGCCACTTTTGTGAAATGGTGCAAAATCCATTCTTGACAAATGTTTGTTGTTGTTCTGGCTGGTATGAGCCAAGATGAGAGTCATGAAAAGACTTCAAAATTTTATATTCTGATCATTGAAAGACTATTTATGAAAGAACAGACTTTGTTCAATGTATTTCCTGATATATTCCATCAAAACGTTAAGCTAGATGAAATCAAAAGATTTATCAAAAGTAACATTATGAAACACCCAGCAAAGTAGGTCATTACTCACTCAAGCATAAAATGTTGATGGGATGTGTAAGGATATACAGAGAACATAGCCTCTTATTTCATAAATTGTCTTTTATTGATCAGAATATGGAAATTTCTAAGCCTGTACATGACTCTCAGCTTGACTGATACAGCCAGAGCCAATATCAATTCTTGTCAAAACTGGAATTTGCACCTTTTCATATAATTGGCTTTTGCTCACTCAAGCGTAAAATATTGTGTGATATTTTGGTGTCATTTGATAAAAGAGACGCTTAGCTATCCACAGGTATAAAAGTTTCCTAAAAATATTTTGAAACATTTATTTGGGGAGCATTTTCCAACTGTTAACTTTTTGTGGGACGCACTGTAGAAATCTAGTTTTTGAAGGTTTGAAATGCGAAAATTTTCCAAAGCTTGGTCGCTTTGCTCCCTCGCATAATTATTTTCTTTCAGAATCTCGTAATCTTGCGCCTCCAGTATATAGTTCATAAATAGCTTAAAGGGGTAAAAGTTTGAAAAAATGTAATTGCTTTGCTCGCTATATCATGTAAGTTTCATAAAGACTCGTGCTGAATATTGCGCTCCCAATATAGGATAAAGTGTATAAAACAGCATTTGCAGGTTCAACTTTTGAAAGAAATCATAATTTCAGGTAGCCTTGCTGAATTCTCGACTTTCCTCAAGCCTATATATACGGTGTTCGATAGTTTTGCTCCCGATTGTAGAAGTGAGTGAATATAAAACCGTTTATATATCAGGATGTATAAAATTCGAGCTTCTCTACTGCTCAACTGCGGTGGTCAATTGCAAAATTGCCTGGGTAAAATGCACAAGCAATTGCGTTTTTTAGGGTTAAAAATTGAAAAATTTGCCGCTCGGTCGCTTTGCTCCCTCGCTCGTATAAAAACGTAGATAAGTTTGGACACGGGGGGGGGGGGGCGTAACTTCATTGTTTGCTCCGGGCGTCATAATCCCTAGATACACCACTGGCTTCGCTCCTTCGCCGGTCACCCCCCCCCCCCCCCCCAATCATGAACAAAGATCGACACCCCTGTCCCCACTCTCTAGCTACGGCACTGAATGTTCCCTCCATGGAGTGTGCTGGATACATCACTGATAATGATTATGACGCCTCGGTGCAGATATCAAATTAAAGGTTATGTGCAGATATCTAATTAAAGGTTATGTGCAGCGAGTTCCCGGAATACCCACTTCGAAGAACGACCGTAAAATGTGAAATTGGGTATACATTTTCACTTTTTATTTGAGACACTCGAACAGTTAATCATAATTTAGACTGCAGTTTACATCGCCAACCTAAAGGAAATGTCATACGATCAGAAAAAAAAACAAAACGAAGCGACATGGATGAATTTCTCCCAAATTGTCTTAAACTTCCACGTGATACGTAATGCACAACATTTCTAAGAAAAAGGATCCGATAAACAGAAGCAACATTTCAGACTCAGATAAGGTTTAATAAACCAAATGATAAGTCTTTTGTTACCTTTATATTTTTAATCTAGATATACACGCGAAGCCACGGAAACATATTGTGGTATCCCGCCAAGGAACGCGGGGGGAAAGATGAAAAAGCGACAGGGGTTTCCCTGTTTATTTGGAAATATGAAAGAAGAAAAACATTGTGGAAATATCATAGTTTCCGATTTAGATGCCATTTCCTAACCACCCGTGTAGATTGTAGCACAATCGGTGTAGGATACGGGGAAATGTTTTCATAACTTTCAAAACATTCTAAACAATATTCATGTGGTATAAATATTCAGTAATGATATATCATATAAATGAAGAAGGAAACAAATGGGAAGGAAAATGGAAACAAAATAATAATGGATAATGTTTGGCTATACAACATAAAGATATTTGAATCATTATTGTTGTCACCTTAGACGATAGAATGGGTGTAATTTGTGTTTCATTATTGGTAAAATGGGGTCAGAGAACGACAATGAATGGTTCAAGCAAAATGATATCATACATGACATTAAACATGTATTAAACAAGAATTGAATTCTGATGCCTGTCGAATTAGATAGTGTGTATTCAATTTACATGTAATTACTAAAATAATGAAATAAAAGAAGACGATATGGACGTGTAGTAGAGTAATTAGTACCAATATTCCATTTTAAGCATAATGTCATGCATATCGCCCACGATTTCGTAGAAGGGTAAGCGTAAAGTTGTCGTGGTCTTAAAAGCGATTTATAAGCGATCATTAGTCATCGATTACGTATAGCGCTTGTAAGGGAAAAGATGTAGGTGAATTTGGTTTAATCTGGGGGCGTTCATCAAGTGTCCTGTCTGTGATTTTTACCCATAAATTTGCTCTCAGCCAATCAAATGCAAGGATTTCCGTAGCTTATAACAGTTATTGCAACTTGTCATTGATGACAAGTTTTATGAAACAGGGCCCAGGCGTCTGAGGCTTAGAGGTGTGTGCACATTTTGGGGCTATGGGGTGGGTTAAATTCCCCGTTCCCCTTTCTCCTGCAGACCCCCGGCCCCGCCCCTCCACCATTTTTTAAATAAAAGTATGTGTTATCGTGCCAATGTAAGGTATATAGTTGCAGATGGCATGTTTAAAAGCGGACCACAAAAGTTGGGGCCAGGGGGGGGGGGGGGGGGGGTCAGCAACTGGATATTTTCAAGGCCGGGGGATGTTGTTTCGTTGTGAGGGGTACTTCTAAATTACTGGCTGTTTTAGGTGATCCCCTGACTTAATATTACTCCACCTACATTATGGATAATAATGATAGTGTTTAAGCATTGAGTAGAATCTTTTAAAAACAAAAAAAAATTCTGATCTCTTTTTCGTGTGTTAAAAATTCATTTAGACTGAATTCATGGTATCCGATATCAAGTATAGTGAAAGAGATTTTGATATCTTTTATAATATCGATGTTGGATATAGGGGTACGTTGAGTGTGATATTGGATGACTTTCTGCTGGATTTGCTTCTGGTAGTCAGCTTGTACATTGTATATAGGGAGGTCAATATCATCAAATGTATGTCGGAAATACAATCTTTCCTTTTTAGTCGCGAGATATTCTGTGTTTACAAATAAATATGCATGTCAAAATAGTAATTATTTGATTTTTGTTGATTTTAAAATTATTGCAAAAGCACCATAATGTTATATAGAGATGATAGAGATAGATGAGTATGGGGTGGGGTGCATGTCGGGAGTGGCTGTCAGCTAAGGATCTTTCATGTTCGTAACTTTCCAATCCTGAGGACCACCTTTTTTCGGAGGAGGGGCTTTGTTGGACAGGACAACTTTTTACAAACTTAGAAATCTGGTCCGACAGTCATCCTCCAAATAGATAGAGAGCATGAGCATGAAAAATGATATGCACTATATACGTTCCTTTCTAAATATATGTACCATCGCTATTCATAGGTCTCTCTCTCTCTCTCTCTCTCTCTCTCTCTCTCTCTTCCCCCTGTCTTTCTGTCCTTTACTTCTCAAAACACCGTCATGACAATCAATCGGACAGAAATTATATTTTCGTCCCAGCTGATGGTAATTTCAACTTATACATAAGCATGAAAAGATATTTCTACGAACTCACCACTCCCCAAGCAATGCCAAGCTAGCTCATACGTAATGACATACCGATCAATCATGTACCCATGTTTCCAATCAATTAACTTCTCATTGTATATGCATTGCCCATACACACAACGTGTACACTAATCATGGTCCATGAAATTGAATGGCAAGCAATTATAGATTAATGAATGGGAAAGGGCAGTGTGTCCGATTATTAACAAATAAAACGGTGTAAAATTTGAAAAGAGTCCCGCTCAGTACAGTTGAGAAATAAATATACATTAACGAATGTCACCTTTATGAATTAATATTAATCACTGAGAGAATACAAATTAAATCTAATTAAATTAATATCACGAATTCTAACCCCTTAAGTCATCATGGTCACATACAGCGAGAAATAATCAAGAGGCACGATTTATATCAAGTCTTGACGTTAAGAACATGATGACACTCATTGCTATATTCCTAATATAGAGCGAGCGGTTATCGTTATTACTCTTGGAATACCAAATTGGCAACACGAGCCCATCAACGATTTCTCCGAAGCGCTAATCGCTGTGGTCATCATAGTGCATTGTCATCGTCATCAGTTATAACTCGGTCGCTCTCGCTCTCGCTTACCCGGTCACAGGCTCACAGCTGACAGCTTCGAATCGTTTATCGTCGAGGTTTGCTTCTTGGTATTTTTTGGTCAGATGGTTTGGTAAAAATAATGATGACCTTTTGTCACTGTTATTTTTCGTCCTAGTTCTTACCACGCTTGCGATGGTCTTCCTTTCTCTCCCTCGTTCTCTCGTAACCTTATACAATCAAAACTCATACATTCCTTCTTCTTCATTAGAGGTGCTGTGGTCTAGTGGAAAAGTCACCGGACTACAGATCACAAGGTATGGGGTTTGAATCCCGCTACGGCACTGATGTCCTTTGGTAAGACTCTAATCATGTTCATCTACATTTGCCACTCTCCACCAGGGCCCCGTTGCATAAAACTTACCATTAATGGTAACTTTGCCATCAATGGTAACTCCCATGGAAACCTTGATTTTCATTGGCTGTTGAGTGATGTTACCATGGTAGTTACCATTGATATCAGAGTTACCATTAATGGTAAGTTTTATGCAACAGGGCCCAGGTGTAAATGGGTACCTGATACGCTTGAGCGCTAGTTACTTTGGCGGCTCGGCTATAACCGGGGTAATAATGTGCAGCGCCTGCACTGCGTGAAGGATATGAGCGCTTTCTAAGTGGCCATTCTTCTTCTTCTTCTTCTTTTTCTTCTTCTGTGTACACCCTTTTTACTTTTCTAATACCTGCGCAACTTTTCAATTTATGTTCTGTTCATGCCAATGATTTGCCTCGCATTTTCCACTACTACTGCGACTAGAATACGTAACTTTAACCCCTAAAATGCTGCCTGCCCTTCATTCGCGATGTTCACTCTATACTGTAACTGGTCATAATCTGGAAATAGACTTCTGAATCAAACTGACCTTGTTGCGTAATTTCCAACCCTGATCGTCAAAACTAGACTCGGAAGCGCGCGTGTTATAATCAATTGAGGACAGGATTATGAGGGTATTAAGCCACTAATGACCAGAAAATAATAGGCAAAGTCGATACGTGACACGGAAGTTGTTACTTTATCATTTCCGCCGTTAGTATAGTCCTGTTCACATAACCCTAGTAAATAATGACGAGCGAGAAGCTTAGCAGAAACCAGTGGTAAATAATATATAAAAGTGTCCGGGAATAATTTGTTTTCCGGGGGGGGGGGGGGCCTGACGAATTATCAGCTTTTATTTTTAAAGTTTGCGAACGAGCGAAGCTCTATGTCACTATTCTTACAATGTGACACGTTTTTAGAGCCTTTTAAGTTTTAATGCACTTTTGTAATTGATATAATGATATGATATGAGTACAATAGATACATAAAATTAGAAAGAGATTACCTCACTTTTCTAATGTGCGTGCATGGTTGCCCTATCTTGGAAGTTACATCATTCAGAGTGAAGTGTTGTAAGGTGTGAAGCTTGATTACTGCACATGAAAATATGAGAAATATCTTCTACCATTTATTTATAGCATATTTGATTTGGGATTAATAATAATTATGTCACATCGTCTGTCAATGATTTATGATAATCGTCACAGAAAGAAGTTTTCACTTTAACTGTTTCAACAAGAACAACATCTATCCAGCAGTGTTAACAGTACCTGCCGTGCACGAATCACGTAGACAGGAAATGGGGCTTTCTGATTGGTCAATAGTTAGTCAGACCAGAGCGGAGGTGGGCATGCTAATTCCTGGAAAATACAGAGCGTTACCATGGATACACAAGATACTCCACAATAATTGTTGTTAAAGAGAAGGTCGTCTTCAGATACTATTTAGTTTGTACACTGTGCTGATACGTTAAAAACGATATGCTATTTTCATTTACAAAACACCGGCATCTAAATAGCATGGTAACCCTGGAAAAACATATCGAATAATAATATTGACTGCTTATAAAGTATGACGATTCCTCAATATTTAGTACTTTTCTGATTGATCAAGAGATTACGCAAAAATAAAATCTAAATAAAAATAGATTGTATAAATTACACCTTACAGACACTGTGTCTAGTTCATTCAGTGCATGTTATCATATCGTGTATCTCATGAAAGTTCCCGTAACAGAAAGCTTAGAAATTGATTGCACGATTGCTTTTTAGCGATTGATTGCACATTAATGATCAATGTAATTGATGGCAAAAGCAAATCGTACGATCAATTGCTAAGATATGTGTTACAGGGCACTAATCTGTTGCTTTTCAATAATTTTTGCTGATATACACTTTGCCGAGAAACATTACAGGTCTCTACAATGCTTCACCTAATTCATGTAAACGTTTTAGCTCTAGAATATCAACAGACTTTCTCTTATTTGGATATCCAATAATCTTCATTATAAAACGTCCGAGAAATGCATGTAAGCTAGCACTAAATAAACCCTCAATATATCCCCTAATCAAGATGTAATTTTGAAATCTTCTTCATGACCAATAAAATGTAGTTTCATATTTCAACGCAGCTAGCAAGGATCGTAACCAGGCCGCATGCAATTAGTTTACACATTTATTACTTTGGAGGAGCGTTGTATATTTTCTATAAAGAGATTACTAATGGCCATTTCTCAGAAAACCATCCATATTTCATTTGATACTCATTGTCATCTTTATTATCATCCGTCTATTGTATAAAATCATTAAAAGACACGAGAGATGAAGGATTCCATTAGCAGCACATAATTACGATTTCTCAGAATCATTATAACAGTGCGCTATTATGGATGATGTCTTTCATAACCGAATCCCTCTCCTCCCAGCCTACATGTACCTGACAAAAAAACAAAAAACCTAAGTAAGTCATTCGAAAATGAACAGGGTTTTCTCGATAAACAGAGTTTTTCATTCGATATGCATATATCAGTTTCTCTCGATTAGCTCTGTTGATCACTCGACAAACTATGTTTCTCGGCGAAAAACTGTTTATTTGGCGATAAACTAAGTTTTTCAACTGATATGCAGAGTTTCTTGACAAAGTCAGTTTATCACTTTGAAAAACCCTGTTTATCGAGGTGATTAATAGGGTTTTTCGAGAAAAAAAACATGTTTATCAAAGCTAACGATAAACAGGGTTTTTCGAGATAAATAGGTTTTTTACTCGAAAAACTATATTTTTGGGTGATAAAGTAAGTTATCAGCGCAAAAACTCTTTTCATCGTTTGATAAACAGGGTTTTCGACACCCTATTTATCAATGTGATATACAGGGTTTTCAGAAAAACCCTGTTTTATCAAACGATAAACAGGGTTTTTCAAAGTGATAAACTGAGTTTATCAAGAAACTCTGCTTATCAATTCAAAAACTTAGAAAAACATATTTTTTCGAGTGATAAACACAGTTCATCGAATGAAAACTATGTTTATCGAGCAAAAACCCCGTTTATCAGTGATAAACTAAGTTTTTCGAGAGATAAACTAAGTTTTTCGGGAGAAAAACTATTGTAAGTTTATCGTGAAAAACTAAGTTTATCAGTTGATATGCAGAGTTTACCTCGAAAAACTGAGTTAATCTGAATTATTGGGCATCAGGTTTGCCATAAATAGGTGAAATAAAATGTAAGGGGTGGTGTACGAGGTGGTCCTATCGTCTTTTTTTTTTACGTTGTCTTCTGCCTCTCCTCTTAGATTTCCCGTTTTTTCTCCTTTTATTTTTCGCCCTTCGATCGTGGTGGACTTTCCCACAGTGCCACCCCCGCCCGGATAATTCAGATGACTGAAGGCTGACGAGAGTCACGAGACAAAAACAAAACTCGATCTCGAGGACCTTCTACTCTCCTAATGGTTCACTAGATTGAATATATTCGCTCTCACCAGGGAAATGTAACTCTAAGTTATATTTCGCTGGGGAAGTGTTTTGCAACTGATGTTTACAGACAACAGTTATAAGCTACTGAAGTCCTTGCATCTGATTGGCTGAGAGCAAACTTGCCAGTAAAAAATCACCGAGCAGACACTTGATGCAACGCTCCCCCTGGTCTCACCAACATCATTTTGTGCAAGCTACATGTTGGTTGCCTAGTACCTCCTTGATGTTACATGATACAGAAAACGAAAATATAGAGTCCTGTGAACATTCATTTCAATTTCAGTTTTGTGGGTGTTTTGGGGGAATGACTAAGCTGATTATGTTGATCAAAGAAGTAAAAACTAGAAATTCACAAGAGCAATAAGATCGTCTACTTTTCATTATTGTACTCTGAAAGAAAGACAAATTTGAAGTGAAGAACTTCAAATTACTTTGATTTCCCTCAACATTTTCACTCAATATTACTGTTTAGTGTTGTTTTTCACTCTTCTCCAGGCTTTGATCCGACGTCCTGTACGTCAGTCATTTTTATTTATTTCCTTGTGTGGTATCCAGGATTGCCATATTTGGAAAGACAATCAATTCATTTTGTGCGGTGTCCGGAAAACTTTAATTTCATTAAAGAAAAGGGTAAATCCCCTTTTATTTTTCTAATCGCTACATGTTGTTATTTCATGATGTTTTATAATCCTCAATCAGTATTTTTGATTTATATAATTTGACCTCATTAACTGGGCTATTGAAAGAGTGTGTTGCTGATGGGGGATGTGCACTGGAAAATTTAATCCTTCAAAGCTAACCAGATCACAAACATTCAAGGCATAATTTCACAACTATTGATAATAAATATGAGAAAACCAACAAATTTTTGCGCAAATAGTGTCTTAAAATCTTGTTCAAAAATTCTTAAAAACAATAGAAATTCGCTTTTTCATTGTTTTTTTTTTTTTTTTTTTTTTTGTTTTTTTTTTTTTACTGTTCAGGCATGTTGCATTTAAAAACATTGGCCTAATCTGAAAAGTAAGAAACAAAAATTATGCAGTGTTCATAGCTAACAGAGATTTTTTTTTTTTTTTTTTTTTTTGTATTAGTCTTACTGGCGAGTCAGATTTAGGCTGACATGAGACCTTCAAATGTCTTTCCAGGAAGATAAAATCAGTCTTCATCTTTGTCTCTACCTACAACTACATTTGAATTTAGATTTATATTTTATTTAATTTCATGTTCATGTTTCAAAGTAACAATAATATTGCGCAATTAACGATGTTAATATAAGTCACATCGAAACTAAATGTATATGAAAGTGAGAATAAAAACAGTAAAGAAGCAGAGCTTGTAGAAGCATTGGTCTCTTATCTGACAAAAGGTAAATTATAATCTATGCAATACGTAAGAATTTAGCTGGGCAATCATGCATGACATGCCAAAAATGGAAAAAGACCGAAGAATAAAAAAGGGGGAAAGAGAAGAAAGAAGGGCCAAGGTAGAGTAAATATAAGATAGACAAAGATAGAAGACAGATACATGGAAAACAAAACAAACATAACAAAACACACATTTAACCCCCCCCCCCCCACACACACACACACACCCCAGTCACCCACCTCACTATACCTGATGGAGTTGATTCCGAAGAGTACTATATGAGAAATTTACGCAAGTCAACTTTAAACGCGCGTCATATTTCCACCTAAGCATAATAACATCGCAACCATTTCATAATACGAGCGCGTCCATTCAACCACTGATGGCGACACACCGATTTAGAAACATTATATTTGTCTTCCTTTTTCTCCTTACAGTATGCAGTGTGCATGTTTTTTGTGACTTTTCATTATATCAAGATCTAGTTCTTTGATAAATGTGTTACTGTTATGAATTCTTTGAAGATGGCGCCATATCTTCACATCTACCCCCGATTGTGCACCTTGATCAAAACAATTAAGTTGACTGAAAATAAAATTAATGTAGACGCAAAACTAACGACGATTAGGTATTCCATTTTTTTTTAAAGACTGAGATAATGGTTACTTCAACGAACAAAATAGGTCTAACAAACAAATGATTAGTAATAATGATTTAATGAGGTATACAACTTGATAACTTCATAAATCATTTTACCAGAATAAGGCTTATTTCATTATTATAGTTAGCAAGATACGCACATTTAGATATGGCTGCAACTTTCAAAAATTGAAGTATATTTATAAGTAGTAATATGACTCTAAAACGTGGAAACTTATTAGTTATCAGTGAGCTTAAGAGCTTTATGCGACCCCCCCCCCCCCCCCC